>SJYT01068732.1:524766-566053 GCA_006410635.1 Cephalophus harveyi
GTGCAGGACTTCGGGCTGAAGCACCTCCTGGCCATGAGGAGTCTGCGTCTCTTGTCTCTGGCAGGTGAGACCCTGTGCCGCCCTCCTGGGCAGTGGCCACTCATCCCTACCTAGGCCGACTCCGCCAGCACTGCCGGGAACCTCGTGCAGACCCACGCCTGGTGTTGACTCAGGTGGCCCAGGTCCCACCGGCCAGAGGGCGGAGTCTCGCCTGGTCCGAGCCCCGCCCGGGCCACGCCCACTAAGTCCCGCCCCTCCGCAGGCTGCCCGCTGCTGACCGCCACCGGTCTGTCGGGCCTGGTGCAGCTGCAGGACCTGGAGGAGCTGGAGCTGACCAACTGCCCCGGAGCCACCCCCGAGCTCTTCAAGTACTTCTCGCAGCACCTGCCCCGCTGCCTCGTCGTAGAGTAGTCGGGGCAGCCCCGCCCTCGGCCCCTCGCTCTCCTCCCCGCCCCGCCCCGAGCAAGGAGGGCGGCGGGCGGGCCAGCCCCGCGCACGCACGCACGCACGCTCGGGGAATTTGTGCATGCCCCTCGCGCCCGCAACTGCACGCCCGCCCTTCACCACGCCACAGTCGCCTCCATCGTTCGCCCGCCCGCCGGAGGCGGAGCGCTGGGGCTCGGTCCTGGGGGCGCTTTGAGCTCGCCAGACGGCCCCTACCGCCTTCTCCGCCACACCCCGCTCTGTCTCCCCACCCCGGGCAGGGCCCAGGGGGATTGAGGGGAGCTGGGTCCCCCAGGACACAGGGGCCCGGAAGAGCCCCCAGGGCTTCCCGCATCTTCCACTGCACCGCGCCTGGAGCCCTCCGAGGGGTGCGAGGGGAAACAGGCCGCCGCCAAAGCCATGGCCCGCCCAGGAGCCCAAGTCCCACCTGCCCTTCCCCCACTCATGCCAGCCTGACCCCCAGCGACCTCCCCTCTTCCTTGCCGCTCTGTGAGAGGCCCGGCTCGCCCCACCCCACCAACAGACCTAAGGTCCTTGGACCCTGGCCAGGCTAGGGCAGAAGTGGATTAGGAGAGGGGTCACCAGGTTGACAGTGACCTTGGCATAATCAACATTAGCCCAGCTGGCCCCAGTCCACCTCAACCCAGGGGTGGCATAGCTACCTTGAGAGGCCTGCAGCTGGAGCGACCATTAGGGCCTGCAGGCCTTGGGAGCAGTCCTGAGTGGACCCTGCCCTGCAACCCCTGTAGCCAGCTGGGCCCAGGCCCCTCAGTGCAACACTTCATCCTGGGCAGGTCTCCACCAGGTGGAAGCTGGGAAAGGGGGCCCTAGCCAGTGACCAATCTTCCAGTGACCAGCTCCCCCTCAACACCCAAAGGGAGGGCTCCTTTCTAGCCACAGCCTCCCTCTCCCCAGCTTCCCACACTTCTACCTGCCCATGTGGGCCCACCGTGTTCTGTCTAGTCCCAGCACATCGGGAAGTCCTGGGGTGCTGGCCCATCTTGGCGATTGCTGAGGAGGGGGCTGGGACCCCTTTCTATCCCAACCTTGAGCACCCACACCCTATCTTGGGACACTCTCCCCCCCCCAATCTGGTTGGAAGAGAGTAGCCAGTTTCCAGAGAGCCAGAGAGTGACAGAGAGAGAGAGAGAAAGAGAAAGAGCGAGCGAGAGATGCTGTTGAAGAGAGACAGTTCAACAGCCCAAAGATTTCCCTGCCCCTGGAGTGCTGGCCAGAGGCTCCAGGGCTGAGATGGTCAGGAGCCAGTTTCTTCAGCCCCTCCTCCCCACAGCTCCCAGTGGGGAGGGGCAGCTGTCCATTTGTCCAAAGTATTAATGTAACTGAAGCTGTGATATTTCCAACGACTGTAGGAGGAAAAATTAGGGGGACAGAGGAAAACCAAACCAACCAACCCCTAAAATCATTTTCTTATTGTACATAACGACCTCATTCTCCTGTATATGCGGAAGATATAACCTTATATTTGGTAAGTGTTTCTTGTGCTATTTTATCACGTGACCTGTTTATAAAAATATATATTAAAAAAGTTGTAAAAACACATGTCTGAATTGTTTTTAGGTCATCACACCATGGTGGGGGGAAGGTGTTATCTGTCCTGAGTGACCCAAGTCTGAATTTTTGTGCACCCCTCATCAGGTTTATTGGTTCTTTCAATAAACAATGCAGAGACTGGTTACACTGTGCCAGACTAGAAACCCAGCAGTGACCACCACAGAAGGCCCCTAACCTCTCACTGTGTCAGCAGGGAGAGACACTAAAATCATTACATATAACACTCCTTCCAAAATATCTAGGATATAGCCCATTCTTCCAAGGGCAAAAATGAGGGCTGCTAGGGGTATCCTAGGGAGAAGGCAATGGCACCCCACTCCAGTACTCTTGACTGGAAAATCCCATGGACGGAGGAGCCTGGTAGGCTGCAGTCCATGGGGTCCTGAAGAGTCGGACAGGACTGAGCGACTTTACTTTCACTTTTCACTTTCATGCATTGGAGAAAGAAATGGCAACCCAGTCCAGTGTTCTTGCCTGGAGAATCCCAGGGACGGGTGAGCCTGGTGGGCTGCTGTCTATGGGGTCGCACAGAGTCGGACACGACTGAAGCGACTTAGCAGCAGCAGCAGCAGCAGCAGCAGGGGTATCCTAGATCACACAGAGCAGCAAGCACAGGCCAGGGCGCATACCCAGCAAAGAAAGGGCGGCTCAGAGAGGGTCACTGATTGAACCGTTTGTGTGAACAAAAGAGACAGGTCTATGGGGTCGCACAGAGTCGGACACGACTGAAGCGACTTAGCAGCAGCAGCAGCAGCAGCAGCAGGGGTATCCTAGATCACACAGAGCAGCAAGCACAGGCCAGGGCGCATACCCAGCAAAGAAAGGGCGGCTCAGAGAGGGTCACTGATTGAACCGTTTGTGTGAACAGGTCCAGTCAGGCACCAAAGTTCTTGGAGACAGACGGATGCGAGTTCACATTCGTGTGAAACAGATGAAATCAGTATACCAGGTTGTGACGAGCGCCGTGGAGGCCACTTAGATGGGGTGGCCGAGGAAGGCCTCTAAAAACGTGCCATTTAAGCTGAACTCTGAGGGATGAGGAGACGCGTTCTGGGGAGGGCAACGAGCGAGCACCCGCGATGACCGTGAGGCAGGCAAGGGCTCGGCCGGCTGGCAGCCGCCGTAGCGGGAGCTGCGCGGAGAGGACGGGCCGGGAGCTCGGGATTTGCCTCCCAGCGCGGTGAGGACGTGTGGAGGCCCGCAGGCCGAAGAGTCCCTGGCTGTGCGGAGCTCAGATGAGGCGGGAGGGGGGACCCCAGGAGAGCCGCTAGGAGGCTGTTCCCGAGTCCCGAAGAGGGCGAAAAAGAAGGCCGAGACGGAGGAGGGGTGTGGGGCCAGCCTGGGGATGACTGGGCTTGCTGATGGACCGTGGGGCAGAGATGAGCACAAGCGTTAAAATAACACAAGTGAAAAAAGGAAGAGAAAGAATACCAGAGGCGGAACCGACGGAGCCTCTCCCCCATCTCTGCTCGCCCCTCCGCCTCCAAGGCGCGCTCCCGTTCCGGAACGTTTTTAGTGTGGGCACCCGCTTCCAGCGCGGGACTGGAAAGAAAAGGACCACGTTCGGCGGGGGGCGGGACGGAGACGGGCTTCTTCCGGCGCGGCCGTTCCTCCCCGGCCCGGCAGTTTCGGGAAATGGCTCAGGTGCCCGCGGAAGGAGAGACTTCTCCGTTCCTCCGGTTCTGTTCCCGCTGTCTCCGCTCCGGCCGCAACCTCTGCGCCGCCAGGCTCTCCTGTGCAGTCGCGCCAGCCATCCCTCGGGCTCCGTAAACAGCTCGGTCCTGGAAGCCCCTCTGACCCTCGCGCCTCTGTAGTCTGTTTTCTGGGCGCCTCTGGTCTTCTTGCCCCCTTTTTAGAGGCCGACTGTGCACGGTGGGAGCCATCTGGCTTCCCTGGCGGGACTGACTGCCCGAAGGTCCAGTGACCATCCTGATTTGGCAGTTAGGGGGTTGGAGAATTGGCCTGGCCTGGGGCTGACCAGGTAAGGTCTCCCCCAGAAGTCAGACATGGGGCTGGCTAGCCTCAGGGCAGCCATGGCGCCCTCCGACTGCCCGGCCAGGGTGATGGAACTTGCCTATCAGACCGACTGACTAACGGTGGACTCCCCTGGACTAAGCAGTTTTGGAGGAACCACCCAGGGTGAAGGGTCTGAACGGACACGCCCCTGCCGCCAGGCTGACCAGGCCTGCCCACTTTACCGATCTGTCCTCGCCACCCGTGCAGCCATGGAGAAGATGTCCCGCGTGACCACGGCCCTCGGAGGGAGCGTGCTGACTGGCCGCACCATGCATTGCCATCTGGATGCTCCAGCCAACGCCATCAGCGTGTGCCGTGACGCGGCCCAGGTGGTCGTAGCAGGCCGCAGCATCTTCAAGATCTATGCCATTGAGGAGGAGCAGTTTGTGGAGAAGCTGAACCTGCGCGTGGGCCGCAAGCCCTCCCTCAACCTGAGCTGTGCAGACGTTGTCTGGCACCAGATGGACGAGAACCTGCTGGCCACGGCGGCCACCAACGGCGTGGTGGTCACCTGGAACCTGGGTCGGCCGTCCCGCAACAAGCAGGACCAGCTGTTCACGGAGCACAAGCGCACAGTGAACAAAGTCTGCTTCCACCCCACTGAGGCCCACGTGCTGCTCAGTGGCTCCCAGGATGGCTTCATGAAGTGCTTTGATCTGCGCAGGAAAGACTCTGTCAGCACCTTCTCGGGTGAGGCCCTGGGAGGCAGGTCAGGCAGGTGTGCATCTCTGCAGGTGACCGACCTGTCTAGGCAGGTTGAGAAGCGCTGTGTGTCAGAGTCCCTCAGGTGTGCTCCCAGAGGGCTTCCTGGAGGAGGAGCCAGCTGAGCTGGCACTGGAGGAGGGGGTGGAGGTCAGCAGGGAAGGGGCAGGGGTGGGCCTGGTGGAAGTGTGAGGGGTACCTGGAGTGTGGGCACAGTGCTGATGCACTTGCAGGGCCAGCAGGAGTTGAGGGTAGTGTGGGATCAGGGAGAGGGCAAATGGGTGGCTGCCCTGGCAGCTGAGCCTCCTCTCGCCATGCCTCAGAGCTCCAGGCCACCTCATTGCATGAAGTCTGCTTCCAGGGTCCTCAGCCCAGGGAAGCAGTGGGGAGTGGGGCACTGCCTGGTTCCCCAACCCCGCCCCCGCCAAGTTCCCTTACCATCAGGCCCAGCTCTTGACACCCCGCCTTGAGCCAGCTCACATTTTTACCTCAGTGAGACCAAATGAAGAACAGGGCAGAGCCCTCAGATAATCAGGGAGCCTCTTATGACAGTCCTTGAGCTCCCTGTATGAGGGAAAGCTGGGTGCTGCATTCGAAGGCTCCTGGTGTGGTGGTCCTCAGGGCTGCATATGTCCCCTCAAGATCTCCAGTCCTTGGGGGCTGGCCAACCTGGCAGCTCCAGCTCAAGGTGTAGGGCCTGGGCAGAGCCTGGGGCATTTTATCCCTGCCTCCTGGGGCCTGAGGCTTCCAGAGGATTGTATTCGGCCCACCGAGGCTCCTGTTCACACAGGGCTCTGACACCTGGTCCTGAAGCCGTGACAGCTTTGCACGAGGACAGATGTCAGATGCAGAATCCAGAGAAAATCAAGGTCCAAGAGTCTGTTAAAAACCACCTGATGCCTGGTGTCCTTCTCACCTGCCTAGGCTATTATCTGCTTTGCCATGCCTCTCTTCACCCCTGTCCACTCTGGACAGGCCTTGGCAAATGTCTACACCAACCTCCAGGCCTTCTGGTCTCGGCCACAGGCAGGAATGCAACACCAACCCACATCCATTCTGAGGAATCCCCATTGGTTGTTTGCTCTCCCTCCTGGAGCTCCTGTGGGCCACCCCGTCCCCCACCCCCAACCTTCTCCCTCCACTAATGTCCGCTCACAGGCCAGTCTGAGAGTGTGCGCGATGTCCAGTTCAGTATCCGGGACTACTTCACCTTCGCGTCCACCTTCGAGAATGGCAACGTGCAGCTCTGGGACATTCGGCGGCCTGACCGCTGTGAGCGAATGTTCACAGCCCACAATGGGCCTGTATTCTGCTGCGACTGGCACCCCGAGGACAGGTGTGGGGTGGAGGCCAGGGCAGTGGGGCAGGGTGGATGGGCTTGTGGAAGGGCTCTCTCACTGCCTCAAGACCTGTGAGACAGAATGGGGAGCCCTCCCACCCCGAAAGAGGTCACTGAGGACTTCATGGGCCTTCCCCAGGGGCTGGCTGGCCACAGGTGGGCGTGACAAGATGGTGAAGGTCTGGGACATGGCCACGCACCGTGCCAAGGAGGTGCACTGCGTGCAGACCATCGCCTCCGTGGCCAGAGTCAAGTGGAGGCCCGAGTGCCGCCACCACCTCGCCACGTGCTCCATGATGGTGGACCACAACGTCTACGTGTGGGACGTGCGCCGGCCGTTTGTGCCCGCCGCCATGTTTGAGGAGCACCGGGACGTCACGACAGGCATCGCCTGGCGCCACCCGCATGACCCCTCCTTCCTGCTCTCCGGCTCCAAGGACAGCACTCTGTGTCAGCACCTGTTCCGCGACGCCAGCCAGCCTGTTGAGCGTGCCAACCCTGAGGGCCTCTGCTACGGCCTCTTTGGGGACCTGGCCTTTGCAGCCAAGGAGAGCCTCGTGGCCACCGAGTCGGGACGCAAACCCTACGCTGGGGATCGGCGCCACCCCATCTTCTTCAAGCGCAAGCTGGACCCTGCCGAGCCCTTTGCGGGCCTTGCCTCCAGTGCCCTCAATGTCTTTGAGATAGAACCCGGCAGCGGCAGCATGAGCTGGTTCGTGGACACGGCCGAGCGTTACGCCCTGGCTGGCCGACCACTGGCTGAGCTCTGTGACCACAATGCGAAAGTGGCTCGAGAGCTTGGCCGCAACCAGGTACACGGGGTGGGCTGAGGGCCAGGATCTTGGTACAGGGCCTGGAGCTCCTCTGACAGCTGCAGCCGGATCCTGCCCTGAATTCAGAGTTCAGCTCTGGCTGAGGACACCCCCAGCTTGCCCCAGTAACAGAGTGTCCAGAGCCCCAGGAGTGGGCCAGACACCAGTGCCATTCCTGGGGTGCAGGCCTGGGTGTTGTGGGGTCTTGGCCTCTCTCGGCTTGTCCTTATTTCTAGACTTCCCAGGATGTCTAGCCCTACAGAGAATGTCCACATTGCCTTGCTCATCATCTCCCTGGGACCTCAGGCCCATTTCCATGTTTCCTCTACCCCTACAGGATGGAGGCTAGGTTTTTTGTTTTTCCTGTGGGCCTCGGCTTCTCACCTGGGGTGGAGGGTGGACCAGGACATTGGGTCCCTGGGGCAACTGAAAGCTGAGGGTTTGTGGTTCTATCTAGGCAGAGGGGGGCCTGTGCAGGGCTCCAGGGACCCAGGACCCCCATGAGTGACTATTGCCCACTCCTAGGTGGCTCAGACGTGGACCATGCTCCGGATCATCTACTGTAGTCCTGGCCTGGTGCCCACCACCAATCTCAACCACAGTGTGGGCAAAGGCAGCTCCTGTGGCCTGCCCCTCATGAACAGGTAGACACCTGGGGGTGGCTCTCCCCAGAGGGTGGGACTGCTGGTGCCTACCCACCCATTGGCCCTCCCTGCCCCCAGTTTCAACCTGAAGGATATGGCCCCAGGGCTGGGCAGTGAGACTCGGCTGGACCGCAGCAAGGGTGATACACGGAGCGACACAGTGCTGCTGGACTCCTCAGCCACACTCATAACCAATGAAGGTAGGGTGGGGGTGGGTAGAGGGCCTTCATGGGAGTGGGACTGGGTCTCCCAGTGTGAGGCAGTCCTGGAATGCTCTCCCTCCCTCCCTTGGACAGATAACGAAGAGACTGAGGGCAGCGATGTGCCCACCGATTACCTGCTGGGTGATGTGGAAGGTGAGGACGATGAGCTTTACCTGTTGGATCCGGAACACGCACACTGTAAGTGGGGCTGTCTCTTATACACATCTCACCTGGGGTGGAGGGTGGACCAGGACATTGGGTCCCTGGGGCAACTGAAAGCTGAGGGTTTGTGGTTCTATCTAGGCAGAGGGGGGCCTGTGCAGGGCTCCAGGGACCCAGGACCCCCATGAGTGACTATTGCCCACTCCTAGGTGGCTCAGACGTGGACCATGCTCCGGATCATCTACTGTAGTCCTGGCCTGGTGCCCACCACCAATCTCAACCACAGTGTGGGCAAAGGCAGCTCCTGTGGCCTGCCCCTCATGAACAGGTAGACACCTGGGGGTGGCTCTCCCCAGAGGGTGGGACTGCTGGTGCCTACCCACCCATTGGCCCTCCCTGCCCCCAGTTTCAACCTGAAGGATATGGCCCCAGGGCTGGGCAGTGAGACTCGGCTGGACCGCAGCAAGGGTGATACACGGAGCGACACAGTGCTGCTGGACTCCTCAGCCACACTCATAACCAATGAAGGTAGGGTGGGGGTGGGTAGAGGGCCTTCATGGGAGTGGGACTGGGTCTCCCAGTGTGAGGCAGTCCTGGAATGCTCTCCCTCCCTCCCTTGGACAGATAACGAAGAGACTGAGGGCAGCGATGTGCCCACCGATTACCTGCTGGGTGATGTGGAAGGTGAGGACGATGAGCTTTACCTGTTGGATCCGGAACACGCACACTGTAAGTGGGGGCGTGGGGGTGGGGTGGGGCTAGGAGGCGGGGCCAGAGCCTGCCTACCCTTCCTGCCCCTGTGTCGCAGCGGAGGAGCCCGAGTATGTGCTGCCCCAGGAGGCCTTCCCGCTGCGCCACGAGATTGTGGACACCCCGCCGGGGCCCGAGCACCTGCAGGACAAGGCCGACTCTCCCCACGTGAGCGGCAGTGAGGCAGATGCAGCCTCCCTGGTGCCTGTGGACTCCTCCTTCTCACTCATCTCGGTCTCGCACGCGCTGTGTGACAGCCGCCTGCCGCCCGACTTCTTCAGCGCCCTGGTGTGTGACATGCTACGCTTCTATGCCGAGCAGGGTGACGTGCAGATGGCCGTGTCCGTGCTCATTGTGCTGGGTGAGCGCGTGCGCAAGGACATTGACGAGCAAACCCAGGTGGGTGACAGGGTCTGGGGGTCTTCCCGGAGCAGCTACCACCCTGAGGACTGCCCCTGCACGCCCCGCCTACACCCGCACCTGTGTCTATGCCCAGGGAAGCCCGGGCTCTTACTCTCCCCTCCCCGCCCTGCCCGCCAGGAGCACTGGTACACGTCCTACATCGACCTGCTGCAGCGCTTCTGCCTCTGGAACGTGTCCAATCAAGTGGTCAAGCTCAGCACCAGCCGCGCCATCAGCTGCCTCAACCAGGCCTCCACCACCCTGCATGTCAACTGCAGTCACTGCAAGCGGCCCATGAGCAGCCGGGGCTGGGTGTGCGACCGCTGCCGCCGCTGCGCCAGCATGTGCGCCGTCTGCCACCACGTGGTCAAAGGGCTCTTCGTGTGGTGCCAGGGCTGCAGCCACGGCGGCCACCTGCAACACATCATGAAGTGGCTGGAGGGCAGCTCCCACTGCCCCGCTGGCTGCGGCCACCTGTGCGAGTACTCCTGACCCGCTGCCGGGCTGGTGTGGACGGGCTTGTGAACCAAATAAAGGACGCGGGAGGCATTCTGAGCGGCTTGTTACCTGCTCGCGTCGCTTAGGGTCAGGTGCCGCCGCGGCCTATTTTACCGAGCGGAGGGCGGGGCCTCCGCGGCGCAGTAGCCAATAGCATCCCTTGGGGCGGCTCTCGCCCCGCCCCCCGGAAGCGCCCCCGCCTTCCGGGCCGAAGGAAGCGGCTCCCTAAGCCGGTTGGTGGCCTCACGGAGGCACTCCCGGCTTGCCTCGCGGAGGCAGGCTCATGGCGCTAGAAGCACAGCCGCTTTTGTGGCTCGCGCTCTGGACGCTGGCGGTTCCCGCCCGGAGCTCCGGGGAGGATGCCGACGGAGGGTGGTGAGCGGCGCCGGGCGGCCGGGCGGGGCGGGGCGGGGCGAAGCGGGGCGGGGAGCGCAGCGGGGCGGCCGACAAAGTGAGCCGCTGTGTCGGCAGGCGGCGGCCCGGGCCGGGGGCGCCGGCGGCCGTGACGGAGGAAGAGCACTGCACCGTGGAGCGCCGGGCTGACCTCAGCTACGCCGAGTTCGTGCAGCGGTACTTTGCGGCCTCCTGTGGGGGCCACACCTCCCGGAAACCTGTCCCTAGAGCCGTCCCCTGCACCGCCGAGGACGCGCACTGCTCCTCCTCCCTAGGCCGCTTCCCCTTGAGCCCCTTCGAGCGCGTGTGGGCGGGAGCCGAGGGTGGGGGCGGGTCAAACCTGGCCGTGACCCTGCCCTTCCTTCTAGCTACGCCTTTTCCAGACCTGTCATTTTGCAGGGGCTCACAGACAACTCGGTGAGTGTTCACAGACAACTCGGTGAGTATTCTCGACCATCACTCGCCAGTGCAGGGCCCCGCCCCGAAGTCCTTTCTCTACCTCCGCAGAGGTTCCGGGACCTGTGCACCCGTCAGAGGCTGCTGGCCTCCTTTGGAGACAGTGTGGTCCGGTTGAGCACCGCCAATACCTACTCCTACCAGAAAGGTGAGCTGCCCCACCCTGCAGCCCAGCCTGCTTGCCAGCATCTTGCAGGCAGCACCAACTAATCCTGACCAGCGCCTTTCAAACTGCAGTGGATCTGCCCTTTGAGAAGTACGTGGAGCAGATGCTGCACCCTCAGGACCCCATCTCCATGGGCAATGGTGAGCCAGACAGGTGACCATGGGTGTGTGTGTAGAGGGGTGACTTGGAGATCCCTGTGTCCTGTGTTTTCTCCTGGCAGACACTCTGTACTTCTTTGGGGACAACAACTTCACCGAATGGGCCTCCCTCTTTCGGCACTACTCTCCACCCCCGTTCAGCCTGCTGGGTACAACTCCTGCTTACAGCTTTGGAATTGCAGGTGGGTGCCCTGCAGGACGAAGGGACTTGGGGGCTGGGTGGGGGAGGATTAAGCTTGGTAACCAGGTGCTCCTAACTTGCCCAACAGGAGCTGGCTCTGGGGTGCCCTTCCACTGGCATGGACCTGGGTTCTCGGAGGTGATCTATGGCCGCAAGGTCAGCATAGGGTGCGGGCTGAGACTCTGGGTTCACTGACCAAAATACAAAGCGTAACTTTGCTATTCTCCTCCACCCCCCAGCGCTGGTTCCTGTACCCTCCTGAGAAGACACCTGAATTCCACCCCAACAAAACCACACTGGCCTGGCTCCAGGACACATACCCAGCCCTGACACCATCTGCACGGCCCCTGGAATGCACTATCCAGGCTGGTGAGGTCAGTGGCTGGCAGACAGGGGCCAGGCTGAGCCGGGCCAAGGACCCCCAACCAACCCATCAACCCACATGTCCCCCCAACCCCTCGCCAGGTGCTGTATTTCCCTGACCGATGGTGGCATGCCACACTCAACCTTGACACCAGCGTCTTCATCTCTACCTTCCTTGGCTAGCCAAAGGGGGTGGCTGGCGAGCCCACCGCACACCAGCACACATCCCTGCAGTACTCACAGGTTTTATTACAGAGACAGAGATGGTGGCAGCAGCCTCAGCCCAGCCCACTCTCACCCCCACTTTCTGGCCGAGAAGGAGGATGAGAGGCGCGTTGCCCAGCAGAACTGATGGGGGTGGGGTTGGGGACACCAGGGTAGGGATCTAGGGACACAAACTATATACAGAAAACTAGGGGCTACTGCCCCAAGGCCCTCCTGAGCTAGGGTACCGGGCAAGGCAGGTGTGTGACCCATACACCCATCCTGCTCAGTAATCCTCTACCCAGCCATTCTCAGAGATGAAGGCATCGATGACCTCTTTCATGGCCAGGTTGGGGATGAGCTGTTCCTGGGTCAGGGGGCTCCGAGTCACAGGGTCAAAATGGCCCACGCGCTGTAGTGACAATAGGAGCAGAATTAGGAGCTGCTCAGTGCATGTGGGTCCTGCTGCCAACACCCACAGGCCCTCACCTGCAGGTGCTCCTCGATGTCCTTACGGTCATACGTGATGCCGCTGGGCGTGATGCAGGGCTCCCGCATCAGCTCAAAGCTGATCTTGCCGCACAGGTAGTCAGGGATGTCTCGCTTCTGCAGCACACAGGGTCGGATCAGGTCAGGGGCTGGGAAGGGACACTGCTCTGGCTACCCACAGGCCCCAGAAGACAGGCCGCTCACCTTTCTCTTCTCATCTACCTGGGAGAAGAGCTCGTCCATGTCTGCCAAGTACTTGTCCTGCAAAGAACCAAGCAGCCACTTGTAGGCCTGACACCCCTCTCCCCTCCCCAGTCACTGAGACACACAGACCCAACAGGAGCTGGGGCACCTCACATCACAGCACACGCACACACAGGACCCACACTTGGGCTGGGGCACCCTCACATGCTTGGCTTCAATGCAGGCCTGCTGGGCCCGTATGTGGCTGTCGTCCTCGTCACCCTCGTGGTTCCGCTGACACTCTTCCAGTTCCCTGGGGGTTGACCAAAAGGTGATCAGAGATGGGTCTGGCCAAGGGCAGTCAGACTCCACTCCAGACTTAGGATCATTCAGGCCCCTTCCCCTCCATCTCCTGCGTGCCAGAATTGGCCTTCAATAAACACTTGTGTTCACACCTCAGAGTTAACCTAAGAGTGGTGACTCGAGGCGGGGGAGCCCACCTCTCACGCTCAGCCACAATGAGCCGTGTGAGGTAAGAGTGCAACTCATTTTCCTGGTGGATGCGTCGCTCCTCGATGCTGTTCCAGCGCTTCTTCTTTGCAATGCGCAGAGCACTGGGGATGTCATCCCCAAAGTTGAGCCGCTGCTCCTTGGCCAGGTTGTAGGCTGGGGGATAGAATATTTGGGTAAACTTCAACCAGTCCACCCACCTGGTCCCAGGCACCCTGGAATCAGCTAGCCTGTAAGCCCACCTCGCTGCAGGTTGGCAATAGCCTCATCATAGCTTTCCATCTCCAGCTGGCATTGCCCCAGGAAGAAGTGTGCCTTCACAGACTGCCCGTCCAGCTCCAGGGCGCGCCGACAGTCAGCCAGGGCTTGCTCGTGCTGCTGCATCTTCAGGTAGCACAGTGCCCGGTTGGTGTAATACACGGCCACCAAGGGGTTCCGGGTCTGGGGACCAAGGCCGGACCAGCCAGCATGAGGGAGTGAGCTCAGCCTGCCCACTCCGTCCCAACTTGAGGCCCACAGTTGGAACCAAGACACTAGAGTTTTCTCAGCTTCCAAGCCCCTGAGTCCTGAGGGAGGGTGAAGCCTACGTGAGCCCACTCTCTGGACTCCAATTAGTCTTTTGAAGGTAGCTTTCCCAGACTCGTGGAAATCCCCAGCATCGCGTTTGACTCCTCAAGGGGCAAGGGTGCCTGGTCCCCGGCCCAGTGGGCCTCGAACACCTACAGTTCCCACCCAGCACAGTTCTCTGGCAGCCCGCACTGGCTCGGGAAAGGCGCGGCCTTGGCCCCAGACCCCAAGCACCCACCCCCTCCCTCCGAAAGTCTGGCGGGCACGGCCTGCATGTTCTGGAGAGGGAGCGCGGCAGAAGCCGCAGCTCGGCCCCTCCCCTGGCTCGGACGCCAAGCCCCTCCCGCAGCGCGGGCGCACTCACGATGGCGCGGCCGTAGCAGGCCGCTGCCTCCGGGTACTTGCGGCCCACGAAGAGCCGGTTGCCCTGCTCCTTGAGCTCCTGTGCGCTCGGGCTCTTCTCGGGGCTGCCGCCGCCGGCGCCCAGCCGTGCGCCGCCCTCCTTCTCCTCCTTGCCCTTCATGGCGCCGCACGGCACCGCCTGGGCTCCGCTCCCAGGCTCCGCGCCCAGCCCGCCCTGCGCCCACAGCCCGAGCCCGCGATCCGCTCGGGCTCGGTTCAGCGCTCCGCCACCGGAACTTCCGGCCTGCAGGTAGGCGGGGCCAGAGGAGGGGACCGCCGCACGGGTGGGCGGGGCCATGCGTGCCCCCGGCGCGCTGTGGGGGCGGGGCCGGCGGGGAGCGTGACTCTCTGGCAACGCGACGCGGCGTCGAGGTTTGCGGAGCGCCGGGTCGCCCGGGCAGACGCCCGCCGCGGCCGCGCTCCGACTCCCCGCCCTCGAGGCCCCGCCTGGCGCATGGAGATGGCCGCGGCTGATGCCAACAGCCTGCTCCTTCCTGGGCATTACGCCTAGCAGCGAGGCAAGTCTGGGAAAGGATCACTCAGGGCAGTGAAGCTAGGCACACAGGGCTCTGCCAGATAGGGCCTCTGAGCAGAGCTGCAGCTCTGAAGATGTGTATAAGAGACAGGCCCGCGGCCATCGGGGCCCGCGCGGAGAAGCACGTGACACGAGACGAGCTGGAGCGGCTGCTGGCGTGGAAACTGGCGGTAAGGCTTCCCACTTGGGGCGCGACACAGCCACGTGGGCGGGGCTTCCCAGGGGGCGCACCCTCGTGGCAGTCTTGAGGGGGTCCTGGCGAGGGCCACCACCTGTGACACCCGATCCGACCTGGCCACAGAGGGGCCGCTTCCGACCGCGCCTGCAGCAACTCGTGGCCGCCAACTCTCCGGAGCTGGTGGTGCAGCGTTCGGCCGCCGCCTTTCGCCTCCTGCCAGACATGCACGCAGCGGTCATGGCTCTGTGCGCCCTCCGTGGCGTGGGCCCGGCTACCGCCTCGGGTTAGTCGGGAAAGCTGGACCACCCCCGGGCAGGGTCGCGGGCGGAACCTGGCCTGTTAGTGTTCTTATCCATGAAACGGTCTGATGGCCAGATACATGATACAGGAGAGTTGCTGGGGACAGCAGCCCCAGGCCCAGGCGGGGCTGAGTGCTGTCCATTCACTGCCCACAGCGGTACTGGCTGCCGGAGCTCCTGAGGTGGCAGCCTTCATGTCTGAGGAGGCAGTAGCCGCAGTGCCCGGCCTGCCCGCCCTGCAGTACACCGTCAAGCACTATCTGCTCTACCTGAGCCGGGTGCAGGAGCGTGCAACAGCCCTGAGCCAAGGTGCGGAGACCACGGGCGGCCAGGGTGGTCACGGAGAGCTCTCTCTGACAGTAGGAAGATCGGTATCTCCGAGCCCCAGACTCCCTCTGCCCTTCTCTAGGCAGTGCGTCTGGGCTGTGGACCCCGCACCACGTGGAGACGGCCCTGTGGACCTGGGCTGTAGGGCGGAAGATGTGCCCGGACCTGTTGCCCAACCTGGGTCCCAGCCTGGTCCCCGCTGAGGACACCAGGCCAGCCAAGAAGCGCAGGACCCAGGCTGAGTGACTTGGCTGCTGCCCAGAGCCTGCTCACCTGCCCTGTGATCTCAGGCCGTAAGTCTCTGGACAGGAGGCTGGCTGACCGGGAAGTTGGCTGCTGTTGAAGTTCAATAAATGCCTGCTGAACTGACACCTGAATGTGAGGCCCACAGCCCCTCCCCAGGGCTCCCGACTCCCACAGATACACCTCATGCTGGGTTCAGAGAAGCACGGTGGTGGTGGTGGGGGGTGCCTTCAGCCACTCTTGTGGAGAGAAGGGCTCTCACAGTTGCTCAGAGTTAGGGGGAGACGAGCCCAGCCCAGGGACCCAGTACAGCTAGCTGATGCTGTGTAAAATATTTATTCATTCTTCAAAAAGGCTCAGACTGCAAGTCTCAGGGAAGAGACAGGGGCAGGGTTTTTTCTAGGGCCACTCTTGGGGACCTCCACCACCTGGCCCAGGCCAGCAGTCCTGTCCCTCCGGCCTGGGAGGGGGTGGCCAGGGCTAGTGTAAGGCTTGGCCTGGACTCAGTGGGCCACAGGGGCCCCCAGCCCACACCGGGAAGGAGCAGCCTCGAGACTACATTCACTGAGGGTGGACATGCAGGCCTGCCCGGTGACTGGCCCTGGGGTCCTGGGGACCCTGTCAGGGTGGTGGGGGGATATGGGCACCCAACAGGTCATAGGCAAAGATGTTCCAGAAGATGGCAAACAGCAGGAAGGTGCCATAGGCAAGCAGCACCACCCACCAGCCGCACTGGTCCCGCAGGCGCTCTTCGTAGCTGCGCAGGATGGTCAGGCCCATGCTGACACCCACCACCGCGCCCGCCAGGTGCGCCATGAAGCTGGGCTGTGGGCCTGAGGCAGGCAGTGGCGGGGAGAAGCGCAGCCACACAGCCCGGCCCACCTCGGAGCTCACTGCAGGGGGAGGCAGCAGGTGAGGCCCCCTGGCTAGGGGCTGAGACCCCCGCCCTGGCTCCCTACTTACTGCACACCAGGGCCAGCACCATCCTCAGCAGCTTGTAGGGACACCTCATCCCAGCCCAGTTCTGATGGGGTGCAAAGAGGAGGTGGTGAGATAGGTCTCGTGGGCCCCTCCCCACACCCCACCCCAGGGGCTGCCCCGTTACCATGACGACATTGGCCAGGTGTGCAGAACACAGGGCATAGACCCCGCCGGAGCCCCCCACCACAGGGGCCCTCATGTCAGTAATGGAGACAGTCAGGGAGCCTGTGTGAGCAAGGGGAGAGCCGTGAGGGCGAGGCCGGCTGGGGTGGCCCCGGTGCACGCAGCTGCCTCACCTGCCAGCACACCCGCTAGGTAGAGCAGACTGATGCGGAGCAGGCCGTGCACCATCTCCAGCGGCACCCCGATCATCAGCTGCAGGAGGGCATTGAACCCCAGCTGCTCCAGCCTGGCCATGGGGGGGCAAACGGGTGTGAAGGGAAGGGTGGGGTCCACAGTGGGGCTACCAGCCCCTGGCCCCCACCTCAAAGGGCTGAGCTCTCCAGACCCAGTCAGGGTGGGGGGTGCTCACCCAACATGCATGAACATGTAGGTGAGGAAGCGCCAGGCCCGAGCGCGGTGGCCGGGGTGGTACACGAGGGGGCTCTTCATGTACTCGGGGTGGTAGGTCTGTAGCACCCACTTGTTGAGCCGGGCCCCGTAGCACAGGAACACGATGATCTGGGGGGACAAGTGCTGGGGCCAGGCAGGACCAGGGGCGCGGGAGGCTCCTGGGGAGCTGGCTGGACAGGCAGGCCCACCTGGGCAAGGGTGACCGAGGCCATAAACACAGGGGGCGGGCAGCTGCGGTGCCGGTAGAAATACCAGTGGCGGTCCACCTCTCGGGGCAGGATCTCGTAGGCCACGTAGCGCACAAACCGCTTGTAAACACCCAGGCCCGGCTCATCCAGCAGCCCGTCCCGAGGCAGTGCCCGCTGTCCGTTGGCGATGGCCCGCTTGAAGCTGCTTGAGCGCTTGCTGCTGATCTAGGGGGCGGGGCCCAGGCATAGACCACCACACTCCCCCCCAGGGCCGCCCCTCCTGAGCGGTCCACCCAGCTCCTCACCGGGTCCCAGGCTCTGCCTCGTGTCCACAGCCCTCCCCGGTGGGCAGGGCAGGGAGGAGGGGCTACCTGCCCACCCCGCTCCAGCCCAGGGGCTGCACGTGCCAGGCCGGGCCCCACCCCCGCTGCCCACCCGCAGTGCACTGACCAGGTCCGCCAGCTCCTGGTAGCAGACCTGGCCCCGCTCGTTGCTCTGGGCCAGTGCCACCAGCATGTCCAGCTTGGCTGGGTCCAGGGGCAGCTCATGGCGGTGCACCAGGCCAGTGAAGGTGTCCGCACCGATGAAGCCTGTGTTCTCAGGGTCCAGCTGCTGCAGTTGGGGGGGGGCGGTGGCCGGCGGCCAAGGCTTGAGTGTGGGCCCGGCCCCCAGACCACAGGGCTGGGCAGGTCAGCCTGGAGAGGCAGCCTCTGAACACCCCAGGTCCAGGCCCCTGTGCCCACGTGGTTCCAGGAGCTGCAGCCACCAGCGCCTAGGTCCCTGGCCTGAAGCTCCGCTAGTTCTCCAGGGGTCTCCCCCGCTCATTTCAGCCCTTCCTATCCTGGAGGGGTAGGGCCAAGGTCTGAGGGCAAGCACACCCCTCCCGCCACGCTGCAAGCGCCCTGCTCTGGCTCGCCCTTTCCTGGGTCTTGGGCAGGAGGCTAAGGTCGTGCAAGGAGAGGTTGGGCTGAGGGTCTCTGAGAAGTCCGTTCCCCCGGCCCACCCAAGGGCGAAGGGCCGCGGCGAGGGCGGTGCTGTCGCCCCCCACCTCTGCACGCACCTGCTCCTGGATAAGCTGCAGCAGCGAGCTCCTGTCCATAGAGCCGGGCCGGGGGCCGGGGCCGGGGTCGGCGGCCGCGGCCGGGAGGGGCTGCTCTGCGGACGACTCCGCTCCGCCCCGGCCCTCCGGCTCCGCCCGCTCCGCCCGGCGCCGCGTCACGGAGCCGCCCGCCCCCGCCGCACACGCCGCAGCCGCCCGCCCAGCCACGCGCGGTCGGGACACGCGCGCGCCCCGCAAGCCCCGCACGAGGACGTGCCCGGGCAAGAACGGTGCTCGGCTCCCGGTTCCCATCCCGCTAGTCCCGCGGGGCGGCAGCTGTGAAACTGAGTCACGCGCAGCACCCAAGCCTCTCTCCCGCAAGACCCGTTTTCCCGGGCGGGGTCTCAGCGACAACGCCACCTCCTCGGGGAAGGCCCCAGGGAACTGCCCACAGGTGGGACTCTCCAGGCGGGGGCTCCCAGAAGGTACCTCCCTGTAGGCAACTTGCCGGCCTGACAGACTGGCGTCATGGCCCAGCCGACAGACAACTAGCAGGGGGCAGGGAGGGCCTGCAGCTGGCCCTGCTCAGGGGGCAGGGACCAATACACCTTGGGCTAGAGGCTCCTGACCCCGCCTGTGGCCACAGCTAGGCTGGGATGGGGAGGGGACCTGGCCCCCAGGGAGGGCAGGCGGACCCCTCCAGTAAGGAAGGTGGCACTCAGGACACGCACCGCAGGGCCACTCTCACCCACCGTGCAGCTGGGCCTTGGGATGGACCCAGCAGCAAAGAGCATCCTGCCAGGTCTGGCACCAGTGAGGACTGCACCAGGAGCCTTGGGGGTGGAACTGGGGGCCAGCGGGATAGTCGGACAATGTCCAGGTCTGACGCCCAGCCCCTCCTGGGCTAGGCCTGAGCATCCCTGCTGGGTGGGCAGCTCCCCACCCCCTAGAAACAGCTTGTCAAGACTGGAGGGCCCAGGCCCAGGGCCTGCCTTGCACAGAAAGACCAAGTGCAGGCCGGAGGGGGCAGGAGCCCAGGACACAGGCTGGAGTGAGGGCCTGCATCCTGAGCCGGGCCCCCACCTCAGCCCCAGGAAGGCTCTCTGCCCCCTTGTCTGCAGGCTGTCCCCTGCCCAGCGGGGAGGGCAGAGGCTTGGGAGGGGTGGGAGGAATGGTGAGAAATAAGGCTGCTCCCCCAGAGCAGGGCTGCCGCACACCCCAGAGCCTCAGGACACTGTAGCCAAGCTGACAGCCAGAGGCTGAGACTGTAAAGTGGGTACTCCTGGCAGTGGGCAAGGGGTCGCATCAGGGGGATCTCCAGCATCAGGCACCCCAGCCTCTCACCCTCAGCCAGCATGGACTCAACGGTCCTCAAGGCTCTGAGGCTGCACCGGGGCTGAACTGGTCCTGACCTGGACCCGAGGCCTCAGGATGGTCACCCAGGCCCAGAGGGGAGGCATGAGCTTAGGACGAACGTTCCCAGCCCACACCCACAAGGATGCACTTTAGTTAATTCAAGAAGTCGTTTTCAGTAAGCAGCACTCAATATGGGAAAGACACAAATGACGTTTAATCAGGAAACCCAATCTCATGTCTGCCCTGGACGGGTCTTCAAATCGGGGGTTGGGGGGCACATGCTGGTCCAGCCGTTCCTTGCTCCCAACCCCTGCCTTTAGCCCCAAGTTCCTGCCTTCGTACCCCCTTCACACCCACTGGCCATACACCAAGGACCAGGAAGAAGGGATGGAGCCCTGAGAATGCGGGTCTGGGGGCACTGACTTGCTCAAACACCCCCGGTCCCTCCAACACCTGATGCCCAGAGGCAGGCCATGCCCAGCACCTGTAGCAGCTGGGAGCCAGGCCTACCTGTGGGCGGGGCAGGGGCAGGGCAGTGGGGGGCTGTCCTCAGGAGGAAAGCGGAGACGGGGGGAGCCCTGCCCCCCCCGGCACCCTGAGATAGACTGCGGGGCCTGGGGCCTCATCGGCTCTTCACCAGGACCCTGTAGAGGGAGAAGCTAAGGACGGCAGCGACGGCAGCCCCCACGGCCCCCAGTGCCACCCGGAGCCAGAAGGAGGTGGCCTGCAGCTGCCCGTGGACAAGGTGTCTGCAGGAGAGAGGAGACCCTTGCTGCTGTAACCCCGTCTCCCAGAGACCACGGAGCCCCCACAGCTGCTCCCTGCCCGTGCCCACTCGACAGACTGCCCAGAGCAGGGGCGGCCTGTGAGGTCCAGCCCCTAGGGCCTGCCCTGCCCCACCACGGTCCCGACACCACAGCCACGCCGCCCTCCTGGGACAGGGTCCATCTCCCACACAGGGGCTGTGTGCTGGTACCCACGGGAAGGTGGCCATGGTGGCTAGCTGGGTGAAGATGCCCACATGGGGCTCGACTGGGCCGGCACAGGAGAACGGGGTGGGGGTGGGCAGCCGGTGCCGGCGGCAGAACTCAGCAGGCGACAGGCCGGGCAGCGGGACGCCTCCGGGCAGGTCAGCCTTGGAGCAGACGAAGAGGCAGGGGGTCTGCCCGTCCATGTAGTGCTGCTGCAGGGCGGGGGCTGTGTGAGCACGCCGGGAGTCCCTGCTCACGCCCTGCTACCCCGCAGGCCCCCAGGGCGGGCGGGACCTTGCCTTATAGACACTGGCGCACAGCGCGAAGGACCTGAGGTCACTGCCGTCAAACATCAAGCAGGCCACGTCACAGGAGGCGTCCGCTGAGGCGGTCAGCAGGCTGTCTGCAGCCACCTCGCACAGCTAAACGGGATGGCCGCAGAGGGGCACAGGGCTGGGTCTCTGGGACACGCTTGGCAGCGCCCCCCCACATGCACACACCAGGCCCACCCTGGGGACCCCCAGCACTCACAATTAGGTATTTCTCCTGCCCGTTGACCTGCACTGTGTCGATGGCATAGACAGAGGGCTCCTCGGCATCCTGGTGCTGAGGAGGGAGGTCCCTGCAGCTTACGGCTCAGCCGCTCCCCAGAAGCCCAGCCCCCAGGTCCCCTCACAGCCTCACAGACACTCACCCCCAGGCTGTGGCCAAGGAAGGCCCGGAGGAAGGATGACTTGCCCACACTGCGGGCCCCCACCACCTTGCACAGGAGGACGTTTCTCTGCGTCTGTCCCTTCTCCTGGTCCAGTCTCTTCTCCCGGGTGACTGTGGGCAGGGAGAGAGGATGAGCAGGAGGTGGGGCTGCCAAGGAGGCGCTGGTCAGGGGCTGGGGTGAAGCGGGCACCCACCTGTGATGGCGTGGGCCTGGGAGTTCGGCTCACAGAGCGTGGGGTAGCCCAGATAGCCCAGATGCTCAAGAGAGCGCCGGACATCCAAGTAGGTCACCAGGCTGGGGGCGGGAGAGGGGGACATGTGGCGTCGCTGCAGGGCAGAGGGCGTGGGCCTGTCTGGGCAGGCGAGGGCTACACTTACGTCCACTGGCAGAGGTACCCATGCAGGGGCAGCCGCCCAGCCTTGGTGCGGACCGTGTTGGGGAGCTGGGGGCCCCAGGGTGCAGTGGGAAACACACTGAAGAGGCTCTGCAGCTCTTCTGGGGAGAGGGCACCGTCCCGGTCCTGCGGGCAGAGGGGTGGTGGTGACAGGTGCTCAGGAGGCAGCAGGGGTGCAGCTGGGGCCCAGCGCCCTCACCTGGTCGTGCTTCTCAAACATCCTCTGCACAAACTGGTAACCTCGGTGGTTGAGCTCGGTGCTGCAGCCAGGGGGCACACGGAGCCTGTGGGTGCCGGGGTGGGGCTGTGCTCAGCTCCTGGGCACTGCAGGGCACTTCCTCCCAACACAGGCCATCCACGCAGCCAGCTCCCCAACCCAAAGAAAGATATGCCAAGAGCCCCCAACGCAGGACCCAGGAGCCCTATGCCCAATCCAACACAGAGCGGAGGCAAGCCCTGAGCCTGAATGCCACTCACGGTGGGCAGAGGTAGTCAGCTGTCAACTCCAGCGAGTCTCCATAGCCAAAACGCCTCAGGATGGTCCACGTGGTCTCGTGGCGGCCTCGCTGGATGAAGAGCGTGTTCAAGAAAAGGAAGCCTGCTCAGGGGTGCAGAGGACGGAGTGGCACCAGGCACAGCCCGGCCTCGCCCACCCCCGACCCCCAGGCAGGAAGGACGTCAGGCCTCACCGTCCAGGGTCAGCTGGTCGTCCCGCACACCTCCCGCCACGTTCTTGCTCACCACCATCTTCACGTCCTCCAGGGCCTGCGGGGCCAGCGGGTGCCCGAAGCAGGACGTCTGTCTCCAAGAGAAAGCGGTTGTTGGTCGGGCACCCTCTCCCTCTGTCTCAAAGGTGGCCCAGGAGTGGGGGGCCGCTGCCGCCAGGGGCTTAGGGGGGCCAGGAGACAGGTGGGGCCACACCTGGAAGGCGTTGAGCTCCTGGTCACTGAGCGCCTGGTCCATGTCCTGGTCTGAGAGCCTGAAGATGCGGGTGAGCGCCTGGGCGCACACGGGCCTCAGCTGTGGAGACAGCGGCTCAGCACCCTCACTGCTCCCTCCTGCTCCCCCTACCGCCAGCACCTGCTGCCCACCTGCTTGGCCTCGGGGTCGTAGAGGGGGGCTGTGGGGTGTAGCACGGCCTTCTGAGCATAGTAGAACAGCTCTGAGATGTTCTTCAGGTTCTTGGCCGAGCACTGGGACGTGTGGGAGCAGACTCGGGTGAGACACGAAAGCACACACCCTTGCCTCTGCAGCCCCGTGGCCCTGTCTGCTCACCTCCACACAGGTCTCGATCTCAGGGAACTGGCTCATGATGGGCAGCACGGCCTCCATGGAGCCCCCTGGCCGCAGGTCTGACTTGTTGCCCACGAGGATGATGGGAACCCTGGGGAGAGGCCCACAGTCACCAGGGATCAGGGAGCCAGCAGGGCCCAGCCTCCTCCCTGAGCCCTGCCTACTACCTGGGTCCCCTCTTGGTATCCCCGTTCACCAGCGGGATCCATTTGGTTCGGATCTGAGAGGAAAGAGCTGCTCGTGAGGGCTGGGGCCCACCTGGCCCACAGCTCCCAGGTGGAATTCTCACTTGGCTCACGACAGGCCCACTGAGGAGCGAAGTCACAGCCACTGGCAACAAGGCCAGTGTGGGAGAGCAGCCAGCAGGCGGTTCCCAAACACCCACAAAGGGCCTGGCATCAACAGCCCGTCCCCCGGGCCTAAAGAGACTCAGATGTAAGGCCATCCACCATCTCTGCTTAGATGCATTCCGGGGAATTCCAGGGAAGCTGGGTGCCAAGGGCCCTCCGAGACTCCCCAAAGCCCTTGTGCGACACAGGGCCACCCGCGGATGCAAGTTGCCCTGAACCTGGGCCAGCCTGGGGTGTGTGCGAACGGGGAGGTAGCCAGGTTGAGCACCAGGGACGAGAACCTGGAACACTCACCTTTTCGACAGTGGCCTCTTCAGACACGTCATACACCACGCACACGACGTCTGCCTGTTGAGAGAGGGCAGAGGTCGCACAGCGGGACCTGAAGCTTCCTGCTCTGCTCATAGGCGAGACAGGACAGGGCTCAGAGACCAGAGAAGCCCACCACTCCAGCTGCTCCCAGGCTGAGCCACTGGCCGTTGGCCACCCACACCTCAGGCCAGCCCTTTGCTGCCCTCTTTCTCTGTAGAAGCCAGGCCCTAGTACTCAGCTCTGGCCAGCAAGTCCTGTGAGGGCTCAGGACACTGCCACCCTGACGCTTGGCACCCCAACCCCAGCCTCAGCTTTTCGCTCCCTGGCCCCTACCAACAACAGCAAATAGAGAGTGACAGCACAGGGGGGGTGATGGTAAACAGTGGCTGTGGCCGGGACCCTCCCTGCCCGGCCACAGCCCAGGACACAGCAGAGGCTGCACAGGCGGCACCTGAAGCTTGGTCCAAGCCCAGGTCCTCCCGAAAACAGTAAGGCAGAGAGCCCTCAGCCCTGGTCATGATGCCCAGTGCAACTGGGAGACCCAGGACGGTGAGCTGGACTAAAGAGTCAGGACTGGGGGTGTGGGCACACAGCTGTCCAAAGGATCACTTTCAAGAACTTGGAGGCTGCTCCCCAGGGTCCAGCAGAAGAGGGAAAACAAGCTGGGGGTTTGGGCTGGAGGGCTGACCAGCCCCGTGGGCAGGAGAGGCGGAGCCCCGCCCCCGCCCGAAGAGCTCCGCGCGGACAGGTCGGGACAGAATTAGCAAGGCTGTGGCTCCTTAATCCGCTCCCTGGGAGGATGAAGCGGATCAGGCCGCAGCGGTCCCGCCCACAGGCCATGAGCCCTGACCCCGTGCCCAGCAGTCCCCCAGGACACCCTGTACCTTGTCAATCTCACCCTGGAGCTCCTCCACCGTCTGCTCGGTTTCTGAAAACAAGAGACCACGCTGCAGACCTGCCAGAGACGCCGGCTCCTGGGCGGAACGGCGGGCAGGCGGTCGCCCTACCTGAATAATCCACGATGTGGGTGGGCACCTTCTCCGGGGTGACGTCCGCGGGAATCGTGATCTCCTCCGCCCGGGCTGGAACCTGGGCAGACGCGGCCGTGAGGGAGCCGGGCGGGGGCGCTCGGGGCGCAGGGCCGCAGGGGTCGTGGGGACGCAGGGGCGCGGGGCGCTCAGCCTTACCTCCTCGGGGAACTCCTCGCCCACCAGCGACAGTATTAGCGACGTCTTCCCCACCTGGGCTGCGCGGGGCAGCGCGGTCAGCACGGCGGCCGAGGTCGCGCCGCTCCGCTCCGCCCCGGCCCCGAGACCCCCGCCCGTCCCGGACCCAAGCGCCTACCCTCGCCCAGCAGCAGGATGCGCACGTCCCGCTTCATGGTGGGGCTGGGAGATGCGGCCGGGTAACACCCGCTCGCCCGCCACCGCGACCCAGAGCTGGCCCCGCGCTCGCGGAGCGCGCACTTCCGGCCCCGCCCGCGCAGCCGCACTGAGGCTGGCGGGCCAGAGCGGCAGCAGACCGCGGCGGCGCCCCCGCGTGGGCGTGCCGAGCACTGCGGGCCCGTGCGGTCCAGGCCCAGATCAGGTCTGGGGCTGGGGGTAAGCTGAGTTCTGGCAGTAGAGTCTGCAGTGACTAGGAGACGATGCCTCACCGCTACACGCACATTTATTTGAACTGTACAAAGCAGAAACAAAACCCCAAGGGAGAATGGCTCCGAGTACTTCACACACGTTCAGGGTCCTGATGCTCCTGAGGTGCCGGTGTGAAGAACCCACCGGGCCGACGGAACCAGCATAAGGCCCAGGGCCGACCCAGCTTCTCAGTCAAACCTCTGCCCAGACCAGGGGCCCAGTTGAGTGGCAGGGTTCAGTGGCCTGTGACTTCCCACACCAAGATCTCGCTGTGGGCCGCTGTGAAGAGCAGCTGGGCTGACGGGGAGAACCTGCACAGCTGCACAGAGTCATCATGGCCCGCAAAGTCCTGCACAGCCCCCGACGCGCAGTCCAGTAGCCGCACCATGCGCTCTGCAGGCAGACATCAGGGGCTGGGCCAGGGCGCGGGCAGGGGGCCTGCTGCCCCCAGCCCTTTCTCCAATGGAGCTGGTGCCTCGCTGGGGAACCCGGCGCCCCACCCCCTCACAGATCCTATCTGTGAGCCCCAGGAGCAGTGTCCTCAGTCCACTTTCAGTGACAAGAAACCCGGGGCCCAGTGGTGAAGAGTATTCTGTGACGGAGAAGGCAATGGCACCCCACTCCAGTACTCTTGCCTGGAAAATCCCATGGATGGAGGAGCCTGGTGGGCTGCAGTCCATGGGGTCGCACAGAGTTGGACACAACTGAGCGACTTCACTTTCACTTTTCACTTTCATGCATTGGAGAAGGAAATGGCAACCCACTCCAGTGTTCTTGCCTGGAGAATCCCAGGGATAGGAGAGCCTGGTGGGCTGCTGTCTATGTGGTCACACAGAGTCGGACACGACTGAAGTGACTTAGCAGTAGCAGTAGCATGGCTCTGAGGGAACACAGCAGTGCCCAGCCAGCCCCACTCAAGTAACCAGCACTCACCAGAGAAACCAATGGCCACGAGGTGGGCTGCAGGGGACAGACTCATGGACACGGCAAAGAAAGGCAGCGGGATCTTCTCCACCACCTGCAGGTGGCAAGCATGAGGCTCTGGGGGAAGGGCCCCCTGGCCCTGAGACCTGTCCCTCCCCAGCCCTGAGTCCCTCAGGCTCCCAGGACCATGGCAAGGTGCACGTGCCTGCTTCTGGCAGAGGCTGTAGAAGACCACCTCAGGGTACACGCCGAGGCCCGCACACACCAGCAGCGCCGGGTCCCAGGGGCAGAAGGCAGCGAGCGAGGGTGGCAAGCAGCCAGGAACCTGTGGGGGCACAGTGCAGGGTGGGAGGCGGGGGCACTGCACCCACGGGGCCGCCAGGACTCTTACCTCTGTGAGGCTGGGCGCTGGGAAGCTCAGCCAATCCACGAGCTCACAGTGATCCCGCAGCCAGTCAGAGGCCCACACGCTGACTCGCTGGTCCCCGCTGGCAGCCAGCCACAGGTCCGTGCCCTCTGCCCCGAAGTCTCCACACTGGGGGAACAAGGGCTGGTGGGTGCTGCCTGCCCTGTTCTCTCACCCCGTCCTGCCAGCATCCCAGCCTGGGCGAGCCCCGCCCAGGAAGGACCAACCATGTCACCTCCTTCCTCGTGCTCTGGAGAGTGCAGATGGGGGCGCCGCGATGGTCGCTTAGCACCCGGAAGGTCATCCCTGTGCGGAGGTGGCTCACGGCCACAAGCCCATCCTTGTCTCCAGAGACGATGGTCTGACCTGGGCCAGGCAGACCCCGTGCTGTCACTCGTGCGCCCGGCCTTCAGCCCAAAGGCGTGACCTGGGCCAGGCAGAGCCACGGAGCCATGCCGCCACTGGGAGCCCAGCCTCACCGTCAGCGGAGAAGGCGAGGGCTGTGAGTGCAGCCGCGTGCGGGTACATCTTGAGCTCTACGGCCGAGCGCGGGATGCTGAAGACCCGCAGCGTCCCGTCGCTATATCCCGCTGCCACGTGCTGTTCTGGGCGTCCGCACGACTTGGGGCTCCAAGCCAAGCAGAGGCAGCTCTGGGGACCACCGACGGAAAACATCAGGAGCCCCCGGGAGGGGGCGGGGCCCAGGCCCAGCCAGACACCAAGGCTGGAGGGAGGCCGTGGAGCCTGCAAGAGCCAGGCCAGCAGGGACCCAGCCCAGGCTCTACCTAGGTCTGCCCCCAGCCCCGTGCGCGCCCCCAGCCCCGCCGAGTACCTGGCTGAGCACCTGGAACTGGATCAGCAGCTCCGTGCTAGCCACGCACCACACCCTCACGCTCCCGTCGTCACTGCACGTGGCGCAGTGGGACTCGTTGGGGCTGAAGGCCACCTCGTTCACCTGTGAGGAGCCACCAGCCTGCCTGAGGCCCACGGCCAAGGAGGAACACAGCATAGCCACGTGGCTCTGGAGAGCATCCGCCTCCCCCTGGAGCCTGCCAGGCCCCAGCTCTGCCACGTGACACAAACTCACTGTCCCAACCTCCCAAGGTCCCCCCACGAGGCCTGGGTGAAGGCCCCTCCCGAGCTCCCCCACGAGGCCTGGGTGAAGGCTCCCTCCCAAGGAAGGTCCCCTATGAGGCCTGAGTGAAGACCCCCTCCCGAGCTCCACCACGAGGCCTGGGTGAAATGTGAACCACAGGAAGCCCACCGGTCAGTTGAACTTGACCGTCCACTTGCTGGGACATGACAGAAAGAACTGTCCTGACAAAACCTAGAACACAGGACTCCTGGGGGCCACAGACTGAAGTAAAGGACATGCTGTTAACTGGGCCTCATGAGGGGTGGTGTGCAGTGGGGGCTGGCCTGAGATTGTCACATGTGTGTAAAGAAAGATTACACAGAATCAGTCTCTGTATAACAAAAAAGAGATGAAGACCATGCACCAATGATGTGGGGACAAAAGCCAAGTCTTGAATTTAAATAAAAAGCTAAAAATTGAGCCCTGCTTGGGTGAGAAGTGGTGGCTCCTCTGGCCCTCAGACCATGACGTCTAAGCCCAGTTCCCACTGGAGGGGCACAGAACCGGGGCAGGCAGAGCCGCAGAGGGAGGGCCCGGAGCACACATGCCCGTCAGGAGGCGGGACCAAAGACACCACCAGCTCGGGGGGACTCGGTACCAAAAAGGCCACTGCCACCACCGCCAGACACAGGCACAGCTGGAGAGACACAGCGCTCCCCAGGGAGGCAACACCAGCTGGCTGGTCCTGCCTAGACCCCGGCCCGGCCTCCAGACCCCGGGGATCCTAGAGGGCCACACCCAGCCCTGCTGGTGGGGGATCCCAGCAAGGACGACCAGCTTTCTCCAACAAGTAAACTGTAAGAAAAGGGGCGGGACAAGCAGGGTCGCGAAGGCCATGGAGCCTGGGGCTGCTGCAGGGTCACCTCGCGGACACAGCGCTCACAGGCACCGGGGAAGGAGCGAAGAGGGTTCCCACCCGTGTGAGCAGCGGCCCGGCACTCACCTTGCTCCGGTGGCCACTGATGAGGCGAGTGCTGGTGCCCTCGGCCCAGCTGATGTACCAGAGCGTGCCCGCTGTGGTGCCCACCACGCCCATGTCCATGCTGTCGTGGAAGACCGCGCTCACAACAGCCCCGTCAAGGGTCAGCTCGCGCTCCAGAAACACAGAGCTGGACCTGGAGAGCAGGGCAGCAGCGGGAGCCCATGGCACCAGGTGGCTCAGCCCACGGCCCTGCCTCGCACACCCCTGGGGGGCAGGCCCAGCCAGCCGGAGCGCCAGTTCCGGACACAGTGCGCACGCTCACCTGGCCCCTGAGCCCCTGCGCCGCAGCTCCGGCACGGCCCCCACAGCCCACAGGCGCAGCCGCCGTGTGTTGCTGCCACTGACCAGCCAGGTGCCCGAGCACAGCAACACTCCTGGGGAATGGGAGCTGGCATGAGCCACGTCCCCAGAGGCCTGGGGCTCGAGAGGGCATCCCGCCGCCCCGGCACCGTGACTCCCGGTGGTACCGAGCCGCGAGGGCTGCAGGCTCGTCAGACACCCACCAATCTCGCCATCATCCGCCTCCCAGGCCAGGAAGCAGCAGCCGGCACGCGTGTCCCACACGCACACCTGGCCCTCGTTGGAGCCGCAGTACAGCAGAGGCGCGGCCCCGTAGCAGAGCGAGCTCAGCTCGCAGCCCCCCACCTCCTCGGGGACTGGCTCCCGGTGGGCCTGGAGGGAGAACAGCAGGGGTCAGCCACGCCCGGGCCACCGCACCCCATCCTCCAAGGCCACCTCCCAGCCCCGGCACCTGGAGATTGACATCGCCTGCCTGCCCCCACATTAGCTGCAAGGTGAGGATGCCCCGGCCCACGCAGGCCAGCTCGCCGGTGTGCCAGGGGCTGAAGGCCATGCAGTGTACCGGCTCTGGGAGGCGCGTGGAGGACAGGAGCTCGCAGGTGGCCGTGCTCCACAAGGCTAGGGTGCCGTCGCCACAGTCCCCTGGGGAGACGCAGAGGGCCCGTGTCAGCAGCCTAGGGGTCCCAGGACTGGCAGGGGCTCAGAGACCACCATCCTCCAGCTCCGCCCACTGACCCAGTGTGACAAGGAGACTATCGTCCAGTGAGAAAGCCAGTGCCTGGACTGCGGTGTCGTGGTGAGAGAGGAGCTGCCGGCAGGAGCCCTGGGATACGTCCCAGAGACGGATCTGGCAGCGGGAGGCAGCGCCACTTCGGCCGGAGGCTGAGGCCAGGACCTGGCGGTGGAGGGGCACTGTCAGCACGGAGGGTGCAGTCCACGGGCCTGCTCAGGTTGCAGGGGCACCTCAGCTCCGGGTCTGCGCAGGGGGCCACAAGGTGGGCACCTGGGCGTCGTGGCTGAGGGCCAGTGTGGAGATCTCCTCAGGGTGGCCGAGCCAGTGCTGCTGGGCGCCCGAGTGCAGGTCCTCCACCACCACCAGGCAGCCGCACGTGTAAGCGAAGAAGCCTATGGGTAGACAGAGCCCGGTGGGTCAGCACGCCACAGCCCGCCTCCCAGCAGGCCCAGCCACAGGGGCTCACACCTGCGCTGCCTCCGCCCATGGAGAAGGGCTGGGGGCAGGGGGCCCAGAGGCACATCAGGACAGGCCCCCCGCAGCCCCTGGGCCGTGGCCGCACCGGTGTCCGGGCTCCAGACCAGGTTGGTGCGCCCGTTCCCGTTGTAGCCCACGACGGCCTTCAGGCGCAGCCACTCGTCGCCAGCAGGCGGCAGGGAGAGGCCCTGTGGGGAAGCGACCGAGCACCTCAGACTCTGCCCTCAGGCCAGGCATGGATGGAGCCCGCAGGTGTGGTTTCAGGGGGAGGCGGCAGAGGGCAGGAGTGGGAAGACGGGAGAGAAGGGAGGCATGGCAGGGGCTCCTGGGGAGGGCCGGGGGTGTGGGGAGACCTGGGCAGGGCAGGGAGGAGACTGGAGAAGGCCTCGGTGGGGGGAGGCGGGGAGCCGGCAGGGTTGGCTGGCGCACAGAATATTCCTGGGCCCAATGGCACAGCAGCGAGCCTTAACCAGCCCGTCAGGAGCACGGGCCAGGCTCGAGGTGGAGGGTGACCAGCGGCCTCCAGCCCAGGGAGCTGCCCCAGGGACACTCCAGGAGCCACTGCTGATGGTGGGGGGGTACCCTCGGACACCACAGGCTTCATTGCCCGAGCCCGGCCTCTACAGCATCCGTCGGTGGCCAGGACCAAGAGGACCCCTGCCCCGCCCACCTGGGCTGGTGAGGAGGCCTTGTAGCGCGCGGTGAAGTGCCTGTAGGAGTTCGGGCGAGCGGGGGGCCGGGCCCTGGCTCCCACTGTGCTGCAGGCGCCTGTCGGGCAGGGTGAGAAGCTGTGGACCTCCGGGACCACACAGCGACCTCCCCGTTGTCGCCCCGCCCTGGCTGGTCAGATGCTTGGGATCAGAGGGCACTGGCGGGACACATCGCCCTGCCCGCGGCCTCGGGCTATCTGCCCTGCAGGTGACCCCACACCCCTTGTCTGCCGAGGCAGCTGGCTTTGTCCTTAGACCACCTGGAGTCCACAAGGTACATGCTCCTGGGCCCCAGCCCAGTTACAAGGGACCCCACCGCACGCTGCTGCCCCACCACTGCTTACTGGGCCAACCACAGGGGTGGGGACGTCTGCTGAGGTCCCAGGGACCTCCATAGGCCCCATCGCCAGCTCGGCCAGCCTCCTGCTCCAACACGGATGGTCCTGAGGCCTGATGGAGATCCTCGGGGCCACAGCTCTTGTCTGATAGGAAGAGGGCACCTGGGGAGGTTGGGGAGATAGCAGGGGTGGGGAGCAGGCACTCAGAGCCCCCAGCCCGCCCCCAGGCCAGGAGCAGCAGAGCACGTAGCGAGGAGCCTCCCCCTCCCAGGACTCCCTCCCTCACCGTCAAAATCCTCAGGGGGCCCAGCACAGAGGCCCGGCTGGGGCAGGAGCGCCGGGGGTGATATGGACACCTGCCGGGGGTGCCCTCTGGCTCCGGACGCCACGCCTTCCAGCTCTCCTGCACCTGGGCCTGCAGACAGAGGAGTCAGGCTGTGCTCAAAGCCGAGGAGCCGGGGCACAGAGCAGGAGGCGTGCCAGCCCCCTGCTCCCAACCAGCTCTAGCCTGGGGCCCCAGCACAGCATTAGCGTGTGCCTCCCACACCAGGGGTCACCGCAAGGCCTGCTAGCGTGGTGGAGCCACTCACCTGCTTCGCAGGTCAGAGGGGGCCTGGGAGCACCCTGGACACTGCAGAGGAGACAGGAGAGGCTGTCAGTGTGTATTGGGGGCGGCAGGGTCCCAGAGAGGCCTGGCAGGTTCAAGTGAAGGCAGACACTTGCCTGCCTGGGGACCAGCTCTCACAGGGAACCAGAATGTCCCAGAGGAAGATGGCGTCTCCCACGCTGAGGAGCTGCTGCTGGTCGGGGGTGAAGGCCACAGCCCGCACCGGCTCCGAGTGGCCAATGTACACCTGGGGTGGCAGTGTCGCGCAGACCTGAGGCATGGCCCTCGTGCAGTGTCAGCCCGGGGCGCCCAGGGCCGTCCTCTACCCTCCTGCCCACCTGCTCGGGACACACACCTGGCAGCTGAGGCCAGCCTGCGTTGCGTAGTCCCACAGCCTGACAGCCCGCTCGGCGGCTGTGAGCAGAAAGCGGCCATCCGCGCTGAGGGCCAGGGAGGCGCAGGCCGCGGGGTGGCCACAGGACAGCTGCGGGAGAGTGTGCTTGCTGCGAGGCAAGGTGGGCGCACCCGTGACCACTGGCCGGGGGAGCCCTCCCCAGAGCGCAGCCACCTGGGAGCACCAGGCAGCCCAGGGCCGCCCCGTCACGGGTGCTGTGGGCAGCAAGGCCGGAGCCGGGAGGAGGGGGACCAGGTCGCCAGCCACGGCCTGGGCTCACCTCCCGGACCACGCGGCCCGATTTGGTGTCCAGCACGGCAATCGTGTTGGAGGACGTGGACACCAGCAGGTGGCTGGGGGGTGAAGGGCCGAAGCAGAGGGCCACAGCCGAGTCCAGGCAGCTGCCAGCCAGGTCCAGGGCACTGATGTCGACCCTCAGAAGCTGGGGGAGAAGCAAGTACTGCCCTCAGGAACTCTGGGCAGAGCTGGGGCCCCTGAGCAGAGACCCAGGTGGTGGGCAGCCTCAGACACTCTGCCCTGCCCAGCCATCCACAGTTCACAGGTCCTCTGTGCCCCTAAGGGGCCCAGGTCCCGGGTCTTCTCTGCAACGAGTGTGGCCTCCCGCCCACAGGAACAACCCAGCCACCAGGGTCAGGGGTGCCCACGGGGTCTGTGCACCCTCAGCAAACACATGCAGGGTTCCAGCTAACTCACCTCATCTAGCGAGGCTGTGTCCATGACGCTCACCGTGTACTTGGAGGGACCCACAAAAGCCAGAAGGCGGCTGTCCCCGCTGACCACCAGGATGCTGGAGCTTGGGCAGGCCTCCTGGCACACCACGTTAGCTGCCAGCACACGGGGGCGGGCAGTCAGCTGGGCAGGGTGGACCCTACGGCAGCATGCACTGCTGGAGCGCCGGGGCTCTCCCAGTGACCATCCAGAGACCGCCTGGCTGCCCAGAGACACGGTGTCCACGGGGGCCCGGCCCTGCCCCCTGGTGCTTGGGCTGCAGGCGATCACCCCCTCCTGGTGCAGGGCGGGCGCACTCTGATCTCCCACTTGGGGGGTGCTGGGCAGTCCTAAGACCACACCTGGCCCCATAGGTCTATGAATGAGGCTATAGGACACAGTGCCATGGTCAGGGAGGTACTGGGAGGCCCAAGCTGGGCCGGGCGTGGGGGCCTGACCTGCCACTCGCAGGACGCGGCACCGGGGCGCACCGCTGTGGTACTGGGCCAGGGCGCCCCGGGAGCAGATGCTGAATAGGAAGCGACCATCGGGGCTGGCGGCCAGGCCAGTGATGGCTCCTCGGTGACACCTGTGCCACACGGAAAGGTGTGCAGACGCCCAGAGGGTGTCCAGGGGCAGCAGAGGGTGGGCATCCACCACGGGCATCTGTGGGGCAGGCCTGCCTGGGCACCCACCTGTGCTCCACCAGGACCTCGGCGGCCTCCAGGCTGAAGGAGCGGATGGCCCCACTGCTGAAGCCGCAGAAGAAGGTCGGCTGAGTGGGGTGGAAGGCGACAGCACACGGAGCCTCCTCGGGCGACGTGAAGTCATACAGCTGTGGGGGCGGGCAGTGAGGACAGATGGCAGGGCCCCGAGAGCCACTCTCCTCACGGGGCTTGAACCTCGGGCCCCAAACCCAGGCAGGAGAACCCAGGGCCCGCCCGCCGGGCCTCAGCGTGGCCTGCGGCCTCTAGACCGCCCTCCCAGCCAGCACCCTCTGGCCACACCCCACCTGCTGCAGGGTCGCCAGGTCCCAGAGGCGCACAGTGCGGTCCTGGGACACGGTGGCCAGCTGTCCCCGGCTGCGCTCGGTGGCAAGGGCCAGCACCGGGGCGGTGTGGGAGCGCACTAGCATGCGGTACTCCTGGGATGGGACGTCCAGGAAGCCCAGGTGACCCGAGGACGTGGTGGACAGCACACGCAGGCCGCCGGGGCTGACGCGGACGGAGGAGACAGGCCCCTCATGCTCTGCAGGCAGGGGGCTTGGTGACCGCCCGGGCCTGCAGTGGGGCGGGTCCCGCACCAGGGCCCACTTGGGCAGGCTGACCACAGCTAGGCTGTACCAACTCCTAGCCCCTCGTCCAAGACAGCGAGAAGTGCATTTTCCTGCAGTCTGGAGCCCCGTCTCCCTGTGAGCTAGGACCAGCACCGCCCCCGTGACTATCCAGTCCCAGGTTCAGGACACAGCCCCGCGGAACCCCATGCTGTCCAGCCTGGGGACACGGCCCTCCTGTGCTGCCCGGGGGTGAGGTGGTATGCAGGCCCTACCTGCCTCCAGGAGGACGGAGGAGAAGTCCAGCGGCCAGAGGCGCAGGTAGCCATCCTCGGAGCCCACAGCGCACGCAGACCGGGAGACGCTGAGGCTGCTGATGGCGATGCCGGGGCCTGGGTGGGGGAGCCGGGTCAGCCCCCAGCAGCAGGGCCCCTCCCCCTGCACAGCAAGGCCCACCTACCTGAACTGAAGGTCTGCTTCTGTGCAAGGGGGTCGTGGGGGGTCTGCAAGGGCAGGAGGCGGCGAGCATGCCGCACGGCCATGCGCTGGTGGTCTATCTCCAGGATGTAGCCACTGCGGCTGCACACGTAGCTGCCATGGAGCGGCCGGTGAGGGCTGTGGCGGCAGGGGTGGAGCACCAGGCCTTCAGGGAAGGGGGCGGGGAGGGTGGTACTCACAGCGTGTGGCCATCCTGGGCTGGCCCGAAGGCCAGGTCGGTGAATTCCAGTGCATGGTGCTCCCCCAGGTCCACAGCGCAGGAATGCAGCGCCCCACCTCGGAGCCGCCACAGCCGAACGCTGCCCCGCCCACACGACGCCATCCTGCAAGGATGGGAGGTGAGCGGGGCAAGGGGCGGGCTCATAAGTCAGCAGCCCCAGCACCCAGGGAGGGCAGGCAATCACCTGGCTTCGTCGAAGAAGGCTATCTGGAACGCCTGGACATCAGCGTCGCTGTGCGCCTTTGCGAGGATGACGGCCTCTCCGCCTCGCCCCAGCTGGGCCATGCCCCACACCAACGTGTGTCTTCATAAAAAAGCAGAAAACGCAACCACAAATGGAGGGGAGGCCCCAGGGGAACACCCAGCTTCAGAGACACTGGCGTGAAAAAACATCCATCTCAGGCCTACAGAACTCGCCAGCAAAGAGAGCAAGCCCAGTCACTCGAAAGACAGCTCCATCCACAAGGGCGAAACAGATGCCCTGTGGAGCGTGTGACGTGGGGGTGCCTGGCCAAGCTGGGGGAAGCCAATGGGGGTCCCTGCCGCCTGCCTATACTGTGGGACGGCTGTCCCACCTCCCCGCCGGCCCAGTTACCGTCCGCCCATGGCGATCCTTGCCAACGCCGCAGAGCAGCTCCCCGTTATTGGAAAAGCTGTGGACAGAGGCGACAGTAAGTATCACAGGGGCTGGCCCCCACCCCCCCGGAGGCCCTTCACCCACCTGAGGGAGGAGATGGTGTGGACCGGGCTCCGGAACAGGGCCAGGCAGCTCCCCGTCTGGAAGTCCCAGAGACGCAGCATGCTGTGGGGCCGGGCCTGGGCCGAGGCCAGCAGCGAACTGCTCCCGTCCAGCGCCAGAGCAGAGACCTGTGGGCAGGGGGTTAGGGAGGGTACAGGCCAGCAGACCAGGCCTCCCCAGGCCAGGAGTGCCCACCTTGTCTGTGTGGCCAAGGAAAAGACGCTGCTCCCAGGTTTTGATGTGGAGGACGACAACGACCGCATGGCAAGGGTACACAACAGCAGCCCCATCCGGGGTCCACAGGGCCTGCGAGCAGGAGCCAGAAGCTGAGGTCACAGGCTGGTCAGCTTCACTCCCCACCACCCTTGAGCCCCCCGAGGCACAAGCACAGGAGTCATCACATTGCATGAGCTGAAAAGACAGAAAGCCTGGTCATATGTGGGCATGGCAGGGCTCCCACTAAGCAGGAAACTATAGGGTTCAACTAACAAGAGGCCGAGAGCCCACAAAAACTCAGAGCCCACATCCAGAACAGCCTGGTGAGCACACGGCCACCTCTCCCACGTCTGCCTCCACAGGGACCCTGTCTTGCCCACACCAAGCCCCACTCGGCTGGACAACATGCATCCAAGACTTAAAGGATGAACAAGGGTCTCAGGTCTCTCGAAGCTTGAGCACCTGGACCAGCACCACCACAGTTGGTGCTCACAACACAAAGGGCCACCTGTGTCTGGACATCACAGCACCAAGAACGCACCAGGCGTGTGGGGATGCGGGCAGGGCTGGGTGACCACAGCAGTGCGGGGACCGGGTGCCTAGGGGAGCTCAGAGGCCCACAGCCAAGGCAGGGACACACGGCATCTACCCACTGTCTGCTCGGTGTAGCTGATGCTTGTAAGACCCAACAAGAGCACAGGACCCCTCACCCATTTGGTGCTGTGACCCCCAAAGCCGATGACCCCCTTGAGCCTCAGGATCGGATCTGGGAGGAAGCTCTGAAACAGGAAGACGCACAGTGAGACCCAGGTGGCAAGGCCCCTGTCGCAGCAGGGCTGCCCCGCCCAGAGCCAGTTCCAGCCTCCCAAGAAAGCCACCCAGCCCTGAGCTCTGGCCAACCACTCTGTGGTAGGAAGCTAGGACTGAAGTCACAGTGCTGGACCCTCCAGATGCCTCAGTCCTGAGGTCCCCCCGCAGACCACTGGGGCTAGGGGCAGGGCACCAGCTCTCTTACTCTTTGTTGAAAATGCTTCTTGCCCAAAGCCGCCTCTGGTAAGCTCTGCTTCCTGCCAGAAGGCTGGATGGGAAGGGACCATCAGAGGGGACCACCCGCCCCTCGCCCATTCCCCACAGGCAGCGGCCCAGGAGACCTCCATCCATTGCTCGTCCACATACGACCCCCTCGGGGGCGCAGTCCAGCCCCACCTTCCTCAGGAAAGGCCCTCACCTCGTGCGGAGCTGCATCTTCTGGAGCCACGGGCTCCACTGTCGGCTGACAGGCAGACATGTGAAGGCCGTCGCCAGCTGCATGCTCATCAGTGGCCTCCACCCAAGCCGAAGGCTCCTGGATACAGCCACCAGGGCGAGCCACACGGGAGACCTCTGAGCACTCACAGGACACGCTGACCTCTGGAAGGGGCCTGGGCATGGAGGGGGCCCAGCGGGACTGGAGAAGAACAAGTGCTCATAAGCACCCTGCCTGAGGCCAGCACCCCCAGCCCCACCTCCGAGGGCACCGGGCACTCACGGCTGTGCGGTCACGCTTCTGGACCACGAGGGCCCTGCTGTCCTGTGCAGGCTTGCTGCAGGCCACTGGGGAAGGGAGCAGCCGTGGCACGTGCCCTGCTAAGACCGCAGTGGAGAAGAACCGACTGAGCAGAGTGCAGACAGGCACAAGGCACTGGGCAGGGGCGGCAGGGGGCCCGGCCTTGCCCACTCTGCAGGATAGGAGCCAAGCTGACAGCGGCCCACCCTTGCAGGGGCCCCAACACCCATCCCAGCAGGAAAGTTTGAAGCCCCAAGCACTCAAGTCACAGCCTCCCGCTGCTCCGGGGCCGCCTCCCCACGCCCTAGCAGGCACCATACGGCTGGGGTCAGCTCCCCAGATGCAGCATCAGGACCCCTCTCCTGCCGAGCGCCATGGGCCCTGCAGACCTGAACCCAGTCACCGCTGCCCCACAGGCCCACCTGCCTCAGGAGGGAAACCGCTCTTCTGCACCAGCTCGGAGAGCACGTGCGAGCTGCCGCTCGGAAACCTCGGCGGGGTAGAGGAAGAGTCAGCTTCCAGGACAGCCCTGCCCTCCCTGCGCCTGGGACGGCAGAGGCACTCACCGGATGTGGACATAGCGGTCGTGCCAGCTCTCCCCCTTTGGCACTGGGAAAGCCATTTCTCGAGGTATGGGGGTGACGGGCAGTTTTGCCCGCCGGGCTTCAGCAACAGTGACGGCTGCAAAGGGCAGAGTTGGTCCAGGTCCAGGGAACCATCCAGGCCCCTCTCCCAGCCCAGGGGTCTCAACACCAGGGGCCAGCAGGGTCCTGCCTGGCCACCAGCCCAGCCACCACTCCCTCTGATGGCTGCCTCGCAAGCTGGGAGGCTCAAAGCTGGCACAGCATGGGCATTTCCATTGAGTGCCAGGGATGGAGCAGAGGGCGGCACACAGGGAGCAAAAGCAGGTGGGCGGCAGGCTAACACAGCTGTGGTCCTCACCAGGGTCGAAGCACAGGTCACTGGTGTAGAGGTTCCGGACCAGCATGCTGGCACACAGCCTGACGCCCTTCAGGTGACTGTAGCATCGTTGTAGATAGACCAGCAGGATGTCGTGCAGGTCAAGCTGCAGGCAGGTCCAGCGGGCACCAGGGAAGGCCACACCTGGCAGGTGTGCAGGACTCGTGCCAAAGTCAGCACCTACTCTCTCACTAGCCAAGCCACAGCACTGTGTCCTCGGCCTGTTCCCAGTCTCACGGCCACAACCACGTGACCTCCATCCAGACCTCCCCCTGAGCCTTCTGACTGGATGCCTCTCCCAGACCATTCCCATATCCCATTCATGCCTCATCTGCACGGTACCTTCCCTGGGTGTCCCAGTCTCACAAATGAAAGGGAACTGCAGCCACGTAGCTGTGGACTTGAACTCCTTGAAGAGGTTGGAGAAGGACACTCGGATGACCTGGCTGTCCTGTGGGGCACAGCATGGACGTGAGGGGTCCAGGCTGCCGCAGGAGTGCAGGGCCCTGGGCAGCCCCCCTCTCCCAGCTCAGCACCTCAGTGGACACATCCAGGTGAATGACGAAATGCTTGGCGGCCAGTGGCCGAAAGAGCACATACAAGTACCGTCCGGTCAGCCCCAGGGACTGGGTGCTGGTTTTGGGGAGCTGGATGTAGTTGCTCGCAGAGACAGCGCCCCGCACGCGGTACACGGTGCACTTGAGGGTCTTGTCCTGGAGAGAGAAGACGTTTTGCAGACGTTCTGCAGCTCGGAGAGGCCGGGAGGGCTGCAAACAAGCGTCCAGAGAGAAGAGAGGGGAGGCCGCCGCTACCGCCGCCGGGCGCCCCGGCCACCCACCGTCACGGCGGCCACGTCGCCCTCCTTAGTGGAGCGCTTCCACTCGTCCACCTTGAAGTGTCTGAAGACGTTGAGGAACGGCTGCTGCCACACTGGGGGACAAGGGGACGTGAGGTGCCAGGCCCACTGCAGGTCCAGGGAGGGCCCGGCAGGGCCTGCGCTCTCCCCAGCGGTGACGGCCAGCGCGGCGCGCGGACTGGGCTGCGAGCGAGTCTCAGCACCAACCCGTGCGCGGCGGCGCCAGCCCTTGGACCCCAGACCCCAGCCCCTGTCCGCGCGCCGCTACCTCGCGCCATGGCGCCGCAGCTCGCGCTTCCCGCCTCTGCCGACGCACACCGCACGCAGGGCACGCAGCGCGTGCCTAGCAACAGAAGCCCGGCAACGGCGCCAGTGAGCGGGGCGGGGCGGGGCCCGGCGCGGGGCGGGGCGGGGCCCGGCGCGGGGCTAGACCCGGGTTTCCCCGGCTGCCTTTCTTCGGGTAGCCCCGAGTCCGGCCGCTTCCTCGGGTAGCCCCGAGTCCGGCCACTTCCTCTCTACACTGTCTTGCCACGGGGCAGAAGCCTCCGCCCCCGGGCCTCTGCGGTCATCACCAAGCAGGGACCCCGTGGGCTTGCTCTAGCACCCCCGGCATCCCCGCTGTGGGGTCTGATCCGGGAGGTTCCTGACCCTGAAGCCCGTGTTCGCGATGGGAGTGAGACGCAGCCCAGAAATCCTGACCGCACTTGGCGGGGGCTGTCCTCCCCTCCCCTGCTGCTGCCCAGCCCTCTGGAGGCGCTTATGTCAGCCGCAGGCCTCAAAGGACCCCGAAGGCTCCCCGCCAGACCTGGGAGGTTCAGATACAGCTGCTGCTGCTGCGTCGCTTCAGTCGTGTCCGACTCTGTGCGATCCCATAGACGGCAGCCCAACAGGCTCCCCCGCCCCTGGGATTCTCCAGGCAAGAACACTGGAGTGGGTTGCCATTTCCTTCTCCAATGCATGAAAGTGAAAAGTGAAAGTGAAGTCGCTCAGTTGTGTCCGACTCTGTGCGACCCCATGGACTGCAGCCCACCAGGCTCTTCCATCCATGGGATTTTCCAGGCAAGAGTACTGGAAGCCCCTGGGATTCTCCAGGCAAGAACACTGGAGTGGGTTGCCATTTCCTTCTCCAATGCATGAAAGTGAAAAGTGAAAGTGAAGTCGCTCAGTTGTGTCCGACTCTGTGCGACCCCATGGACTGCAGCCCACCAGGCTCTTCCATCCATGGGATTTTCCAGGCAAGAGTACTGGAGTGGGGTGCCTTCGCCTTCTCCAAGATACGACAACAGGCGTCCTGAAACCTGACCCCAATTCTGGGTGGCTGAGACCCCATCTCAGTGTCAGTTAAGTAACATCTCTGGGCCTTGAGGGCAGGTTTCGACACCTGTCAATGATTACAGGGAGAGGAAGGGGGCGTGGGTGTCAGTGGGGTCGGCTGGCATTTACAGAGTTCTACGCAAAATGACCTGGCCCAGGACACAGGAAGGCAGCTGGGCAGGAGGCTAGGTGCCAGAGTTGGACAGAACTTCAGCTGTGGGGAGATGAGACTACAGACCAAGTCATGCCCGGCCTGGGACCTGGACACGAGCTCCCTTCCCCCGGCTCACTCCCCACAGCCCACCGAGTCAGGGCCTCTCCAAAAGGCAGTTTCTCAACTTTATTAGCCTGGAGCTCCTCCCTGCCAGCCCCACGGGCTGGTCCCCGGGCACAGTGAGCAGGACTGAGGTCAGACAGTTTCAACCCCTGGCCCCCGGCAGCCTGGAACAGCTGAGCCAAAGGGTCAGCAGGGGCAAAAGTCCAAATGCTGGCACTTCAGGTGTGGCCGGCGCCTGGCCAGGCCCAGAGTGAAGCACGGCCTGCTGCAGCTGGTGGACAGGGCGCCGTGGTCCTCTCCTGGCAGAGGGTCCAGCGTGGGGCAGGGCTGGGCCCTGCACAAGACAGCCTTCCTTCCAAAGCTGTGACTAGGAGCAGTTGGTGATCCTGGCCAGGAACTGCTGTGCCCACCACTCGTCCAGGTCAATGGGCACGAAGTCTGTGGAGAAACAGAAGGCTGGGCAGTGACACACCTTCCCAGCAGACCAGCGTGTGTCCCCCTCCAGCTGGCCACAAGCCCCTCACCCAGATCCCAGCTGTAGCAGACGCTGGGAAGAGTGGATCAGGCTCCATTCCTCACCCCACACCCTTGGAGTTAGAACTTGGCTGAGCCAGGTCAGGGGTGGAGGGTGGGGGGTGCTCCTTAAGGG
>SJYT01068732.1:566155-579623 GCA_006410635.1 Cephalophus harveyi
GCTCTGCCCACTGCCTCTGCCTCTGCCCCAGGCTCTGAGCCTGCTGAGTGTGGAGGGAGGGCAGGTGTCAGTCACACAGAATCCAGCCCAGAGGAATGAATGGCAGATGTGTATAAGAGACAGCCTTAAGGGTGGGGGAGGGCTCACTCTGCAGCCGGGGGTTGGGGGTCCTCTCCACGTACTGCACAGGCCTTGGCCCACTCTCACCGGCCGGGCCACCACCCAGCTGCTGCTCCACTTGCTGCCAGGCTGTGGGGAGAGGATGGTCAGACTGAGCCAGGCCCCTGGCACCCTCCCACCCTAGTGGCTAGCCTGGACCCCTGCCCGGAGCTGGGAACAGGAACGGGCAGCCTGCTGGACAGTCACAGGACAGACAGGCCCAGAGCCCAGGTACGTCCCAGCCCTCCAGGGACTTCAAGTTCAGGTTACAGTGGGAAGGGGACCAGTGGCCTGGGCCACTCAGGCCTCAGCGCTACCTTCTGACACAAATCGGACGTTCTCCTCGTGGGCCAATGTGTAGGGCTCCTGGGTTCCCTCGAGGGATGGGGACGTGGCAGGCGGCCGGCGGCCATTCACCCGATTGAACACGAGCCTCGGCCCTGGACTGTGGGAAGGCGAGGAGACGCTCAGCCACGTTCCCAGGCCAGGTGCTACCTGGCAGAGCTCCCGGAGCAGTCGCAGGCCACCCCGCCCCACAAGCCAGGCCCACTCCAGGCACTTCCTTGAACCGCAGGGCAGCTGTGGGCTGCAGCTGGTGGCCGAGGCCTTTCTCCCGCAGGCCTGCATCCCCAGCAGCTCAGCTCACACCTCACCTGGCCCTGAGGCAGGTCTAAGTCCGCAGAGGGGCTCTGTGTCCCCAGATCTCTGCAGAGCCCCATGCTCAAAGCACACAGACGGCCCCCCATGGGTCTCTCAGGAACCTCCACTGCCACCTGCCTCCCCCCTCCCCACTGACGGGCCAGGCCTCCAGCAGCCCAGGTTCTGACCTGAGTAAACAGGTTTTTCGGCCCAACCCCACCCCCAGGCACAGTTCTTGGTCACTTTCTCCCCCACAGAAGCCTCTTCATCTGAAGACACCCCAGGATGGAAGGAAGGACCCTAACAAGAGCAGGTGGACTTTGCCCTTCGCAGCTGCCCCAGCCCCAGAGACAGCTCCTGGTCTGGCTAGACAGTGCCAAGTGCTGAGTGGGCCATCCTGAGTGGGGAGGGTGACTGTGGCCCTGGTCCACCCCTGCAGCTTCCAGGCAAGGACAGTGCTCTTGCCCACAGGGCAGGAATGCTGAGTGAGGAGATGGCCCTGGGTGCTGGAGCCTGGCCTAGTGGGCGTTCAATGTCCAGGTGGCCACTGGGCCCACCCCGACCAGCCAGGCCCAGGGCATGGATGGGCTGCCCTGGCCAGAGGCAGCTGGCCCAGCCCTGCACACATGAAGCCCGGGACAGGGCCGTGGAGGGAGCGGGGCCCACACCTACAGCAGGAGGTGGGAGCCGGGAGTCCTGGGCTGCACGTGCCACTCCGCCAGGCACTCGCGGTCCCGCCGGCCTGCTCGCCATCCTGGGCTCAGGTGCCCCACCGCCGCGCGGGGTTCCTCCTCAGTTGAGAGGGGCACTAAAATAAAGAGGAGCATCCTGAGGGGCACCAGTCCCGCCAGCTCCAGGCTGGCAGGTCAGGTGGCCACAGAGAACGTGGAGGGGCAGGGCTGCTCCCAGGCTTGAGCGATACCAACCAGAGGACGTGGATGTCTGTCCTCAAGTGGGACAGCCCCTCGCCTGCCTGCTAACCTTACCCCTGCAAGGCCAGAAACTCTAGGAAAACTTGGAGACTGAGCAGCCAAGAAGGAAAAAAAGAATTGTAGTCAAAGGCTACGAACTGCCAAGTCCTTAGAGGGTGCTTTCCCTGGTGGCTCAGTGGTAAAGAATCCGCCTGTAACGCAGGAGACCCAGGTTTAGTCCCTGGGTCAGGAAGATCCCCTGGAGAAGTAAATGGCAACCCACTCCAGTATCCTTGCTAGGAGAGTCCAGTCCATGGGGCTGCAAGTCAGACACGACTTAGTGACTCAACCACCAGAGGGCAGCCTGGCTGGGGCTGAGAAGGGGCTCAGGCTGGCACCTGCCCGCCCCCTGCTGGCAGTTACGTAAGGCGGCTCCGTGGGCCCTCTGGAGGAAAGGGCACTGCTCCTCTGTGCGCCTATGGTCGGGTCCGGTGCCACCCCCATCTCCACCCTCGTGCCAGTGCCCAGGGACACGGTCCACTGGCAGGCCCTGCCCACGGCAGCAGCAGCTGTGGACTCCCTGCTCAGGGCCTGCCAACTAGGGCCTCCTCTTCATCCCCTTCACTATCCTCCAACGTAGACTACCCACCCATTTTCAGCCATGGCTCAAGAAAGAAGTGACCTGTCCAGGGTCACACATGGTGAGTGGACGGCAGCATCAGAACTGTACGCCTGTCTGAGTCCGAAGCCCACAAGGCAGTGCAGCTCCCAAGCCTCCTCCCCCATCAGCCTGCCTCCCCTGCACCATCAGCTAGTCACAGGGTCCCCTTTGCTCTTTTCCCCCGACAGCAGGTCTTACTTTCTCTGGTTCAGAGGGAGAGAGCTCATCAGAGGCCCAGACTCACACAGCCTGTTCACCTCCATGGGCAGCGCCCAGATCCAAACCCAGTCAGGGGCAGACGCTTGGGGCACCCGCGGTGCACCAGGCACAGAGCGCCCCAGTGGCTCAGACTCCTTCCCTGGCAAGCCTGGCTGAGGGAGGGTGGACCAGAAGTCTGGGTGGAGTGATTTTGGTGGGTCCCCCTCACCAGAAGTTTCAGGAGCAAGGCTGGGGGTCCCAGTGTGGGAGACCTGTAGGTGCTACGGCCTCCCAGTGGGGGCTTGCCCCTGAGGCTGGGAGTGGCTCAGGGAAGGGGTGACTTCAGAGGGAAGGGGGGATGGCACGACCAGCACAGTCTGCCTTCCTGCTGCCCCCCTGCCAGACGGGGCTGTGGAGCTGGGGGTGAGCACCAGCACCCCCGACCGGGACCTGGCTGGCTGCGGCCCCTGGTCTCTTCCATTTCTCTCAGCATCCGGACCCTGCACACACCGCATGCTTCCTCCCCCACTCCCTGGCAAAGGTGCATGGAGAAAGCACAAGCTTCTCCAGGTAAAAGAGTGGGAGCTTCCTGCCTGGGTGACCTGGCGGGGGCTGACACACCTGTGCCTCATTTCCCTCCCCCCGGGGGAACGGGGGGGTGGGGGTGGGAGGGCGGCTGAGGACCAGGCCTGATGTCACAAGGCAGGGTCACAGCGCAGTGGGCCCTGGGACGCGCTCCCCACGGCCGCACGCACCCCTCTCCCTGGAGGCGCTTGTGGTCCTCACAGGACCAGCCTCAGAGTGTCAACGTGCTGTGCTCCCAGCAGGAGGCCGCCGGAAAGGGCCTCAGCCTAGAAGGGTCTCACAGGCCGCCCCCACCTGTGGTATCTCAGGCCGGCACTGAGGGGGAGGGCAGGTTGAGGGCGCACAGCAACACAGCCCCCAGCTCTTACCAACCCAGAGGCTGTCCTCAACTAGAGAAGAAATCCCAAAGCCTGTCAGTGCTGCCCCCACCCACTCACAGCCGGCAGGAGCCTCAGGCTTCTGTGGCCTGGACCAAGCCATGGGCCCTGAGCCTGCAGGGAGTAAGTAAGACCAGAGAACAGACTCGAGCCAAAAAGTTACAGGTTCAGTCCCGGAGATGCAGGCGCTGACCTCCTGGGCACAGTGACTTGGAGGCCACAGTGGTTGAACTGAGGCTCCCAGCAAAACTGCTGGTCAGGAAAAGCAGAAAAGCACCGGTTGGGGCTCGGGGAGAAGGCGGAGGAGAGCAGCGGCCTGGCAGGGCCCGAGGGAACCACGTGCACCTCTCCCCCGCTGCTCGGCTAGCACGGGGCTGGCAGCCTCCGGCGGCGGCCCCTCCCGCCCTCCGGGGCGACTCCCCGGCAGCTACTCTCAAAGCGAGGCCTCCGCCGCCCAAGGTCTGCCCGGGCACCTGACTCAGCCGCCTGGAGCCCCTAAGATCCAGGAGCGGGTCGGCTTCCTCCCGACTCTGGGTGCGTGGGGCCCCAGGGCTCCGAGGAGTGTCACGCACCCCCGGCCCGGTTCCTTCAGACCCAGCTAGGTGCCAGGTGAGGCGGAAGCGCGGAGTCGCGGTCGCGAGCCACAGGCGGGCCGGGTCGGCGGGCTCCGCCCCCTCCGCGCCCGCCGGGAGCATGTGGCCCGGGCTCCGCTAACCTTTCCCCAAGGTCACCCTCACGGCCCCGCGAAGGCCGGCGGGGGAGGGGAGGGCCGTGCGTCTCACCTCGACAGAGGCCAGGGGCCTGGCGGCTGTGCCCGCGGGTGCTGCGGGGTCGGCGCGGAATGCCGGCATTTCAGGAGCTCGCCGAGCCTGCTCTCCACCTGCTGCTGCGTGGGACCTGCGGGCACCGGGAGCGCGCGTCAGCCGCCGGCACCGCGCCGGGGGCGGGCAGCGTGTGCGGACCCCCGCCCGTCCCCTCCCTGCCTTGCCCGCCCCCGCCGCGCACCTGTGCGCCGCTGCGCGACCAGCTTGCTGGGTCCCTTGGTGATGGTGTACATGGTGCGGAGGGGCCGCAGCGCGCCCGCGCCCTCCGCGCCCTCCCCGCCCGCCGGCCCGCGGCCAGACCTCGCGCCCTCTGCCCGGCTGGCACTCGGCTGGCGCCGAGGGCGCGGCCCCTTTAACAGGCGGCCGGCGCCGCGGGGAGGGGGCGGGCCCGCCGCACACCCCCGGACCTTAAAGGGCCCGCGCCGAGGCTCGTGGCAGGGGTGGTGCTCGAGCCTTGGGGAAACTGGCGGGACCCCCCGGCGAGGTCTGAGGGCGGAGTTTAAGCAAGTTTCTCAGGGCCCGGGCCGCCGTCCACCACTGGAGGAGGCTCGGGGGGCCACGGGCACCCAGACGTGGCGAGGCTCTGGCTCAGGCCCTCGTGGGGTCGGCGGTGGTGTCCTAGGAGCCGAGGAGTTGACAGGTGCTGGGAACGATCTGTGTGGACTCTGGAAGCAAGGGTGTCCCCACGCACCGCACGTCGGAGACCCTCCGCCAAGGTGCTTGGGCCGGCCTGGGCCAGTGCTGCGGTTCACTTACACGAGACTGAGGGGGGTCAAAGATGAGAACAGCGGTTCGCCCCCAGGTTTGGGCAGAGACATGACGCCCTGGGAATCTCCCTTTCATCCTACGGAACAGGAGCAGGATACCGTCTGCCACGTGTGCACCTGCAGACCCCAGGAAGGGGGAGGGAGGCCCCTTACCAATCCAGGAGCACCCTGGGGGGTGCAGAAGGCAGGTGAAGGAGCCTAGCTTGCTTGTCATGCCGCGCGGGAAAAAGAGCACTTACTCCTCCAACCGCCCCAGGCACTGGGATCACGAAGCAAGACCTATTGCAGTGATGTGCCTCAGGAGGAACCAGACCTGCCTGCAGGGGAGAGGTCTGGGGGCTGGGCCCTAGCCTGCCCACCGCTCCTTCCCTAGGGTGAGGTGGAGCTGCACCCCATCCCACAAGGTCTGTGACCTGAGAGGGGAGAGCATGCCCAGGGAGCCAGGGCATGAGCACACCCCCCACCCGCACTCCCGGCCACGCTGGGCCCCCTTTCCACCCCTGGGGCCCATCCCCCGCCCCTCCCCCCCCACCAGCTGTGTCAAGGCCAGCATGGTCCTGCGTCATCTTTGCTGGCGGCCCTGGTCTCTTCAGTGGCCTCGAGCACAATGCTAACTCACACTAGGGAGACTTTGAAGGGTGAGGGGCCAGGGTGCAGGACAGGCTGGGGGTGGGGGTGGGTGGGTGAAGGAACCCAGAGAGCCCCCAAAGACACTGAGCCAGGGCAGCAGGCAGCCAGGGGGAAGAAGGCCAGCTTGTAGGGAGCAGGCAGCAAAGCCCTGACACCTGTGTGCAGGAGGGCAGGGCCTATCTCCCCACCCCCACCGCCACCCAGGGGCCTTCCCAGACTCCCTGCTGCCAGAACTTAGTCTGAGCACCTGACCCACCCTGACTTGGGGACAGAGCCAAGAGGCATGGGGAGGGCCCAACCTGAGCCGGGAGAGTCAGGGTCTAGTCCGTCTGCGACCAAGAGCTCAGGTCGGTTCTCCAGTTGGGGTAGGAAGCCTGGCCAGTCTGGCCTTGCCTGGACTACACTGTCCATGACAGTGAGCAACCTGCTAAGCCCCCAGAGACAGCGTCTTGCAGTCGGCAAACATTCCCTATTGTCAGAGAGGCTGGGAACCCAGCCCAGAGTCAGTCACAGGCAGCTGAACAGGAGGCAGGAGCCTCACCCAGCAGCCAGCCACAAGCCCAGAAATGCCTGGAGCCTCACAGAGAACATGGGCGTCCTAGCAAGGTCCTAGCAAGCAAGGACCTTTACCTTACTGACTCCAGTTAACCCTAATGAAGACTTTAGGGTTTTTCTCTTCTTTGCTGTTGTTTAGTCACTAAGTTGTGTCTGACTCTTTGCAACCCCAAGGACTGTAGCCCACCAGGCTCCTCTGTCCTTGGGATTCTCCAGGTAAGAATACTGGAGTGGGATGCCATCCCCTCCTCCAGGGGTTCTTCCCAACCCAGAGATAAAACCCATGTCTCCTGCATTGGCAGGTAGATTCCTTACTGCTGAGCTACTCGGGAAGCCCTTCTCTTCTGTGTGTGTTAGTCGCTCAGTCATGTCCAACTCTTTGTAACCCCATGGCCTATAGCCTGCCAGGCCCCTCTGTCCATGAAATTCTCCAGGCAAGAATATTGCAGTGGGTTGCCAGTTCCTGCTCCAGACTTTCTCTTCTAAAAGGCTCTAAATATGATACTGAAATTTCATATTAGAGGAGAAAGTTTAAGTTTTCAGCCATCCTCAGTCATTTTGCAGATCTGAAGTTCATGCCCTCACCAACCCAGACTGGAGGATGGGCTTCTGCCAACAAAGTGTGGTCAGTGGCCCCAGGAAAAGCTCTGGCAGGATGCTCCCGTACCTGCCACCAAGTATCCAGGGACTGCCCATCCCTTTTTGTTTGTTTGTTTGGCTACAGCTTGTAGGATCTTAGTTTCTTGATCGGAGTCTGAGCCCCGGTCCTGGGAGAGAGAGCACCGAGTCCTAACCACTGGACGGCTGGGGAATTCCCAGGGCTTGCCCATTCCCATACCCAAGTACAGTGAGTTGAACAGTGGCCCCTCAAAGAAATACCACCTGGAACCTCAGAAAATGACCTTGTTTAGAATAATGGTCTTTGCAGATATAATTAAAGCAAGGGATTTGAGATAAGGTCATCCCAGATTAGAAAGGGCCCTAAAATCCAGTGAAGCCTGTCCTTGGGAAAGGAGAGGGTCATATCCTCCCATTGTGTGAAAATTGCATAAATCCTAATTATGTTGAATTGGTTCATAGTACTTTTCAGGTGTGCTCTATCCTTCTACTTGTCTGTTCATCCTATTAATTTTTAAAATTCTATTAATTTCTAAGAGTTTGATATTGAAACTCCAACTAAAAATCTTACTTTATCTACTTAAGAAAATAATTGTCATATATAGTAGAACTTTATGTAACTTTATATTTTCCAAGTATCCTGTAAATGTGTTTTCATACTTTCATAACTTAAAAAAGAAAAAAAAATTAAAGATAAAAAGGAGAGGGATATTAGGACACAGAGAGACCAGAGGAGAGATGGCAGGGAGGTGGCCACAAGCCCAGGAGCGCCGGGAGCCACAGAGGAGCAGGAAGCTGTGCTGACGAGAGAGCTTCCGATAGGGCTGCTGGGGAGCCGATGTCTTTATTCTGGACTTCTGGCCTGCAGAGCTGTGAGAAAGGAAACTGTTGTTTGGAGCCACCACACTTTGGAGTAATTTGTCACTGTAGCTCTGGAAAATCAATATACTGAGGGAATCAGTAGTGGGCGAGCACCCTGGGTACGCACTGCAGGGCTCGGGAGGGAGCTCAGCAGGTGGTAGGCGCCTGGGCCTGGACCCCAGGAAGGAAGCTGGATGCCGCTGTTGGCTCTGGACAGCACGAGGCGGCAGGAGTAGCCGAGAGGGCCCTTCGGGCTCCAACAGTAACCCTCAGGACACAACCTCAGGAGGTAGCACTGAGCACAGGCCCAGGCGTGGGACGCTTCCAGGGGTCCCATGTTCAGCAGCTCCTGGGGGGCTTCAGAGTCTGACATACATCCGGGACTTTATGGAAAGTGTGTGCCCACACACATTCACACAGTCCCAGGTGCTCCCATGCATGCATTCACAGACGCATGCGTGCTCATAACTGCAGCGAAGCCCACTGTTCTGCTCTGCCCACTGCCTCTGCCTCTGCCCCAGGCTCTGAGCCTGCTGAGTGTGGAGGGAGGGCAGGTGTCAGTCACACAGAATCCAGCCCAGAGGAATGAATGGCAGGCAGAGAGCAACTTGAGGTCAAGGGCTGTTAAATGGAAGACCTTGCTGGGCATGTGGGCAGCACATACAACATGAAGGCTCCCTCCCTCCTATAGGACGCACCTCTGACACAAAGTGTGGGCTTTTCTTACTAACCAATCCTCTAGTTCTCTTTGGACCCCAACTGGGTATCCTACAATCTAAGTGGATTCTAACTCCACCCACCCATTGTCCACACAGATCCACAGGCTCAGGGCTCAGTCCCACAACACAACAGGCAAGAATACTGGCGTGGGTTGCCATCCCCCTTTCCAGGGGATCTTCCTGACCCAGGGATCAAAGCAGTGTCTCCTGCAGCTCCTGCATTACAGGTGGATTTGTGACTGACCAGCTGTAAATCGGGGTCCTGTAACTTGCCAGAATGACTCACAGAACTCAGGGGAGCACTTTGCTTATCTTATTGGGTTGCCACAAAGGACACAATTTGAGAAGAGATGCAGGAGATGCCCAGGGAAGGTGTGGGAAGTGGTGTGGAGCCCCACACTCTCTCCGGGAGCCACCCTCCCAGCCCTCCACGTTCACTAGCTGGAAGCTCCCTGACCCCCTCCATTTGGGGTTTGAGTGGAGGTCCATCACATTGGTAGGACTGGTTAATAATGGAGATTAGCTGCGTCTCCAGCCCCCTATCCCAGGAGGTCAGAGGTCAGGAATGGGGCTGGTTTCCCCTGGCAACCGCCCCCCCCTCCTGACTTGTCACCTGTCTAGTGTGAGCCCAAGTGAGATTGAAAGGGGCTTGTTATGCATAACAAATGCTCCTCTCACCCCTTCCTTCAGGAAATCCCAAGGTTTTAAGAGTTCTATTCAGAAATCAGGATGCAGACCAAATATACAGTTCCTTTTTTTTTGTAAGTTTCTTTGGCTGCTCTGTGTCTGGGTGTTTGCTGCCGCACAGGGGATCTCTGATTTTCATTGCAGCATGCAGGCTCTTTAGTTGTGGCATGTGAGATCTAGTTCATTGACCAGGGATGATGGGTCAGCGGTAAAGAATCTGCCTCCTGTGTACAGGAGACAGGTTCAGTCCCTGGGTTAGGAAGATCCCCTGGAGGAGAGCATGGTAATCCACTCCAGTATTCTTGCCTGGAGAATCCCATGGACAGAGGAGCCTGGCCAGGCTACAGTCCATGGGGTCGCAAAGAGTTGACAGTCCATGGGGTCGCAAAGAGTTGACTCGGCGACTAACACTTTCTTTCCCATTGGGAGTGAGGCGTCTCAGCCACTGGACTACGGAAGACATCCCTCTATTGTTTATTGTATGAGAACAGCGCAGGGCAGCCCAGGGACGCCAGGGAGCTTTGTGCCACTTGAGTGGGCGTGGAACCTGAGGGGCCTGGGTGGAGAGACCCCAACTGGCCACTGACCATCACAGGTGGGGGCAGAGATTCACATTGAGGGACACCTCTTGTCCACCTGGAGATGCAGAAAATATCCAATTAACCAGGTGTGCGTGCGTTGCTCAATTGTGTCGCCTCCCCCACTGTCCATGGAATTTTCCAGGCAAGAATCCTGGAGTGGGTTGCCATTTCCTACTCCAGGGGATCTATCCCAACTCAGGGATTGACCCCATGTCTCTTGCATCTCTTGCATTGACAATGCTGATTCTTTACCACTGGCACCACCTGGGAAGCCCCAGCAAAGCAGGACTTGAGGCAAAAGTGAGTCAGGTAATGAAAGCTTTTGAAATGAGAAAGTCGGCTAAGAAAAAAGTGTGGTAACGCTGAAAGCTAAAGGGGCTTTCTGGAGGCCGGCCCACTGAGTGAAACTTTTCTAGGGGCCTTGTATTCACACTGGCCAACTCTACACCACCTCTTGTCCCTAAGAAGCAAGGCTGTCCTCCCCGTCTGACGGCATTCATACTGTAGTCTCTGGTCCCACTCTGCATGCCCCCAGAGAGCAACCCCAGACTAAAGCCCGGTCAGCGCCATTCGCAGAGCTTCTTGTCAGAGCGACCCTGGGTGTGTGGGGGGCACCGGGAGCGTCTCGCGCAAGAAAAAAAAAACTCCCAGCAAAGGAGATAAGCTAGACCTGAGTGTTGAGCGCCGCCTCACGCCTGCTAAGGGGGCCCTTTCCGAGACTTGGGCCCCGAAACAACCAGGGAAGAGCGGTCGAACACACACACCGGCCCCCGACGAGACTCAGAGGTCACCGACCCCTCAACACCCGTGAACCCTGGGTTTGCACTGCTTATCGCAGGGCCACAGAGACGCCCTGAGCAGTACAGGCTTGTCTCTGCAGGCGGCCCGCCCCTCCCGGGGCCGCGCCCGGTCCACCGCAGGGAGCTCCGCCCCGCCGCCCCCGCCCACCCGCGGCCCAGCTCAGAAGAGAGGCCGGTCCAACCCCGAAGGCCTTCCCAAGGCCCCGTACCCATAATTTCCGGAATGCCGCGGTTGCTATGGTTTCCCCAGCGTCAGTTCCAATCCAGTCGGCAGAAACCGCGTCCCTCAACGCCGCTCCTTCCCCTGGAGTGCTGGGTGCCGAGAGACTCGGCGGGACCCCCGCCTTCCCGCCCCCCCGCCCCTCAAGTCCAGTGCTCCCAGCCCTGCTGCTCGCGTCGTAGCGACGCCCGCGCTCTGACGACTTCGCCTGGGGCTGGGCGGCGGGGTTTGCGTCACAATCTCCTAAGTCTCGCGGACACCCTCTTCACCAGCCGCGCCGCTGGTGTAGTGGTATCATGCAAGATTCCCATTCTTGCGACCCGGGTTCGATTCCCGGGCGGCGCAGGTTACGATATCTATATTTTTCCCCCTCTCAGCCCCCAAAACCCCCGAAGGATTTAATTTAAAAAAAAAAAAAAAGAAAGCCAGACAAGGGGAAGGAATCCATTCCAGTGCGACAAGAATGAGACAATTTCGGAGTAACAATGAAAAAGTGCTAGGACAGCCACGGGCACCGGGTGCTGAGCCAATGGACGCCTGTAAACTAACGACCCAAGTTTGCCTCCAGGTTCCTGTCCCGAGGTGGCGGCTCGAAGCGCGCCTCCCGGGACTGCGGTGCCTTTAAGGCGCGGCGCGTGTCCTCCTGGGGATTGTAGTCCGTGGAGGGGAAAGGCCAATTGCAACGCGGCCAGGCCACAGCCCCCGCCCCCTCGCGGTGCCTGACTACCACTCCCGACGGGCCCCCGCGGCTCCGGACTACCACTCCCGAAGGGCCCCGCGGTGCTTGACTACCGCCCGCGACGCTTCAGGCTGTGCCAAGCTCGCGAAGGCGCTCTCCACGGGAGATTGGGAAGATGCTGGTTGCGGAGGCCGCCGAGCGGAACAAGGAGCCCATCCTGCAGGTGTTGCGGCAGTACGTGGACTCGGCCCAGCGCGGCGTCCGCGTGCTGGAAGTGGCCTCGGGCTCGGGCCAGCACACAGCCCACTTCGCACGAGCCTTCCCCTATGCGGAGTGGCAGCCGTCCGACGTGGACCAACGCTGCCTGGACAGGTGCGGCGGGAAGGTGGGACCCTGCGGGTGAAAGTGGGCCCCGTCCCGCTGCCCTGGACCCCTCCGCTATTGTGGTTCCTCTAAGCCTCCCCCAAGCAGGATTGCAGGGATTCAGAAAAGGCTGCACAGGCCACCCCCACCACGGGCTGTCCTCCCGCAGCATCTTGGCCACCACTCAGGCCCACGGGCTGCCCAACGTGAAGGCCCCGATGTATCTGGACGTGACCTGGGATTGGAAGCAGTGGGGCGGGATCTTGCCGCAGTCGCTGGACCTGCTGCTCTGCATCAACATGAGCCACATCAGCCCCCTGAGTTGCACCGAGGTCTGTGGGAGCATGGGCGAGCCACCCAGGGGCCACCCACCAGCGCCATGTGGCACTCTTTCCTGTACTGGGAGGGAGCGGAATGTCTGGTCTGCCCATATCAGCGATGGGGACTCAGGCCGGGGAGGTCCCGGGAAAGCTCCTCACTGCTGTCCTGCCTCCCTCCTCCGCAGGGCCTGTTCAGAGCAGCAGGACACCTGCTCAAACCCAAGGCTGTGCTCATCACCTATGGGGTGAGTGCTCCTGCCTGAGATGGGCCTCCCCAGGCAGGCAGCCTTGGCTGTCCTGGCCTTTCTGGACTGCCTTCTCATCTTGATATTTTCACTTGCCTTTCCCTCCAGCTTCCTGTCACACTGAAGCACACCCAAGCCCTCTGCTCTCCAGCACTCCCCTGTTACTTGCCCTTGCTCAGCACTGTCCCCCACTGTCCCCTGTCTGAGGGTCATCGAGGGGTGGGTCCTTTCCATTTTGTGGGTGCCATCCTGCAAGTGTGCACAGTGCTTGGCTGTAGACTGCTGAGCCTGTGGACAGTGGGCAGAATCGTGTCTGCTGTCTCCACAGGCCTATGCTGTCAACGGGAAGATTTCTCCCCAAAGTAACGTGGATTTTGACCTGATTCTCAGATGCAGGTCAGAGCTGGGTGGGTAGGGGGGTTGGCTGGGGGCCATGTGGGTCGAGTGACCCCCAAGCCACAACCCCACCTCTTCCCCTCATGCAGGAACCCTGAATGGGGGCTGCGGGACACCTCCCTTCTCAAGGACCTGGGCCAGGCCAGTGGCCTGCTCCTGGAAAGGATGGTAGGTAGAGAGGGCTGTGGTCACGGGCAGCCTCCCTGGGGACCAGGAGCAGCTTCTCCAGCCCAAGTATCTCCCCCAGGTGGACATGCCAGCCAACAACAAGTGTCTAATTTTCCGGAAACAGTAACTCCCTCTTCCGCGATGCCTGTGTCCCTGGACAAAGCCCCTGCCTCCCTGGGCCAGACTGTGGGGCATGGCCCTGACCAGACTAGGGATTCTTGACCAGTGGCCACAGGGCTGCGGAGAACCTGAGAATAAAGTCTTTCCTGCTGCCCCACTGCTGGTATCTCCCATGTCATCTCCTGGGACCACCCCTGCAGGGTGCCGGTGGGCAGTCTCTGAGGTTTCCATGCTGGGCACAGGAGGGGTCTGGCCTGTGGGTCAGGACTCGCGGGCATCCTGGACTCTGCTGCTCCCCTTGGGCAGTGAGGGGATGAAGGGAGAAAGGCCCCAGGAGTGCTGAGGCAGGACCAAGCTGACTGCCTGGTCCTCTTGCCGGCGGGTG
>SJYT01068732.1:579791-644989 GCA_006410635.1 Cephalophus harveyi
TGGTCCGCGGGCCGGCGGGTGGGGGGGGGGCACCCACCTCCCAGGCTGGTCCTCACTGGTGCTCCCTCCTGATCTCAGAGCAGAGCCATGTACGCATTCGAGGGCCAGGCCCCCAGCACCCACAGGCCGTGAGGTCCAGGACTTTTATTCAGGCAGAGGGGTGGGAGTGTGGGGAGGGCGGGGCCTAGCGGGGAGCTGGGGCTGTGGGTTGGTGGGCAGGCTAGTCCTGGAAGCGGTTGAGCAGTTCGCAGGCTTTCCTCTCTAGCAGCTCAGAGATCTTCTTGACGCGCTTCTCGCTGGCAGCGCGCACGTAGCTGCCCGCATCCAGCATGGCCACACCATCGCGCACCTCGCCCATGATGACCAGCGGGCCGTCGCCGGCCGTCACATTGGGGCAGGGGCAGGCTCGGTCCACACCGATCAGCGTCACCTCCAGGTACTTGGTGCCCAGGAGCCTGAGGCCCATCTTGTCGTCCTTGAGCACTTCGTCCAGCGCCACACGCGCAATGCCGCCACCGCCCGCCTCGGGCTCCTCCAGCACCTCTGTGAGCCGCCCCACAATGGCGAAGTCGCTGCGGCACAGGCTCAGCGCCAGCTTGCTGCGGAGCCGGCAGGCCTGGCAGGGCGGCGTGCGCGGCACCGGGCAGGCATGCTCGCAGCTCTCGCGGCTCTCGAAGTTGTTGCCATTGCCCTCGCAGCCGCTGTACTCGAAGGGATGGCAGTGCTGCAGCAGCGGGCTGTAGGCCCAGCGCGGCTCCCAGCCCTGGCAGGGGCCCTGCACGGCTGGCAGCGCACAGGCGTCCCCGGGGTCACGGGCGCACGCCTGCTGGCATGCCTCATAGGTTTCAAAGCCCTGGGCGCCCCCAGCACAGCTGCCCACAGGGAAGGTCATGCAGCCGCGCCGCTGTGGGTCAAAGTGCCAGAGGACCCGGCCAGATGGGGGGCCAACACAGGCCTGCGTGCCGGGCAGGCACTGGGCCGGGGGGGTGGCGGCCTCGTGGGCCCCAGCCCCGGCCGGATCCCGCTGGACCACCGAGAGCGGGAAGTCGGCCCGAAGCAGGCCAGCAGCATTGCGTGCTGTGCACGTGTAGAGGCCAGCGTCCTCAGGCCGGGCGTTGTAAAGCACCAGCTGCCCGATGCTGGTGACCACCACGTTGCCGTACATCTGGTCCGGCCGCATGATCAGGTTCTCCCGCTGGTCACTCTGCTTCTCCCAGGTCACGGCAGGGGGCGGGCGGCCGCTGACGTCGCAGTGGAGGCTGGCCGTACCCCCTACATATACTGCCTGCGGGGACGGGCTGCTGTAGAGGGCGGGCGGCACTGGGGCATCCCCGGGCGTGGGGTGGGCGGTGGTCTCTGGGGGCCTGGGGCTGCTGGGTGGCCAGCTGAGGACATGCTTGCAGGGCACGACGTGCAGGCGCAGGCCACGCAGACAGGCCTCAGCATCCATGTAGCAGCGGTTGTAGTAGGTGAGGCCATCCGAGGCACAGGTGAAGCTGGGCTCCTTCTCGCAGCGGTCCCGGCAGCGGCATACCGGCTGCCCATCCCAGATGTCGCAGTCGGAGCCCTGCTGTGCGCACACGAAGCCCTCACACGAGGCCACCAGCCTGGGTGCAGCCGGGCTGCCGTCAGGGAAACGGGCAGCCACACAGCTTTGCAGCCCACACACGTTGGTACAGCACTTCTCAGTGGCCGCACAGTCCTGGGGGGTGGGGGGCACAGCTCAGTGGGCACCTGAATGCTCCCTCCTGCCCAGCCCCAGCATGCCCAGCTTGGGCGGGGAAAGCCTGCTGCCCCTCCTTGCATCAGTGTCCCCTCTGGAGCAGAGCAGGTTGGCTTTCCACCTGGGGGTGAACCACAACTGCCAGCAGCCCCTCACAGGTCACCTTGCTGAACCTCACTAAGCCGCCAGACCCTTGGCCCCCAAAGCAGGTGGTTACTCCCACCGTACAGATGAGGACACGAAGGCCTGGGGAGGACGCATGACATTCTTAAGGCGAAGGCAGCGCTGCGGGGTCGGGCTGCAAGGACAGCACATCCAGACGGCCCTGGCCTCTGCCTGGCTGGGCCCGAGAACGGCTAGTTTCAGGGTGGGGTTGGGCAGGTCTGGGGACTGAGAAATGAAAGTCGCTGTCATGTACGACTTTTTACCGTCCATGAATTTCTCCAGGCCTCAATGCTGCAGTGGGTAGCCATTCCCTTCTCCAAGGGATCTTCCCAACTCAGGGAATCGAACCCAGGTCTCCCACATTGCAGGTGGACTCTTTACCAGCTGAGCCACCAGGGAAGCCGATTCAATCTTCAGACACATGAAGGCAGCATCTGGGGGTGTCTGTCCCCAGGGCCCCTCACACAGAGCACAGTGCAAAGAGTGGGGAGCCCCAAGAGAAAATGACCTCCAGGGTCAAGGATGGCTGGGTCCTCTGCAGTGCAGGCAAGGCCTGGAGCAGGGGTGAGATCTGGGCTCCTCCGGCGCCGACCAACCAGACCCCCAAGACACCCTGGGCCCTCCAGGAGCTGGTCTCCCCCACAGCCGGGCTGGGGGGTCTGCCTGTGCTCACCTGATCTCCGACGCACTCTCGCTCACAGGTGCTCTGCGCGTCCACCCACAGGTTGGGGCTGAGCTGGTTGGGGCACACCCCTGGGTGGCCCCCAGGGCCTGGCGGCAGGCTGGCCCCCGCAGTCAGCCCAGCCAGGAGCAACAGCAGCAGGAGTGGCCTCAGGGCCGGCATGAGGACCGTGGGACCACAGGGTGGGGGGTGTGGCCACTAACCCCTCCTCAGACCCTGCCGAGCCCCACGCCCTGCAGGCATGCACCCTCCCAGACCTGTGATCGGTGCCCCTGCTGTCTGCCCTGGCTCCCCTGTGCCCCAAGGCTGGAGCCCACAGCGGACGCTGGCCTCGGACTGGGTAGAGCGGAGTCTGTGCATGTGGCACCGGCCCCTCCCCCGCCTGGCCCCTCTGGTCAGCTCAGGGCAGGGGGCGGGGAGACGAAGGCTGGGGAGGGGCTGGCGCCCAGGAGCACAGAGACACTGGCCACGAGGGTCACCGAGGGGCGGAGAAGGGCGGCTCTGGACTGCTGTAACTGGAGCCCCTCCTCCCTCCAAGCCCTGGATTCAGGGATGGAAGGGCCCTGTGATCAAAGCTGCCCTGCAGGAGGGGGCAGGGCAGGCCAGCCCCTTCCTCAGAGCAGGCCACCCCCTGGGAGTCACTGTCCGTGCAGGGATGCAGGGGCTCTGCATCCAGCCCAGTCACCGTGGGTTTCTGCTACCTTCCCAGGGGAGCCTCTTCCCCTGCTCCTTCCCACAGACACAACCCGAAGGCAGGCAGGTCTCGGGGTCAAATCTAAATGCTTTTCTGCTGGAGAGAGGCATTCACAGCACAAAGGTACCTGGTGGGCGGTGCAGCCTGGGCTTGCTCTGGTGACCAGTGGTTGGTGGGGGGAGGAAGCTGATGCAGGGCAGAACTCTGCATTTAGGCCCCCCACCCCCCACCCAGGCGCCTGACCCCTGGCCCAGGGCTTTCAACTGGCTAACGGTGAGTGCCTGCAAAGGCGGGGGGGGGGGGGTCTTAGAGCCGTGGTCACATGAGACGTGGACACTAGACAGGCCGAGTGTTTACTTGGACTGATTTGAGTCTCAGTGGCCATCTGTGGTCCTACGTGGGGCCGTGCAGTCCTAAGAGAGACCAAGGGCATCTAGGAGCACCCTGAGAAGAGTCCCAGGAGAGCTTAAGAACAGCCAGGACCCAAAGGCATTGGCCTATCCCCCACAGGCCCAACAGGGAGCCCCGCTCCCGGCAGATGGGAAGCCCCTCGTGGGCAGGGGCAGATCAGGGCCCAGGGGACTGACTGCCCACTCTGAGACCGACGGGAAAACACCCTGCCACCCCATGTCTGACCTGCTGACTTGAGAGGCAGGGTCCTAAGAGCCTGGTCTGGTGCCAACACCAGGACACCCCAGGTGCGGAGGACTGAGCAGGACAAAGCAGCCGCCTGCAGTGCCATCTGCCAGCCAGCCCAGCCTGTGAGAGCCAGACCTTCATTCCCTCCCAATGCAGCCCAGAGACCAGAGCTGAATTATGTTTACTGAACAAAGTGAAAACTGTCCCAAGACAAGCCCAGGAATGGTGCAGGTGTGGACACCAGCGAAGGGTAGTGTTGACACAGTGAACACAGGGCCGTCCAGCAAGTGTGGGCAGCAGCAGGGGTAGTGTTGACACGGTGAACGCAGGGCTGTCCATTTCTTCCACAGTCCAAAGGGGCGCCCGTCCACAGATGCTGCGGCTCCCCCCACTTCACCTCCCAAGACAGCAGCCCCCAGGGCACCCACCACAGAAGTCCTAATCAAGGGGTCATAGGCCAGGGAGGGGCCCACAGGCAGGAGGTAGAGTTGAGCACCAGTGTAACCTGTGGCCACGTCACCAGCCAGGCGGACGGAAGGAAGCCAGGCCTCCAGCTCAGGCTGGCTGGTGGGTCCTCGAGGAGGGGCTCAGTGTCCACCACGAAATGGACGAGGAAGGTTCTTGTGACGTGTGACCTCACAGAGGGGTGAGTCTGGGTGAGGAGCAGCTATGGGATCCCACCCAAGGTCAGGAAACTGAAGCTGGCCATTGTAGGGTCCTAGAAACTCTGGGACAAGTGGGGCTGGCTCGGTCCAGACCTACCCTGGCCTCATGGCCCAGTGAGCACTGCCTGCCTACAAACAGCTCTATGTCCTCAACTAGGAGAGAGGCTGAGCCAACTTCACGTGGCAACAGTTACAAATGGAACTGAAGGTGCAGAATCACAAGGCTGTCAGCCCCAGAGTAGGGAGAGGGAGTAGGGGAGGGATGTGGGGATGTGCCCACTTCCTTTTCCAAGAAACCTGAGACCTGCACACTACCCCGGCCCTGATCCTGCGGCTTGGGTCTCACAGGATGTCCTCCAGGAGGGCTGGTGGGAGCCCTGGAAGCTGCAGCCTAGCGTCCTGGGGCAGGCACGCCAATCACCGTGCTCAGAGGCTGACTGCCTGCTGGCCCCCACGGCCACACCCTGTGTGAAGTGCCCTGTGAGTTCAGACTCAAGCCTGGATGGTGGCTCCCTTCTGGTCTCAGCCTCACCGCCCTCCCCGTGTCCCCAGGCTCACCCCCTCAGTAGCTGTGCGCTCACTGAGTGGCTGCACAGAAGCTTCCCTTGCTGGTCCTTTAAAAATGTACAAAACGGGTGTTACATAAATAAGAAAGGGGGCCTAGCCCCAGTCCTCAGGCCCTCGCCAGGCACAGCCTCCTTGGGGCCCTTCTCAGCTGCTCCTCAGGGTCCCGGCGTGCTCCACCGCCATCTGCACAGCATGGTCCCCACTGTCCTGTGCAGCTGGTCTGGCCGAGACCACTAGCCTACCAGGTGCGTCCCCCATGCCTCCCAGGAGGGGCTATGTGGCCAAAGTCCCCGGCACACAGCACAGGGCCCAGAGCCCGCCAGGAGCATTCCCAGGCTGACCCTCCCGCGGCTAGGAGATCTTGCAGTTGCTGCGTGAGCAGTTCTGGGGGGGGCTCTGCGGCGGCCGGATGGACTTGGACCTCTTGAGACTGTTGCCCTTGCTGCCGCCACCCCCGGCCCCACTGGCCAGTGAGTAGGAGCGCCCGTGCATCATGACGGCGTTCATGCCATTGGCCATTGAGAAGGACTTGAGGTGGCTCTTGATGGTGACGGGCAGCGGGAGCTTGTCGATGAGATGCACGGGGGTGCAAGAAACGATGGCCCGGCAGCAGAGGTCCTGCAGACTGAATACTGTGGGGGTGGTGGGGCGGGGGGAGAGTGTCAGGTGATGAGGGGTCAGGTCGTGGGGAGGTAAGGGGGGGGTCTTGGTGGCAACTGACAATCTCACCATCAGATGAGCACAAGTGACAGAGAAGGGGCTTGGGGACTGGGAGGGACGGTGCGCAAAGCTCCCAGGGCTCCTGAAGCGGAACCACCCCCACCCTGCAACAGGCAAGCGGAGAGCACCCACTGGGTACCCCGCCCCCGTCTCCTAACCACTCCACAGGGCTTGGCGGCTAGACACTCAAGCCCATCACCCTGGGTGGGAACTGAGCCTCCCTGGCCACCTCGTTAGCTCTGCTCTGGTGGCACTGGGCCCTGGAACCTGTCCTCTGGCAGTGGGACAGGTCAGTCGGCAGCCGGGCCCTCCCCTCCAGGCCCCGCCCCGCAGCCAGACCCCACCCCTCACTGCAGGCCCCACCCCCGCCTCACCTCTGTTGGGCCTCCAGCTCTTCTCCATGCCATGCCGCATGAGCACGATGCGGGACAGCTCAGTGAAGGACTCGATGACGTTGAAGTTGCACAGCGGGCTGACCTCGAAGAAGGTCATGCAGTTCTTCTCCGCGTAGGCGCGTGCCTGCTCTGTTGGGACTTGCCGCTTGAAGGCTAGGTGCAGCCGGTTCCCCACCAGGATCCGGGGAACTCCAGGTGCGTGCTAGAGGGTGTGCAGGACTCAGCAGCAGCAGAGGTCCTGCAGACTGAATACTGTGGGGGTGGTGGGGCGGGGGGAGAGTGTCAGGTGATGAGGGGTCAGGTCGTGGGGAGGTAAGGGGGGGGTCTTGGTGGCAACTGACAATCTCACCATCAGATGAGCACAAGTGACAGAGAAGGGGCTTGGGGACTGGGAGGGACGGTGCGCAAAGCTCCCAGGGCTCCTGAAGCGGAACCACCCCCACCCTGCAACAGGCAAGCGGAGAGCACCCACTGGGTACCCCGCCCCCGTCTCCTAACCACTCCACAGGGCTTGGCGGCTAGACACTCAAGCCCATCACCCTGGGTGGGAACTGAGCCTCCCTGGCCACCTCGTTAGCTCTGCTCTGGTGGCACTGGGCCCTGGAACCTGTCCTCTGGCAGTGGGACAGGTCAGTCGGCAGCCGGGCCCTCCCCTCCAGGCCCCGCCCCGCAGCCAGACCCCACCCCTCACTGCAGGCCCCACCCCCGCCTCACCTCTGTTGGGCCTCCAGATCTTCTCCATGCCATGCCGCATGAGCACGATGCGGGACAGCTCAGTGAAGGACTCGATGACGTTGAAGTTGCACAGCGGGCTGACCTCGAAGAAGGTCATGCAGTTCTTCTCCGCGTAGGCGCGTGCCTGCTCTGTTGGGACTTGCCGCTTGAAGGCTAGGTGCAGCCGGTTCCCCACCAGGATCCGGGGAACTCCAGGTGCGTGCTAGAGGGTGTGCAGGACTCAGCAGAGGTGCAGTGGCACGATGCCCCTCTGCACCTACCCCCACCCCCCAGCCCGTGGGCCGGCCCTCCATCGATTCTGTGCTGAGGTGGGGCCCCTGGGGGCCCAGAACCCCAACCCACAGTGCCATAACAGCCAGCGGATGGGGACGCACAGAACCTGGGCACAGGAGGCGCTGCAAGTGGGGGCCCCAGAGGCTCCCTTTGCAAGTGGGGGATGTCGGCCCACGTGCCAGGGATGGGCGTGGCCCTGGAAGGGGGTCTGGGGGAGTACACCTACCTCGTCAATCTCTTTGATCCACCGGTCAATGCCGTCGAAGGACCAGCGGTTGGTGATGTCATACACCAGCAGGATTCCCTGCAAGGCAAGTGCAGGCATTACAAGGTCCAGGTTCCCATGGACAGACGGGGTCCTGTTCAGGCTCTGCCCTGCAGGCCTCCGTCCCCATATGGGCAGGGCCAGGGGCACTCGGGCACTAGCCAAGCTGTCAGGTGGACACACAGTTTACCCAACAGGCGGCGATGTGGAAAACGAGCTCCGAACCTTCCTCCTGCATTTAAGGGGGGCTCTGTGCACAGGGCTCAGCTAGCCCGACCTGTCTCCTCACCACAGCATGCCCTGTCTACCGTCTGGGTGGGGGCCATCTGACTGTCAGGGACCTCGAGGGCTCGGTACTGCCTCCCTCCACGTGGGGAATCCACAGGGGCGGAACTGTAGCTTTCCACGTCTTTCCTTCAAGCACACTGTTACCCTACGTCCTCTAAAAGTCACTCCACCTAAGAAAGGCAGGAGCACACAGGACTGCGGTGTGGGACACTCTTCCTGGGGGAACCAGGGGGTGCTGAGCAAAGGTGTTTCTGAGCGATCCCACCCACACTTGCAGGGGACATGAGTCCGGGAGCAGCTGCCCCAAGATCTCACAGAGGCTCTGCTGCGGGGACTTCCCTACCACAGCCCTCGGAGATTGCTACTCAGCCCGCCTGGTGGCAACCTCTCATGAACCTCAGAGTCCCAGGCTCACCCCTGTCTCTGGCCTCATGTTCCACCCCAAAACAAGCTCCGTGAGAACCACCCGCCAGCAGGGCTCATGCCCTCCCTGTGCAGGGAGTCGCCTTCATCTAGCCCACGTCTCCGGCACACGCCGGGAAGGGGAGAGTGTAGCTGCGATGGAGGGCACCCTCCATCTCAAAATGAGGAATTCTGAAGCCTTTCCCCTTAAACTGTGCTTCAAATTCTGGCAGATGAGGTCCTGTTAAGGAGCAGGTGGAGACCGCTTTCACCCCAGCCAGGGTAGGGTGTGGGATGGAAAGCCTGTGCAAGGCAGGGCGGAGCTGACTGCAGGGGGCACGCCAGGCCTGGAGGGGAGCTGCCCGCTGTGGTGGGGGCAACAGAGTTCAACAAAAGGCACAGGGACCAAGGTCTAGGCCATCCACGTCCAGTCTTTACAGATACTCAACACAGAACTTCTCATAAAACAAACATGAACAAACAAACTAAACGTGCGGCCCCTAGACCCCCCGGCAGTCAGGCGGGCAGGCGCTGAAGGCATGGTGCACTTGCGCTCACCCACGCTGCTCACGGGCACCACAGACAGCAAGGGGACAAACACGGACCCCAATGCCACACATGGGCAGTTTCAGAAAACAGAAATACAAACACACCACACAGAACAGGCTTCCACAGACGTGACCAGCCATAGAAGGGCTGGATGGGGACTTATTTCCTTGATAATGCCTCCTGTGTAATGTTTATTTTTTGATTCAAGCATCTTTATTAACCTATCAATGTTACATTTTACACATAATATAAACAAGGATCTACGTTAGTACATCATGTTAATAAAGCAGTGCTCCAAAGTGACCAAGAAGCTGGGGAAGGAAAGAAATTTTCATTTTGGTCTTTTTCTTTCCCCCCCAACAGATTATACTTTCAATTAACAGCAACAGTGGTATAAAAATGCTCTGCTCTTTACATTTCTGTGCCTCACTGCAGATTAAGAGCAGCACCGGAGCCTTTGGGCGTGTGACTGTGTCTCCACTGACAGTCCCATCCAGGCCGGGTGCAGCCCTGGTCAGAGGGAGCATGGGCACGTGCCCACCGGGTCCCTCAGGAGGGAGAAACCTCCTCTGGGGCTGTCAGGTCCCCGTCTGGCCTGGAGCCACACCAGGGCGAGAGGCAGGGGCTGCCGTGCAACGAAAGGCCTGGCCGTGCCAGTCGGCGGGGTAACTGCCAAGGTTAGGGGCAAGCCGACAGACACAGAGGCCAACCGGAAAAGGCCAGGGCTGGGCCTGGCACACGGGCCACACAGCCCGAGGACTGCTTAGGCTGTGGGGGCCCAGATGCCAGCCATGGCCTGAAGGCTGAACTCCACCCTGCTGTGGGCACAGCTGCCCTGAGCTCCGACCAGCCTGACCTGAGCTCCTGGCGGCGAGCGGGGTGAGGCAGCAGTGCTGGGAGTGCTCCCGATGGCTGCCTGCTGGAGCCCTGAAACCGGAGTATCCGTCAAGCCAGACGCTGACAGGACATTTTCAGTGATTTTGTCCTGCCTTGTTAAAGCATCAGAAGCTGACTGCCGTGCTCCAGAACCTGAGTAGACTGTGCTCCGGGAGCACCGGGAGCAGTGGCGCTCCTCCACCACCAAACCCTACTCCCAGGGGCACCTCTGGGTGGTCCTGGTTTCCCAAGCCATCCAGGGCGCAGTGCACGCTATACCAGCCATAGAAGGGCTGGATGGGGACTTATTTCCTTGATAATGCCTCCTGTGTAATGTTTATTTTTTGATTCAAGCATCTTTATTAACCTATCAATGTTACATTTTACACATAATATAAACAAGGATCTACGTTAGTACATCATGTTAATAAAGCAGTGCTCCAAAGTGACCAAGAAGCTGGGGAAGGAAAGAAATTTTCATTTTGGTCTTTTTCTTTCCCCCCCAACAGATTATACTTTCAATTAACAGCAACAGTGGTATAAAAATGCTCTGCTCTTTACATTTCTGTGCCTCACTGCAGATTAAGAGCAGCACCGGAGCCTTTGGGCGTGTGACTGTGTCTCCACTGACAGTCCCATCCAGGCCGGGTGCAGCCCTGGTCAGAGGGAGCATGGGCACGTGCCCACCGGGTCCCTCAGGAGGGAGAAACCTCCTCTGGGGCTGTCAGGTCCCCGTCTGGCCTGGAGCCACACCAGGGCGAGAGGCAGGGGCTGCCGTGCAACGAAAGGCCTGGCCGTGCCAGTCGGCGGGGTAACTGCCAAGGTTAGGGGCAAGCCGACAGACACAGAGGCCAACCGGAAAAGGCCAGGGCTGGGCCTGGCACACGGGCCACACAGCCCGAGGACTGCTTAGGCTGTGGGGGCCCAGATGCCAGCCATGGCCTGAAGGCTGAACTCCACCCTGCTGTGGGCACAGCTGCCCTGAGCTCCGACCAGCCTGACCTGAGCTCCTGGCGGCGAGCGGGGTGAGGCAGCAGTGCTGGGAGTGCTCCCGATGGCTGCCTGCTGGAGCCCTGAAACCGGAGTATCCGTCAAGCCAGACGCTGACAGGACATTTTCAGTGATTTTGTCCTGCCTTGTTAAAGCATCAGAAGCTGACTGCCGTGCTCCAGAACCTGAGTAGACTGTGCTCCGGGAGCACCGGGAGCAGTGGCGCTCCTCCACCACCAAACCCTACTCCCAGGGGCACCTCTGGGTGGTCCTGGTTTCCCAAGCCATCCAGGGCGCAGTGCACGCTATTTCCCAGTCCCATCGGTTCTTGCCAAAGGTCTCACCTGACCTGACTCAAGGGGTCTTGGCTGGCCTTAAGCAAACACTGGGCTTCGGTTTCCTGACTTGCAAGGGTAAGGTCAGCACCATCAGATCTGTCGCAAGATCCCCATCTCCACGTTTCTGTTTCCTTGTAACTCCGTCAGCACTAATTCATCCTCAGTGTCACCTTCATTATGAGCGGGAATTCTGCAGACATCCTCCCCCAGCCGCGCTTTGACGATAGCTTCCCAGTCAGTCCACCTGCCCGTTCCAGGAGGTTCCATGTATAAAACTCCAAAGAGGCACCGCCCTGGTGGCCCAGTGCCTCAGTCTCCCAACGGAGGGGGCCGGGTTCCAGCCCTGGTCAGGGACCCAGGTCCCACAAGCCGCGCCTCACAGACAGCTCACCTCACTGGCAATTGAGCGGGCCCCAGCTGATCGCACAGACCCCCCAAGCCAGTGTGGGCAGGTGGGGAAGAAGAGGGGACCCGTAACATTTAAAAGCTTGAGCAAACGGAGAGAAGCCCATCTCTTGGGTTCAGGCTCAAGTGCACCCCAAGGCTGTCGAAGAGCCTCTGGCTGGTCTCCTAGCTGGCGCCAGTCTCTGCCTACCACCACCACCCGTGTCCACCAGGTCAGGCGAATGACAGAGAGGTCACAGGATGAAGGACAGCAAGACGGCCAAACTGTGGGCAGGGACCAAAGGGACCACAGACTTGGCAGGGAAGACGCCTGGGACTGGGCACAGGTGGCTTCCTTGAGACCCCAAAATGGGGCTCCTGGTCACAGGACCCCTCCAAAGGACCCCTGAGTCAGCTGTGACCTCAGAGAGCCACAGGAGTGGCAAAGACATTCTTACTGTATTCTCCCCTTTTCTCTTAACTTTGGCTCAGCTTCTTAAAACTTAGTAAGCCTCCATGACAGAGGGCTCTGGTCCTGCCCCCCGCCCCAGTCACCTGCTGCTGTCTTTCAAGCACTCACAGGCGTCTCCTAACCCAGATAGGGTCCTGGTGCAAACCGCCTGACACACCAGGGCCCTTCCCCACAGCAGCCAGATGCTCGCACCAGGCTCGTCAGCGGGCACGGCTGCTGGGTCACAGGTGACGCACCTCATTTTGTTACAAACATCGGCGGCGAGCCTCTCAGCACACACAGGTGACTCGAGCTGCGAGAGAAAACCTCCCAGGTGTGGATGGGCGTGTGCACCCTTGTTGCCAAGGTAGTTTATTGAGCTTACACACCAAAAAACATAGGGATTTCAGGTGTGACCTGTTCAATGAGTTTGGACAAACACACACCTGTGCAATCACAACCCGACCAAAGTCAGAGGGTGGCTTTTACCAGTGAGTGTGGGGCTGAGTCACGCGCTTGTGGTACAGCGGCCAAGGAGCCACAGGCTGTGGCTGACGCCCCTGCCCACGCCCCACGGCGTGAGCACGGCTGTGCCCAGGAATGAATGCGCTGACGAGGGGAGCAGACGAACCGCACACACCCCACCCAGGCTGGTGTCCTACTTGGCACTCGCTGGAAGGGCGCATGTGCCCAGACCACTCACCTGTCTCCAGGAGACCAGCGCCTGGCTGAGCTCCCCTTGGTGCTAACCCAGCTGATCCCAAGCCCCAGCTTGACAGGACGCTGCCCACCCTGGCTGCCCCCACATGCCCAGCCCGCGGGAACTGGCACAGGGGACCACGGTCCCCCTAGTGGGAGCGCTGGCCACCTGGGCCACAAGTGGCTACCACAGACCTCAGCCACAGAAACAAGGGCCACAAGTCAGGAGACCTGAGGCAGGGAGGGCCTCCCAGGAAGAAACACAGGAGTGCAGCCAGGGCTACGGCGGCGGCTGTGGGGCCTCTGGGGACTGCACCAGGGCAAGAGGGCAACAAGACAGACAAGACCTGGGGAGGAGCAGCTGCTGATCGCACCCCGGGCCACACCAGCCACGCTGCAGCCAGCGTGGGGCGTCGACTAGGCAGGAGACCCGAGGTCAGCTTCCCAGCTGGAGACCCACCCCTACCCACCACCCGGGCCGGAGGCACACTCAGGATCCATGACTGGTTCCTCCAGCCCAGAAGCAACAGGAGCCTCTGGAACTAGCGCAGTCAGCATGAGTGACACATCCACGCCCGCTGCCCTGCAGAGAAGTGGACGCAGAACGCGCTCCCCTCCCCAGGCCTGCGCAGGCGAGCCCTCAGCCGACCTGCCTGCGCCTGTCCCCGTGGAGCTGGCCTGCGTTCAGGGGCCCACAAGGCCTCCTTGCTGTTCCCTCATCGCCCTGTCCCCATAAACCGAGGTAACTACCCCCCCACCTCATTTTCTGTTTTATTGAAAAAGTAGCAACGGGTGTGTCATAAAAATCGGGAGACATTCAAAAGCCACGGAAGACCAGAGACCCCGTCAGGAAGCCTGAGGCCTCAGGCCCCAGCACACGTCCCCCCGTGCACGAGGGGACGCCCATCAGAGCCCCCCAGACCAGGCCTCGGGACGCTCCTGGGCGCTGCGCTCGCCCGCGGTCCTGGGCTGTGGGGCGGCCCCTGCTCCCTCGTGTCTGCGCTGGTGCTGGCCAGTCTGCGGGCTGCCGGCTCTGACCGTCTGGGAGCAGCCGCTCCAGGTGGGACTGCCAGGCTAAGTAGGTTGGCAGCAGCACCCCCGCTGGCACCTCAGCGGAGGCCTGCACAGCTGGGAGCCCTGCTGGGGGCTGTCTACCACATGCCCGGCCGCGGCAGGGAGCAGGGCTCCAGACACTCCTGAGAGGCGCCTCCAAACGTGTCAATTCCTGCTTGCCAAGCAGAGGAGGCCTGGCCTCCACTGTCCAGTCCACCATCGGGGGGCACACCCCACCTGGTCAGAGCCTGGGCCCCCCACAGGTCCCCTGAAGCCAGTCCCCTCGTGAAGGCAGTGAGTGGGCAGCTGGTCTGTTCACACAACTGCTGCTTCCCTCCGTGCAGCCTCAATCTCACACTGACGGTTGGCACGCAGGCCACCATGAGATGCCCAGGACAGACAGGGACAAGCAGGCCCCCAGGAGCCCCTGCACTGCACACAGCCCAGCCCCGGAGCTCCTCCCTGCAGGCCCACCACCACAGCCTGTGCTCGCCCTCTGGCATCTGCAGCAGCCCTTCCCACAGGGCTCAGCCCTCCGTCCAGTCAGCTGGCCCCGAGCCCACAGCTGCCATGCTCCGCACAGGGTGCCACAGCCCTGCGGACCCCCTGGAGGACAGCCGTGCAGGTCTTACCTGTGCGCCCCGTGAGTAGGACCTGAAGATGGTGCAGAACCGGCCCTGGCCCGAGGTGTCCCTGAAACAAAGTGGGGGGATGTGACCCATGGGATCCCACCTGCATGAAGGACCCCGCCCCTCCCGCTCTGCATGCGCCCCTGTGGACCTCCTTGGCCTGGACATCTCAGGAGATTGCCCTGTGGGCCTGGAGAACCCAAGTGCGGGGGAAGTCACACATCAACTGTGAGGGTCTGCAAACACCCCCAATGTAGAGTCCGGGAGGGGCAAGGAGGGAAGGGCCGGGGGCCCCTGGAAACACGTATTTATGGGCGAAAGGGAGCCAGGCTCTGCCAGGACAGGCAACCCTGACCTTCTGGTCTCTGCATCACATGCAGTCCCGTGTCTACACGGCTGCTGAACTGGTGGTTTCCTTAAGGACCTGACTTACTTCACCCTGCTCCCTGGCCCCAGCAACAAGGGAAACACAGCAGCCCCCGCCCAGGTGTCTCGGCACACAGCCCGACTCACCAGAGCTCCAGCTTGACCCGCCGGCCGTCCAGCAGAATGGTGGTTGTCTTGTAGTCGATCCCTGCAATGAAGCAGAGAGCGGGTGAAGGACTCACCCGGCCAGGACCCGGTCTCTGCAGCCCAGAGGAGACAGGGCTACAGCCGGGGAGCCCAGCGACCTCAGTCACCCGAGCTGGCCACCCTCCTGTCATCCCAGTGGCCCAAGGGGGGTGCCAATGCTCCAGCCAAAGGGAGGGTGGTTGGTCTCAGCAACGGCCACGTCACACGCTTCTCAGAGCTAATGGGTTTTCTGAGTTCCTGGGTTCACCCAGCACCCAGGTTCTGTCAACTGGAGTGTGCCTGGAGCACTGTTAATGACAAAGTGGCATCTGAAATGCTGCTTCTCTGGAAAGCTCTCAAAGAACCTCTGCTGGCCACGTCTTTACTTTTCATTTTTTGAATACTTTAAAAATTGAAGCATAGTTGAATTGCAACTGCTTCAGCTATACTGCAAAGCGATTCAGTTTTATACGTGTATCTATTCTTTTTCAGATTCTTCTCCATCATAGGTTATTATAACATATTGAACTTAGTTTCTTATGTTATACAACAGTTCCCTGTTTGTTACTTTCTTATACTTTCATGGAGAAAAAGCTAAATAAGTCCCATCCCTGGCAGGGACAGTGCTGGCCGCATCACCTCACACCAAGACCTTCAGCTGGCGTCCGGAAAGCTGGGCCCTTCCTCCTCCTCCCTGGAGCCTTGAGTGTCCAGGTTCTCGGCTGTTCACAACACCTGCTCCAGGGAGGCTTGGAAATGGGCATTTTCCATGCAGACCCGGCACGTGGGCAGAGTCCACCACAGCGCTGCACGAGGGGCCTCTGCCCCGAGGGCCTTCCACCCTACTCACTGCTGGCCACATGTCAAAGCCTGGCTCCCACCCATCAAGAGACTCAGCACAAGGAAAACACAGTCCACAAAATGGGACATGATAAATACTTGTGTGTATCTGAAAAAGGACCAGTATTCAGAAAACAAAGAAATCTTACAACTCGACAAAAAGAATCCAATTAAAAAGTGGACCAAAGACTTAAAGAGACGTTTCTCCAAAGAAGATATGCAAATAGCTAGTAATCACATGAATTAGGGAAATGCAGATCAAAGCCATATGAGACACCACATCACACCCATCAGACAGTTATTATCAAAAAAGCAGAAAACAAGCAGTGTTGGTGAGGATGTAGAACTAGAACCCGTGAGCACTGCTGGCGGGGCTGGAAGATGGTGCTGCCACCAGGGAAGACAGCACGGCGCTCCCCCAGAATTAAACTCAGTGTCACCACAGAATCCAGAAAGTCCATCCAACATGTATGTATTTGCACACGCACGCTCACTGCAGCATTATTCACGACAGCTAAAAGACGGACACAACCTCAGTCTCTAAAGATGAAAGAATGAATAATCAAAACGCAGTCCATCTGTACAACAAAGTATTATCCCACCTCAGAGAGGAAGGAGAGTCTGACACATGCTGCAAGGGGAATGAACCTGGAAGACATTCTTATGCTCAGTAAAATGAGCCAGACACAAGACAAACCCTGCCTGGCCCCCTCTGCGAGGTCCCTGGAGCGTGAGCCTCAGAGAGTGGACGGAGAAAGGCTGCCTAGGGCTGGAGGTGGGTGGGGAAGAGGTGCTCACTGGGGAGTCTCAGCTGGGAAAATGAAAAAGCTCTGGAGATGCTAGGAGGGCCACTGAACTGTACACCTCAGATACTTAAAATGATAAATTTTACGTTGTGTATATTTAGCCACAATTTTTTTCAAGAAGGAAGAGAAGATTCTCCCACACGCACTCTCGAGCCAAAGAAACGGGTGTCTCCACCATCTTTCCTGTGCATTCACTTCCCCTCAACTGTCTGTCGACAACCCACTTTCTTAGGTGGGAACTCCTGGAATTCTCTGTCAAACAGGGAGCTCAGATTTAGCTCTGGACACCTTAGAGGGTCCGGGCTCTCTGGCTGCGTGAGCCAGACCCTATGAAGACAGTGCTGGCCACAGCGATCCAGGAAGGGCACAGACGCCCATCCTCCAGGCAGTCACCTCGGTGGGCGCTCAGCCCAGTGGGTGCTGGCCACAGGGACCCACCCCGAGGCCGCCCCCACGAAAGGACTGTGGCCAACTTGGCGCCAGGGCCCAAGGGCCAGCCTGGAGTTGCAAGGAGGAGAGGGTGCCCAGGGAGGGTCCAGGAGGAAGCAGGGCACAGGGAGCCGCTGGGGAGCATGCCAGCCTCCGTGGCCCTGGGGCAGTGCACAAGGGCACCTCGCCCACCCCCTGCCTGAGCCCACCCGACATGTTATACAACAGTTCCCTGTTTGTTACTTTCTTATACTTTCATGGAGAAAAAGCTAAATAAGTCCCATCCCTGGCAGGGACAGTGCTGGCCGCATCACCTCACACCAAGACCTTCAGCTGGCGTCCGGAAAGCTGGGCCCTTCCTCCTCCTCCCTGGAGCCTTGAGTGTCCAGGTTCTCGGCTGTTCACAACACCTGCTCCAGGGAGGCTTGGAAATGGGCATTTTCCATGCAGACCCGGCACGTGGGCAGAGTCCACCACAGCGCTGCACGAGGGGCCTCTGCCCCGAGGGCCTTCCACCCTACTCACTGCTGGCCACATGTCAAAGCCTGGCTCCCACCCATCAAGAGACTCAGCACAAGGAAAACACAGTCCACAAAATGGGACATGATAAATACTTGTGTGTATCTGAAAAAGGACCAGTATTCAGAAAACAAAGAAATCTTACAACTCGACAAAAAGAATCCAATTAAAAAGTGGACCAAAGACTTAAAGAGACGTTTCTCCAAAGAAGATATGCAAATAGCTAGTAATCACATGAATTAGGGAAATGCAGATCAAAGCCATATGAGACACCACATCACACCCATCAGACAGTTATTATCAAAAAAGCAGAAAACAAGCAGTGTTGGTGAGGATGTAGAACTAGAACCCGTGAGCACTGCTGGCGGGGCTGGAAGATGGTGCTGCCACCAGGGAAGACAGCACGGCGCTCCCCCAGAATTAAACTCAGTGTCACCACAGAATCCAGAAAGTCCATCCAACATGTATGTATTTGCACACGCACGCTCACTGCAGCATTATTCACGACAGCTAAAAGACGGACACAACCTCAGTCTCTAAAGATGAAAGAATGAATAATCAAAACGCAGTCCATCTGTACAACAAAGTATTATCCCACCTCAGAGAGGAAGGAGAGTCTGACACATGCTGCAAGGGGAATGAACCTGGAAGACATTCTTATGCTCAGTAAAATGAGCCAGACACAAGACAAACCCTGCCTGGCCCCCTCTGCGAGGTCCCTGGAGCGTGAGCCTCAGAGAGTGGACGGAGAAAGGCTGCCTAGGGCTGGAGGTGGGTGGGGAAGAGGTGCTCACTGGGGAGTCTCAGCTGGGAAAATGAAAAAGCTCTGGAGATGCTAGGAGGGCCACTGAACTGTACACCTCAGATACTTAAAATGATAAATTTTACGTTGTGTATATTTAGCCACAATTTTTTTCAAGAAGGAAGAGAAGATTCTCCCACACGCACTCTCGAGCCAAAGAAACGGGTGTCTCCACCATCTTTCCTGTGCATTCACTTCCCCTCAACTGTCTGTCGACAACCCACTTTCTTAGGTGGGAACTCCTGGAATTCTCTGTCAAACAGGGAGCTCAGATTTAGCTCTGGACACCTTAGAGGGTCCGGGCTCTCTGGCTGCGTGAGCCAGACCCTATGAAGACAGTGCTGGCCACAGCGATCCAGGAAGGGCACAGACGCCCATCCTCCAGGCAGTCACCTCGGTGGGCGCTCAGCCCAGTGGGTGCTGGCCACAGGGACCCACCCCGAGGCCGCCCCCACGAAAGGACTGTGGCCAACTTGGCGCCAGGGCCCAAGGGCCAGCCTGGAGTTGCAAGGAGGAGAGGGTGCCCAGGGAGGGTCCAGGAGGAAGCAGGGCACAGGGAGCCGCTGGGGAGCATGCCAGCCTCCGTGGCCCTGGGGCAGTGCACAAGGGCACCTCGCCCACCCCCTGCCTGAGCCCACCCGACTCCTTACTCAGGACTTTAACTCCAAAGAGGACGGCCAGTCCCCAGCCTTCAGGGCCTCTGCTGAAAATGCTGCCAGATGCCCCAGAGGGCCCTGTGCGCGCAGGCTCGCATAGCTGGGCGCAGGCACAGCAGAGGGACCAGCTCTGCCTTCCCCGCAGCAACCTCCCCACGTGCAGCGGCTGGGCCAGACAGCCCACAGATGGGAACCAGTGGGATTCCCACCCAGGAGCCCACCCCAGGGCCAGAGGATCCTCAGGGCAGACAGCGGGGTCCAGCTGAAAATGGCCGGGGGCCCAGCTCTGCAGAAGAGACAGGAAGCCGGCAGACTGGCACACCCCCTCGGAGGTTCTCAACAACCTCAAGGAGGGGCTTCCCTGGCCGTCCGGGGGCTAGGGGAACTAAGATCCCACGAACCACACAGCGTGGTTAAAATACATCTCAAGTATGCTCTTCAAGCTTACCCTGCTGCTCACCCACCCACCCCCCAAACCTGGGCAGAAACGTACAGTGTGCGTTACAGACTCAGAAAACCCAGACACTCGAGTGCAAAGGGAGGCCCGCCTGCAGAGGCACCGCTTCCTGCAGGGACAGCGCCAGACCTCATGGCTTCCCAGCCCAGACCCTCTCTGTGGCCTCAGGACCTGTCCCAGCAGAACTGCAGTCCCCCGCCCATCCTCGAGGACCAGCAGCTTCATGGGATGCATGTAACTAACACCTGGTGGGCACAGAACATCACTAGTCCCAGCTGCCAGGGCGACTGCCCAGCACACGGGGGCGGGGCAAGGGTACCTCACACAGGGGGAAGAGTCCCCACAGGACCTGGCTGGGGGCTTGGGACTGCAGACGCTCCTCCAAGGGACACAGGGCTCAGGAGGCCGCCGGGGCCAGAGCAGGCCTGCTGTGTCCTCCCTGGCCCCTGGCTGCCCAGGCTTCAGCTCTGCGCCTCCTAAACGGCCGCCCCCTCTCCTGGGGGCTCACGGGAGGTCTATTTGCTGCTCCCCAGGACTTCTGAGGGGGCACAGTTCACCTGACGCGGTGGCCTTCTGCACGCCTCACTCCGCCAGGCCCCGGCCACCCCGTGCGACCCCGAGCCAGGAACTGCAGCCTGAGCGTTGACTGCCACCCCGCGCCCCCGCTGCTGCTGGGTGTTCACAGCTGAGACCCCCACCTTGACATCGCGTGGGGTCCGACATTTCACAGGGATGTTTCCACTTTATGAATCACATGAGCCTGTTCGTTCAGAATCTGAACAAGAACTGTTCACCATCTCAAAACAAATCGCTTCATGCACAGTGACGCCGCCACCAGGCCCATTTTCACCATCATCTTCTCAGCGTCGCACGGCTGTCCCCAGGCACTGACTCACTTGGCCACAACAACCTTACGACATCGCCCGCATCCCTTCTTCCTGCTTCACATTACAGATGTGTGTGGGGCAGTGACGAGTGTGGGCAGAACAGGTGATCCATTAATTCCACTCCTTCTGAGGGCAGTCAAGGGGATGCTGCAGAGACCTGTCCAGAAGGACTGACAATTGGGACCCCGCTCCCCAGCAGACCCTGCATCCCCTGGCCCACGGGACCCACCCAGCAGGGAGGTGCACAGCCCGGGAGGCAGGGAGTGCCCGGCACCGATGCTTCCGCCCTCCCCAGAGGTGCTCAGAGCAGGGCTCAGAGGAGGAGGCAGGTCACTCAGGTCCCATCCTGGCAGGTTCCCATGTCCTGGTGACTGGGGAGTCTATCGGGCACCTCTCAGGCCCCGACAGCCACCGCACCAGGGGCTGGGACTGCGTGCACAGACACACAGGAGGAAGGCCAGACGGCCCCAGCTAGCAGGAAAACCCCCACCCCGGCCTTCACAGCCTGGTGGCCCCCCGCGGCCCCAGGGCCCTCCTGTGGAAGACGGCCTGGTGCGGGGGCCGCCCCCCTCGGGCCCTTCTCCCCACAGTGCAGCAGGCTGTCCTCCCTTGGGACCCACATTTCCCACATCTGCGGGCACCGACGCATGACAAAAGACCTCGAGAAAACCCACCTTCGCCCAAGTCCTAGGAAATAACAAGGTCAGCAGGGTGAAGCGGACAAGCAGTATCAGTTCTCAGCTTTAGCCTGCGCACAAGCCAAGATCGCGGGTGTTCAGAACCCCAGGGCTCTGCCCTCCCTGGGAGCAACAGCTTTCAGGACCAAGACCACCAGGCACAGCCTGCCTGATCCCTGGGGGCTGGGGGGGCATTTCCCATGCACCAGTCCAGGCTAAACTCAGACCCGTCTGCAGGACCGGCAAGGAGGGGTGCCCCACCCACAAAACAACCTGCCAGCCCCGCTTCCATCCGAAGTTTAGTCTTTACGTAGGAATGGGCAGCTCTAGTGTATACCCACCCAGGCACTTCCCAACAAGATGAAAAGCCATAGGACAACTTGTTAAAAATTCATAACAGTGAGAAAAAAATGAGTGATAAAGACTGGGTTAAGAACGAAAGAAAAAATGCTGATCAATGCCTCCCCTTGCACCTGACACGGGCGCACAGCTCCCGGGCGTGGAGGGGCTGCCGTCACCCCACCATCCCTGCGCGGGAGGAGCTGCTCTCCCAGCACGGCCCCCAGACCCCTGCTCCCCTCCTGGACCCAACACGATGCCAACGCCCAGCGTCAGGGTGCTGCCGCAAACCCAGACAGGCAGCTGCTGCTCCTCAGAGCTACTCCTTAGGGAGGGAAAACCAGATCTCGCCAAGTTCCCAGAGACAGACAAAGGCAAAAAAGGCCTAGGTCCTTGCGGAACCAGAAACAGCGCTCAGCAACAGCGGCAGGAGTGCTGGGGGCTGCGCATGGCCTGGCCGTGCAGGCGGTGCCAGGCCAAGCAGTCCTCCTGACACACCTGACCAGCCCTTGCACACCCTCTCCCTGGGGGCGGGGGGGACAGCAAGGCCTCTCTCTGCCACGTGCCTCCTTCCAGAGCATGCGGAGGGCAGAGGAGGGTCTCCTGCAGTGTGGCGGGCCCTCACAGGTGGGCACAGGCCCCAGTCCTCCCGAGGGCGATGGGGGCTAAGCCTGGTTTCTGCCCCTCAGAGAAGAGCCCAGTGACGATGGCCGCTCCACGATCACACTGCACAGACAGTCCTGCGGCTCCATGAAGCAGGAGGCTCCTGGGGAGAGGCCTGTGCCCAGGAATGGAGGCCGGGCACTGCCGCTGACAACACTTGAGCCCAGTGGGCCTTAGGCCTGGCCCACAAGTGTGCAGAGCCCTGAGGCCCGGATTCCTGCCCACAGACACGTGCGTGGCACTTTCTGGTCGGCTCGGAGCTGAAACAATTCCGCAGACTGGGAGTCATGGACAGCAGGCATTTATCTGCCTGCTGGAGGCCAGGAGGCCACTCAGAGCAGGGGATCCAGCATCTGGAAGGGCGGCTGCCCACCGTGTCCTCGGGCTGAGGCAGCGAAGGAGCCACCCTGACCAGATCACCTCCCGAAGGCCCCACCTCCTAACACCATCTCCAGAGTCAGGTGTGAACATGTCAACTGCGGAACGCCCGCCCAGTGCTGGCAGGGGCAGAAACACGGACGTGCACTCCACCGACCAGCCTGCAAAAGCCGACCAACACCAACAACCCAAAGACCCTTCCGTAGGGCTGTGTGATCCTAGTCCTGGAACCTGAGGACATGCTTCATACAGGGCAAAGGGCTTGGCTGACATGATGGGTCTCGGGCCTCAAGACGGGAGAGGACCCTGGGCTCCCTGGCCCGATGTCATTGCGAGTCCTCAGAGGTGGGCACCCCTGGCCAGTGAGTCTGACAGATGAGATGGAAGGAGGGCCCTGCCCTGGCTCTCAGAGTGGAAGGGGGGACCTGGTGAGGAGCTCAAGTGACCCTGAGGGGCTGGGACAGCCCTCTGTCCACAGCAAAGGAACAGGGACTCAGCCCCACCTGATGGACCGCTGCGCCTGCAGAGTGATGAGATGGCGAGGGACGGCAGAGGGAGCGCCGGGGGGACGGGCGACCATGGCGGTGGTCTCAGGGAGTGCCCGGGGGATGGGTGACCGTGGCGGTGGTCTCAGGGAGCGGCCGGGGGACAGGTGACCGAGGTGGGGGTCTCAGGGAGCAGCCGGGGGACGGATCGAACCTGCGTCTCCTGCGTTGGCAGGTGGATTCTTCACCACTGTGCCACCTAGGAAGCTCGACTTCACTTTATCCACTTCTACTTCCCAGCTCGTTCCTAAAGGGCTGCGAAGTCCAACTTCCCATCCCGAGAGTGACCTGCACACGGTCTCTGAAAGTCACATGCAGTTCCAGCATGCTCTCCAGAGCGCCCAGGTCAGTAACTGTCTCTTATACACATCTAGATGTGTATAAGAGACAGGCCGGGGGACGGGTGACCGGGACAGGGGTCTCAGGGAGTGCCCGGGGGACGGGTGACAGGGCGGGGTCTCAGGGAGTGCCTGGGGATGGGTGACCACGGCAGGGGTCTCAAGGAGCACCTGGGGGACGGGCGACCAGGGCGGGGGCCTCAGGGGGTGGGTGACCATGGTGGGGATCTCAGGGAACGCCCGGGGGACAGGTGACCGGGGCGGGGGTCTCAGGGAGCACCCAGGGGACGGGTGACCGGGGCAGGGGTCTCAGGGAACACCCGGGGGACAGGTGACCGGGGCGGGGGTCTCAGGGAGCGCCTGGGGGACAGGTGACTGGGGCGGTGGTCTCAGGCCATTTTTAGTAACAACCCGACAGGGTCTAAAACCCACCTGCTGGGTGGATTTACCAGGAGGCGGCCCTCAGCACGGTGAGCGTGGAGTGTGCGCAGCCCTCACGCCCTCCCCGTCGAGCAGAAACGGCACATCTGCTCTGGAAAGCTGCCGGGCGGTGCCCACCCCCAGCACTCACCGCACCCCTGACAGAAACACACGTGCTCACTCGCCAGACACATGTGAGAATCTGCACACCAGCGCCCCTCAGGGTGACCCAGACATGTAAACCCACTGGTCGAAACAAGACGACAAGAGAGGCCAAGTCATACGGCTCCGCTTATAGAAGTTCAGGCAGGAGAAGCGGGCTGGAGGGGGCGTGGGATGGGGCAGCTGGGGCCTGAATCACACCGTGATCAGGGCCATCCGCTGATCTGCTGACCACAGAGATGTTCTCAGCACAAGCACGACGTGCTGGCCCCACGCCCACCCTTCTCCAGCGGCGCAGGGTCGGAACCACGGGTGCAGGCGGCAGCCCGTCACAGGCCTGGAAGGGACAGAGCGGACGCCCTTGCACGCGGGCACTCGGGCTGGGGAGCAGCTCCAAGGAGGTCGTGGGCTGGTTCCCTTAACACCTTGAAAACCACATGAGACCAAACCAAAGCAAGAGCTTTCTGCTGTCAATGAAGAGCAATCCATGTTTCACACAAAAAACTTTCCTTATTAAAAAAAAAACAACACACACAATACCCTACTCAAAGGTGACCATTAACATTCTTGAGTGTTTCAGTCGACGATTCTGCCCTTTGTCTTACTTACACAGACTTGACAAGATGACAAAGGCTTCCCTAACCACTGAATGTTCATTCACTATTTCTCCACACCAGCATTTTTAAAGGCTGCACAATATCTCACCCTACCAATTTCCATATGTCCTTGCCAGATCTGTGGACTGCTTCAAGTTTTTCATTTTTATCTTTCTTTTTTTTTTTTAAGAAAAAAGCTTTGCTTTCCTGCAGATGTGCCCCTTAAATGCCTCAGGGTGGGTGCCTCATCACTCGCGGGAAGTGGGCTCGTCCACGTCTGGACACAGGCAGCGGCACACCCGGCGGGAAAGCAAGCATCCTCTGACCAGGCTGTGCTGAGCTCACGGGTGAGCACCCCATCCCGCTGCACCTCAGGGGTGAGCGTCTTCCCACGTCCTCTTCACCAGGACCTCCCCCTGAAGACTACGTGTTGCCAAGTGCCAGAGAGGAAAACACTCCCAACAACGACAGCATGACCCAGTTGCTCCCATTGTTAAGGGATGTGGGTGCTGCTGACGCGGTCCAAGTCAAATCACCACAGCCCCATGGTGTGTGTGGTGTGTGTGTACACACACGTGCACACCCGCAGCTGACAGGCCTCTGCGGCCACATCCCACCTGAGCCCTGTGCTCAGGGACACACCTCCTCCGGCCCAAACTGCATCAGCGGGAAAATCAGAGTCCAGCAGTTTGAGGATAGACAACATCGGACCCAGGAAGAAAGGGGGGCCAGACAGGGGGGCAGGAAGTGCTGAGCCACTGCAGCCCCGGGGCAGCGCAGCCCACAGGGTGGGTGCAGGTGGCCGGCTTCTGGACCTGAACACAGCACCTCGGTGCCCCTCAGATGGACGTCTCTGCATTCTCAGGCCTGCATACCCCATCTCATGCACCTATCACCATCCCTCCCCAGCCCTCCCAGAGAGGCGCACACAGCCCTCGTCCACAGGCACGCTCCCCACCTAGGACCAGGTGACAGATGACTGCTCCCAGGGAAGGCGCAGGCGGCTATCAGCTCAGCTCATGCCCCCAAGAACCACCCTGGTCCCAGGACATCTGCCCACTGGGGGCCCACGGTGCCATGCTCTCAATCTTACCCACAGAACACACCAGGTAGCCTTTCGGGCTCACAAACCTGTGTTTATCACCAGCCAAGATCTCTGTCCAGGGGCTTCACAGGTGGTTCAGTGGTAAAGAATCTGCCTGCCAATGCAGGAGACCCGGGTTCAATCCCTGGGCCAGGAAGATCCCCCAGGGAAGGAATTGCTGGCAACCCACTCCAGTATTCTTGCCTGGAGAAGCCCATGGACAATGGAGCCTGGTGGACTACACTCCATGGGGTTGCAAAGAGTCGGACACAACTGAGCAACTAACTAAGCAGCACAAAGACCTGTATCCAGGGTTGACACTGACTCCTTCGCCCAGATCTGCACCTGCTGTGGGCAGAGAACCGGCCCACTCCCAGGGCTCGGGCCTTCCCCGCTCTGCTCTTCCATCTGAGGACGGGCATCCTCTCTGCCACACCCTCTGCACGCCTTGACTCAACTAGGCAGAGCCCGCCCAGGATCCTGGAAGCCTGCCTGCCGAGCAGCCTCCCCGTGTGTGAGCACATCCCCTGAGCGCTCCTGGTGGTGCCCACCACCCCCATTGGGGCTGGTCTCCCTCACTGTTGTTTCTGCCCCCTGCTTCTGAAGGACGCATGTCCACAGCCAATAAGGGTCTGGACGTTCCAACCTCCACAGAAGAAAATGGTCCACCATGGACACCAGAACCTGCTCATTACTACCAGATCCCGAATGTGACTGAGAAACCTCAGTTACCACCTTACACTCAAGAGTTCAAGTTCACCTTTCCTGCATGCCCAGTTGCTCATCCAGCTCTTTGTGACCCCGTGGACTGCAGTCCACCAGCTTTCTCTATCGAATTTCCAGGCAAGAATACAGGAGTGGGTGTCACTTCCTCCTTCAGGGGATCTTCCAGATCCAGGGATCGAACCTGCGTCTCCTGCGTTGGCAGGTGGATTCTTCACCACTGTGCCACCTAGGAAGCTCGACTTCACTTTATCCACTTCTACTTCCCAGCTCGTTCCTAAAGGGCTGCGAAGTCCAACTTCCCATCCCGAGAGTGACCTGCACACGGTCTCTGAAAGTCACATGCAGTTCCAGCATGCTCTCCAGAGCGCCCAGGTCAGTACCATCAGCCCAACGCCATCTACCCTCCCTCCTGCGTTCCTTCCGCAGCTCGCTCCAGGTCAGGGTGCCGGACACTGACACCTTCCCCACGTTCTCCAAGCGACCGAGGGAGGATGTCCTAACTGATGTGGTCCTGGGCCCTGTGACATCCTGTGAGAGGCATGACCCCCGCACTAAGTACTGCCCATGCCCAAACCAGGCAAGTGGCCAGCTCTTCAGGGAGCAGCCACTGTGCACCTGGTCAATTCCTGGGATGCACTGCAGATACGAAGTGCTGCAGCGGAGGGCTGTGGTCATTGGGGAGAAGAGCCAGGCCCAGGGTGAAGATGCAGCCAAGGGTGCAAGCACAAGTGTGAGAAGGGCTTGCCACTGCAATCTCACCCCAGAACCCAGCACCCAACAGAGGGAAGGCAACCCCAAAATCACCTAGCTCCAGACTGAGGTGCCCAGGAAAACACAAAGGAAGAGAGAGACTGGGAGGGGCTGGGTGGTAAGCGTGAGCCCAGGGGTGCCATGGCAGGCTGCCTGCTGTGCCTCCCAAGCGCAAGTCTCCTGCCAACACTGGGGACAAAGCAACAGAGAAAACAGCAGGGGGCACACCCCAGCATGAGAGCTCCAGGATGCAGCTTTCCTCGGGTCGGCACTGAGGACGGAAAAGAACCTCCCGCCCCAGACACAGCTGGACCTGTCCAGGGACGCAGCGGCACACTCGGTCCCAGAAACAGGGAAACAACCGTCAGAGCAGACCCCGGGCCGGCCACCCCTCAAACCAGCTGGCCCCTCCAGCCCCTCCATCTCTTTCCTTCCTTCCCCCACAGCCCGCGCTCAAAGGAGGCAAGCGCCCAGCAGCACTGACGCCAGGAGCAGACAGTGAGGACGGAGCTGTGCCTTTTCTTCAGCCTCCCAGGTCGTGGGCGTGTCACCACGACGTGTCTTCCCGCTGCCCCTAACCCTGAAGACTCTGGGAGCCAGGGTGCCAAGGGTGGAACTGCCCTCTGTGAACGGGAAGGGCCCAAGGGGCAGCCGAAGGCTTCCAGCAGCGTGGACAGCGTCAGAGCGGAGTCTGTGGAGCCCTGGGGAGAAGCCGCTGGGCCGCCGGCGCCTCCCTCCCACCAGCCGCCACTGTGCCAGCAACTCCCAGCGGCCGGTCCACAGGAGCCAAGTCCTGCCGCAGGCATGGACCCCTCCTCTGGCCCCATGGCGGATGTTAGCAGAAAGAAATCTGAGCTCCCAGGGAGTGGGGAGCGAGAGGACCACCCGCAAGAGGCTCCCTTCACTGTTTCTGGCTGACCTGCGCTGGCCCAGGCCACTGGGAGTCCCTGCCCTCTCCACGCCTCAGGCAGCGCTCCGCCTGTCACAGGGAGGAGGCGGGTCCCCTCTCCACCTGTGGCTGTGTCCTCAGCGCTCACCACACCCGGCGGGAGGACCCTCGGCAGCAGAGGTCTCGTCTAAGGAAACCTCTGCTGCCCTGATGGCGCCCTGGCCTCGGGATCTGCCGAATACGCACCACTGGCCTCCTGGGCATCGGCTCCGGGAAGGTGACTCAAGAGTCCACCATCCGCGCCTGGAGACACCCAGCAGTGGCGGTGGAGGCCTCCCGCTGGCCCTCTCGCCCCTAAAACGAACCCGAGGCCCTACTATCGCTGAGGCTGGGAGCATGTGCTCGAGGAGGTGGGACAGACCTCAGTAGGAAAGGGCCCGGCCAGCCCAGGTAACCCTACGACCCTGACAGTCCTGAAAGGAAAGGATGGAGGAGCAGCGTCCACAGTCTCAGCCGCCACAGGCCAACAGGTTAGTAAACAGCCTCGGCAAGAACCCAAGACACAAAGAGTGTGAAGGACGAGGACACCAAGAAGCAGAATTTCTCAGGAAAGACAGCCTTGCCGGGAGCACGAAGGTCCCGGGGAAGGAGCGGCAGAGCCTGGGAGGGAGGGGCCGCGCTGCCCCGTCAACCGCGGACGCTGGGAGAAGGCCAGGCAGGTGCCAGCGATGCGTATGTGCCGTGTTTGGGCCACACGTCCGGGAACGTGGACAGAACGCTTAAACCCCTCAGGAGCGCGCGTTTTCCTCCAGTACAAGTTGCTGATGCTCGGGGCTCGGAGCCTGGAGCCAACCGCCTTCCTCTGAGGACCCCCAGGTGTGCACACCTGGAGCGGCGGCGCGGCCAAAGCAAGGCCCTTCTTCCTCGGAGGCCCGAGACCAAGTCTCCGCCCCAGAGACGCCGCGGTCCGCGGCGGGCCCCGGCGAGCTAGGGCGCTGCTCCCCGGACCCCGCCCGGCGCCGGCCCGCGGCCAGGCAGGCGCAGGTCGCCGGGCGGCGCCAGGTGCCGGCTTACCGTTGCTGTAGGCGTACGGGGACTCGGCCGCGCCGTCCTGCAGGCTCTCCAGGATCTCGCCCTTGCCCACGTCGCTGTCGCCCACCAGCAGGAACTTGAGCAGGTAGTCGTAGCTCTTGACCGGGCTGCCCTGCGTCCCCATCGTCGCTCACGCGCGCACGGGCCTAGCCCGCATTCCCACGGCGCCGCGGAGCCCGGCGGCGGAGGCCTCCGGCCGACCTGCGGGCGCCGGCGCGGATGAGCGGGGCCGGGGGACGGCGAGGCCGCCCAGCCCGCACCTGCTCCACCGCCCCCACCGGGCCTCTTCTCTCTACGCCTCAGAGTCGCCGCCGCCCCGCCGCTTCCCGCAAGGCGCCGCTAAGACCCGCCGCCCCGCCCCGCCCCGCGCGCCGCCATTGGTCGTCCGCCATCCCCCTTCCCACGGCCATTGGCCGGCGGCCACGTCCTTCAGCACCACGGGCACCCCCAGCCCCTGCCCCCGCTTCCCAGACTTCGCCGCGAGACCTCCGCGCGCCCCGCCCCGCCGCCGCCCCGCCCCCGCGCCGTCGCAATCGGTAATGCCCCGCCCCCTCTCCGCGGCCATTAGCCCGAGCGCAGGTCCATCACAGATGCCCCGCCCCGCCGCTTGCCAGGCCGCGCGGAGAAGCCCGTAGGTGCCCCGCCTTCCCACCGTCGCATTGGCCCTCTGCCGCCCGCTTTCCCGGAAGCACTGGTCCGCCTGCACGTCCGTCACAGCCCCGCCGTCCCCGCTGCGTCCCACGGAGCATCGCGGACTCACCGGCAACCCTGCTCCCTGCTCCCACAGCTCCTCGGCCCGCCCTCCCCTTCGCCACTGGCCGCCGCTGCAGACCCTCCCAGAGCAACTGGACCGCCCGCACATCGGTCTCGGCCTCTGAGCCCGCCCCGCTTCCGAGATACTCACCAATCAGGAGCCGGGAGCTCCAGGTTATTTGCATACGCCCCTCCTTCCGCATACGGAGCAGGATGGAGGCCGTTCCCAAGACGAGGTGAGGCGGCTAGGCGCGGGAGGACTGAGGTCTCGGGAAAGTCGCACCCGCTGCCCCCACGAAAACCTCGGACGGGACGGAGCGGCCCGCTTGCCTCAGCGCCCTCGGAAGCTGCGCTCTCCGACAAGGGGGCGTGGCGCGGAGAGGGGAGCCAATCGGCGCTCGGAGTGGCCGCGGGAGGCAGGACTTCCGCTCCCGCATGGGCGCCGGGGCGGTGAAGTACGGTGTGAGGAGGGGGCGGGCCCAGAGGACCGAGGAGGGCGGCGGGCAGCGGTGAGGAGGGTCTGGCGGCGGTGATGAGGGGATGCTCAGGAGTGGCGAGGGGACGCGCGGGTCATGGCGGGCGCGCAGGGCCCCCAGCGCAGCAGGTCCGCTCCGATCCTTCGCCTCTGCTTTTCTCCTGGCAAGGCCTGCAGTTAGACAGCGGGGCTCCGATGGCCCGACGCTGCGCAATGGCGGGTTCATTGCGCTGGTTTTCTTCTGGCTCCAGAGAAGATGGCACTGCCGGTCGGAGCTGGTGTGACCGGGTGGGGGCCACAGAAAGAGGGGCAGGGCTTGGGGCTCTGAGGTTTGACCAAGGTTGTTTACAGGATGGATTAGAAATGCGTGTGAATACGTGTGAAGATAACAGTATTACTCAAGATGGAAAGTAAAGCAAAATAATACTCTCCATTGGATCGGCAACGTCACATGTGGGCCACGATGTGGGGAACAGCTCTCTGGGAGAGAGGTTGGACAGCCTGATAATCCCGTGTCTTGTTTAGCCTGGGGAAGCTGTCAGAAACAAGCTCAAAGAATCACTGTAGAGCATTGTAGTGATGGTGAAAGTGGTGAAACCACCTAGACCCGGGATAGGGTGCCATTAAATCAACCAGGTTTACGCAGCCCCTTCAGTCATTGAGGTAAACAATACTGACCTGAGAAGACAAACAAATGACAGTACAGTTACACCCAGTGTAACTTTAACAGGAATGCTTTAAAATTTTAATTCGTTTCATTCTAGATTTGTGTGTAGAGAAATATAATGTGTGTACAGGATAAAGTCTGGAAGGATGCTCACGAAATGGACATGGTTTTCTTTGGGGATGGAGAGTGGTGTTATTGATAACATTTTTCCGGGAACATATTCATACATGACATGTAGTTAACAAAAAGTTTAGCATATGGGCTTCCCTAGTGGCTCAGTGGTAAAGAATCCACCTGCCAATGCAGGAGACATGGGTTTAATCCCTGGTCGGAGAAGATTCCACATGCCACAGAGCAACCAAGCCCATGTGTCACAATTACTGATCCTCTAGAGGCTGGGACCCCAAGAGCCTGTGCTCCGCAACAAGAGAGGCCACTTCAGTGAGAAACTTGCACACCACAACTAGAGAGTAGCTCTCTCTCTGCAACCAGAGAAAAGCCTGCACAGCAACAAAGACCCAGCACAGCCAAAAATAAAAATTTTTTACAAGTCCAGCATAAAAGTACCATCAGTTCAGTTGAGTTCAGTCACTCAGTCATGTCTGACTCTTTGTGATCCCATGAATTGCAGCACACCAGGCCTCCCTGTCTATCACCAACTCCTGGAGTTCACTCAGACTCACATCCATCGAGTCAGTGATGCCATCCAGCCATCTCATCCTCTGTCGTCCCCTTCTCCTCCTGCCCCCACTCCCTCTCAGCATCAGAGTCTTTTCCAATGAGTCAACTCTTCTCATGAGGTGGCCAAAGTACTGGAGTTTCAGCTTTAGCATCATTCCCTCCAAAGAAATCCCAGGGCTGATCTCCTTCAGAATGGACTGGTTGGATCTCCTTGCAGTCCAAGGGACTCTCAAGAGTCTTCAACACCACAATTCAAAAGCATCAATTCTTCAGCGCTCAGCTTTCTTCACAGTCCAACTCTCACATCCATACATGACCACTGGAAAAACCATAGCCTTGACTAGACGGACCTTTGTTGGCAAAGTAATGTCTTTGCTTTTCAATATGCTATCTAGGTTGGTCATAACTTTTCTTCCAAGGAGTAAGCTTCTTTTAATTTCATGGCTGCAGTCACCATATGCAGTTATTTTGGAGCCCCCAAAAATAAAGTCTGACAGTTTCCACTGTTTCCCCATCTATTTCCCATGAAGTGATGGGACCAGATGCCATGATCTTTGTTTTCTGAATGTTGAGCTTTAAGCCAAGTTTTTCCACAATGCAGCAATTTCTCTCCTAGAGAAATGTAAACATACTCTTATACAAAAACTAGCGTATGAATGTCCGCAGCAACATTACTCACAGTAACCAAAAGGTGGAAACAACTCAAATGCCCATCAGCAAATCAACAGATAAACAAGATGTGGTGTATCCAAACAACAGATTTTCATTCGTAAAAAGGAATAAAGTGCTAATGCCTGCTACACTTATATGAAACATCCAGAATAGGCAAGTCCACAGAAAGTAATCAGTGGTTGCCAGGACCTGGGGGAGGGGAAACGGTGAGTACCTGCTTACTGGGCACAACGTCTCTGGGATGATGAAAATGTTCTAACTGGTGATGGTTATACTACTTGGTAAAGCTATTAAAAATCCAGTGACTGTAGGGACTTCCCTAGTGGTCCAATGACAAGGACTCTGTGCTCCAATGCAAAGGGCCTGGGTTCGATCCCTGGTCAGGGAACTAGGTCCCACATGCTACAACTAAGATCCAGCGTGGCCAAATACAAATATTTTGTAAAATTCAAGAATTGTCACTTGAAATGGGTGAATTTTGTAATATGTAAAGTATGGCTTAATAAAGACATTGAAAACAATAAGTCAATGAAAAGGACCCAAGCTGGCAGAGGCCACATTTGTTGGGGCTCCCTAGAAAGACTGCATGCCGAGGGAACAAGCACGCCAGCACAGCGACGAGGCCCCGAGGACAGCTCAACTGGCACGTGCCCAGGAGGTGAGCGAGAGGCCACCAGGAACTCTTCCTAGAGGGTCACTGAGCCCGGGCCATTCTCCAGCAGTCAGTGGTCTTCACAGGGAGCAGACCTCTGCATGGCAGGGGCACAGCTGAGTGACCACCCCCAAGCTGCAGATAACCTGCAGTGAGCCGTGTGGACTCTGCCATTTCACTTTGGTGGGGCACTGGGGGAGGCCTCCTAAGGAGGCCTGGTTGCTCTTTCGGGTGCACAGCACCTGGTGAGCACCGGGCCCTTTCTCACCTGCCTGCAGGGAGAGGCTCTTGGTACCCTCCTAGCTCTGGGGCACTCATGGGCAGGGTGGTGAGCAGGGCCATCCAGTTCACTCATAATCCACAGAGCAGCCATAGCCTGGATGCTGGCCCATGGCAGACAGGGCCACCAGCATGCCAAGACAGGGCACATCTTCCCACAACAGTGTTCGCAGAAACGCCAGCCCATGGGTGGAGTCTCGTTAGTCCTCAGCTGGCGGGGCTGGAGAGCCACAGCCAAGCCAAGCCTCTCCTGCAGAGGTCACTGCACCAACCTTGGAGCCCACCTCTGCCTGGCCTTGCCTTCTCCCTGCTCGGAAGTCACTCCTCACTGGTGGTGACATTTCTTTCTCGGAGTCTGTGGCTGCTTGGAAGGGATGGTGGGTAAGAAACTGTTATCCCACTTTGAAGAGAATTTTAAGTCAAAACCACCCTTTGTACCTCAGGACTGGGGGCCCCTGCTCCCTGGTTCTCCATTACCCAGGACGGAGCGAGGCCACGGGGCCTTACCAGAGCCCGTGCAGCAGGTGCGGCCACCCGAGACCTGTCCGCGGAGTCCAGTCCTGGGAGAAAGACGCAGCAGCCTCACAGGTGCCTCCTGTCCTGCGGACTTAGCAGTTTCCAGCACCACTGTCCTCTCGCCTCTGACCTCCCAGCCCCAGAGCAGAAGGGCTTACCAAGAACCCACAGGGTGTGGAGCTGGGGGGCCCAGACAAGGGAGGGATAGTGGAGGGGTGCCCTTCCCTGAGCCCAGCAGGCCCTGTGGGTGGAGGAGCTGGCCTCCATGCCTTTCTGCAGGGATGACCTTTGAGGAGCCTGAGGCTAAGGACACAGCAGCTCAGAACAGCCCTCTGCTCACAAGTCCTGGGTCAGCCCCACAAGGCACCCAGGTGCTGGGTGGTCGAGGGTCACTCTGGGCCCCTCTGGTGAAGAGCCTGATGGTGTCCCCTGCAGTTTCCCCATCCACTGGCTGGGGCCAGGCCCCCAGACCCAGCCTCTATCCAGAGAGGGGGAACAAAGAAGTGGTCTGGGGCATCTCCCCCCCCCAACTGAGTAGGGCCTGGGGTCCACCCATGGGGTGAGTCACACAAATGACTGGCGAGTCACACAAGTGACTGAGTAACTGGCCTGCTGGTTACTCAACCTCCAACCCCGGGCCCGGGCCTGCTGCCAAGAGAGGCCCCACTGAAGTGCCTCAGGTGGAGGGCGCTGGAGCATGTGCACGCCCAGCAAGAACCAGCAGGGGACGCTGCAACCAGTGGGCCAGAGCGGGAGGAGGGACAGAACGGGGCGGGGGCCACACTATCTCTGTACTGGTCAGTCACGTGGCAGGGACAGCAGCTTGCAGGGGCGGCCCTGGGGTGTCAGGCTGACTTCTCAGGGATGGGCAGACTGTGTTCCTCCCAAGGCGATGCCCGAGGTCACAGTGGCGTGTGCCTATTCCCACCAAGAGCACAGGAGCTGAAGCCCAGGATCATCAGACGAACCCCATGTAGAGGGGGAAGCGGTGGCCCCGCCCCTCTCAAGTCGCCCTTTCCCTCACTGTGCCCTGGGTACATAGATCAGGCCTTGGCCCCACAAGATAGGAGGCACATTGGGCCTTTCAGGGCACAGTTAGGGGCAACTGATGATCAGAGTATGAGCTCAACAAAGCGGCCACAGCAAGCCGGTAGCCACGGGGATCTGGTGAAGGGCGCGAAGTGGCGTGCCGGCTGTCTCCTGGTGAGAAGTCACAGCGGGAGCACACCGTGAGCCTCAGGCCACCTGCTTCAGCAGCTGGCCGTCCCTCTCTGAGCCCGTCTCTGCAGCAGAAGAGCACTGGGCCCTCCTCTGTGGGCGGCCCCACATGAAAGGGGAATTGTCCATTTCTCAGGGCAGTCTGAGCTGTATGTAGCACAAAGCCCTACCAGGTCAGCGTGGTAGGAGCGGTCAGAGCCCTGGGCTGGGATGGGGGCCACTGATGAAAGCCATACAAGTCCAGAGGCCAGACAGGATGGGAGCAGCTGGGACATGCAGGTGGCATGTCTCAGTGGCTGCCAGTGGCTACTGTTCCCTCTGCTGGCTCTGGGGCCAGGCCTGGCCCTTGGGAGACGGGCAGGCAGTCCTGTACCCGGAACAAGTGACAGCTGCCTGACAAGGCCAGGAACGTGGCTACCGCTGCCCAGCAGGCTGAGCGGAGCGGGGGAAAATTCAGCAGGTGAGGCAGGCCCCAGGTGCTGTTTCTGAAGGTGGAGACCCTTCTCAGCAGAACATGGGGTGTGGTCCTGCCCGCCAGGCCCCACGTGGGTCCTCTGCTGACCCCGGTGGAGAGTCTGGCCTGGAAGTTGCCAAGTGGCCTCTTCAAGCTTCTACCCTTTCCCCCACAGCCCGGATAGCAGGCTCAGAGCAGCCACCTGCGGGCCCTGGAGGCTGCAGTACGGAAGAGTCCGTCAGGAAGTACCCCTTCTGTGTGTGGAGTCCCAGGTCTCAGGCAACAACACGCTTATCAGAGCTTCCCACTCACCCAGAGGTCTGTACCCTGGGCCCGTGTCCTGCTCTGGGAGCCCCTCACGCCAGGGCAAGGCCCAAACTAGAAAGCAAGTGGCCCTGGGTCCGTCCATCCACGCCAGGACATCTTCAAGGGGCTACACACCCAGCCCCCAGATCTGCAGAGGCCTGCGGAGTGCCCATTGCCCCCCAGCTTGGTCATCATCTCAGGACAGACAATGGGGGCCCCCGCCCCAGGAGAAGGGGCACCTCCCCAGACCCATTGCTCAAGTGCTGAGGAAGGCACAGTGGCACACTCCAAGCACATTGGAGGCTTTATTGTCTCAGCAGAAAAAAAAGAGCCAGGACCCACCCTCCTGACCCTGGGCGGTGGGGACGTGCCCAGGCCTCCCCACTGTAGCCCCCAGCGGGGGAGCATGGATATCAGGTGGGCAGTCCCGGGTGCCTGGGTGAACGGGGGCACAGCCCCACCGCCTGCTGCACGCACGTCTCCACCTTCACGATGACAGGCTGTACATGATGCCACCGCCTCTTGAGGCCCCCCACCCCTGGGACTCTGGGCTCACACCCACACCCAGATCCTGCCTGTGGCTGCCAGGCAGGTACAGACCAGCGCTGGGACCCCTGCCTGGGGGCTGCCTGCCCCTGCCACAGGCCAGTGTCAGGGAGTAGAGTGGGAACAGGCAGCCAGGTGGGCGGGTCCCTGCTGCCAGCAGGGGCACCCCCTGTGGCCTGGCTTCACTGAGAGACACCCAGAGGTCTGTGGGCAGCTTCTGCTGCAGAACAGTCTCCCCAGAGCGTCGACAGGAAGCCCTGTGTGATTTGGTGCCAGGGGCGCTGCTGCCCAGCTTCCTGGAACCACTGGACCGGGCCGAGGGTTAGCAGCAGCTTGGACCCCCCAGACTGGCTGGCTTCCTCCACTGAGACAAGCTGGAAGGCACTGGGGACCCCAGCGGGCAGCCCCCAGGGAAGGAGACCCTTGGGGGCCAGAGTCTCAAGGCTACTTGAGTGCACCCTAGGAAAGGCCCCCCTACCCATGACAGGGTGGGGTGCAGGGGAGCAGCCAGGAAGATCTGCCGGCCCATCCCACTGGGATCGGGCAAAGTGGGCAGAGGCAGGGCTCTGCACACCCGTCCAGGTCTGGGGCAGACCCAGGGGCCGGTGGGACCAGGTGAACCATGCCGTCACAACAGGTCAGCAGGGGGCCCCGAGGCAGAGCTGATGGTGCTGAAGCTGGGCACTGGCCTGGCTGACCACGCGCGTCCCCCTCCTCACCACCCCCAGTACCGGAGTCAGGTGGAGATGCAACAGACAGGGCCTGGAGAGGCCCCGACAACCAGGGGCAGCAAGAGGTGTGTGCTGCCCTCACACCTGGCCAATGGCGGTGCGAGGCGGGCCGGGGGCTGGGCCCTCAGTCCTGCTTGTCCCCTCTCTGCCTCCAGGGGTAGATGAGCTCCCCGAAGAACAGCTTGCGGCACAGGGAACCCCAGGAGTGCTTGGGGTGGCAGCCACAGCTGGGGAGGCGGTAGATGCGCACCACGTGGCTGAAGGGCAGGGGGTTTATCTGGAAGCACAAGGGCAGCGATCAGCCGGGATGTGGCCCCCAACCTCCTGGGACTCCCTCTCCAGGCCTCGCAGGCTGTCCTGGGGGTCCCTGGGCTGGACAACCACAGGGCAGGGCCGGCTCCGAGCCAGACACACTCTCGCTGGGGCACACGGGTTGGGGTGGGCAGCTCAGGAGGCAGGCCTGGGCCTCAGTCAGCAGTGCTCTGCTCTGGCCTGCCTGCGGGGGCCGACCCCCAACTCCAGGATTCGCTCGGCTCATAGGAGCCTCCCTAGAAAACCACACAGGCTCCTTAGCCTCTGAACTCTTCCCTCAGGCCAGCCTGGCTGCTTCTGCGCCTCCGGCAACTGGCCCACGGCCCCAGCGGGACAGGCCCCGACCCAACAGGGCCGGCCTGTGCCAAGTCTCTGCTATTCTGCCTGGAGATGGAGCCCCGGCCCAGGGCAGGACACAAAGACGCAAGGCCCAGCAGGCGGAACCTGGGTGCCCCAGGGTGTCTGGCACACTACAGGGATTCCACGCTGGGGGAAGGCCCAGGCAGAGGGGGCGTCACGGTGCCCAAAGGCCTTGGGGGCGGGGGAGTCTCCCCGGGGCCCCTGAGGCCCCCCACCAGGGAGGCAGAGAACATGCCCCAGAACAGGGGGCCTCACAGTGGGCAGGGCGCCTGTCCACGGGCAGCAATGTGAGGGCCGTGGGGAGGCCTTACCTGCATCAGGAGCCGCAGGGGCCGGCCAGCCTCGTGCTCTAGGACCCGGAATTTCACACCGGCTGCGAGGAGAGCGAGGCCTGGTGAGGGAGGGCGGCCCCCACAGTGCGCCCCTCGGAGGGCTGCCAGCTGTGGGCAGCAGCTGCCCCTCACCAGAGCTCCAGCGGAACCGCACTAAGACCAAAGCCCAGGGTCTGCAGGCAGGCAAGAGCCAGCAGGCTGTGCTGCTCTGTGAGCAGGGCAGGGGTTTCCTAGAGTGGACACAGCACCTGCTGGGGGGTGGGCACCCTGCTCATCGCAGTGCCTTCCAGCGTGGCTGACTCGGGGACCCACCACACTCTGGCCTGCGGTGTAGGCTCCCACGCCTGGGGATCCCCAAGGTGGAAGGTTCTTAAAAGGAGAAACAGGAGCTAATTATCAATTGATGAAGAGGCCCCAAGGCAACGCAGTGGAGAGAAGAGACGGTATCTGCGGCCTTTCTTGTGAAGTTAAAAGGACCGTGCAGGCCTGAGCGCAGGCGGAGCCAGGGAGGTGCCGGATCCAGGGGCTGAGGTATAGTGGGGGCTGGGGGAGCCTGGGCCACTGGGGGTCAGCAGAGGAAGCTCTTGGAATGTGGGTTTGAGGACATCTGGTGGACAGACTCAAGGCCCAAAGCTCACAAACACGCACATTCGTGTCTCCTGACTCCAGACTGACTGCGAGCAGCCACCACGAGCTCTGGGGTGGGCCGAGCTGCAGGCTGCAAACCACCCCAGGGCCTCCTGGGCACACTGGTCACCCAGGGGCCACGCCAGGAACCCCCAGGTTCCTCAACTGTTCAAAGACCCTGCACTGGGTAGGCTGGACCACAACTCTGACCAGTCGGGTCGGGACTCCCTAGGCCTGCCGTGGGGACAGCCTCCCATCAGGGGCATCTGGCCAACCTGTGGCTGGTGTCAGCGTGCAGACAGGGGCCTCTGCCTGCAGGGGGGCTAGCGGGGGTGGCTGGGCTGGCCAGCGTGGTCCCAGCACGCAGAAGTCTTCTGGGGGGCCAGCCCCCAGTGGAGGGATGCCAGCAGGCACACAGCCTCACAGCCACAGGGGACACGTCTCTCTTCTGAGCCACACACAGGTGCTGCCCACACTACACTGCAGGCACGCTTCCGAGCAAACTGCACACTCATCCCAAGAAAGGCTCAGGAGACAGGAGGGCTGTGCCTGTGGCCTCTGAACCTGATGGTGGGGCTCCCCCTGCAGCTCACGCCCCAGAACCAGGACCCTGTGCTCCCTGCCCGCCCGCCGCACACACCGCGGTTTCCAGGGCCCCGGGCGTGCTCCCTGGCCAGCGCGCAGACCTACCTGCAAGCCTGTAGGGCCGGCACAGCCGGAGGCCAAGCGAGTACAGCGGCAGCGAGTTGATGAGGTCCACGAGCAGATGGACCAGGCCCTGCACGGTGACCACCAGGAGCCGGAGCTGCAACACAGATGGCGCTCAGAGCCTTGGGCCTGGGACCATGGCCAGAGCCACGCTGTACACGCCTGACCTGAGCAGCCTGACAGGTCCCCGGGCGGGCAGGGGCCCAGCCCTGAACCTGAGGCCTGAGCACAGGAGACAGGAAACCCCCTCCTGCTTGGTCAGAAGACGGGGCACTCCAATCCAGGGACACACCCCCCTGGCCCCTTGGCCCAGCCACCCGGGTACCACGTCTCTCCTGCTAGCCACACTCCACCCCCTACACCATGGAGAGCCCTGCCCTCCATGCATCCAGCGGCATGTCCCAGGGTGGTAGGGGGTGGTACCCCCCAGGGCGGACCCCTGCCCGCTCCAGGCCCCAGTACAGAGTCCAGAACAGCCACCGTCTATTGCAGCTGGCACGGGTGGGTAGTCTGCCCACAGCTGCCCGCTGGCAGGCAGAGCCAGCAGTCACCACTCTGCGCACTGCAGGCCAGGCCCCCAGACACGGCGCTTGGCTCACCAGGGTGAACACCAGGTAGTACAGGGCTGTGGTGGGCAGTAGGAAAATCAGGATGGTGAAGAGCAAGGTCCCGATGAACAGCTACGAGGAGAAAGGATGCCAGCATCAGCAGCAGCAAGAGCCCCATGCTGGGGGCGCCCCCGCCTGCACTGACCACAGCTCCTCCGCCAGTCCAGAGATGGAGCGCCGGCCGCTGCCTGACTCCACTCGGGACAGCCCTCCCCAGTCTTGGGAGGGACGCCTGCCCTCCAGACCAGGTGAAACAAGGGCAGAGAATGGGTAGAGACAGGACCAACTGAGAGGTGCACAGCCAATACACTAGACAGGTGGGAAGTGAAAATTAGTCAGGAAAAGAACACCCTGAAGGGCAGCCAGCACTCAGGGTCCCCGTGGCAGGTGTGGACAAGCTAACAGGGCGAGCCAGGCCCCATGCACACTCACATCCAGCGCCTGCTGCCTTGGAGGGGCTCCCTCAGCCTCCCGGAGCAGGGTCTGTCCCCGCCTGCAGCGAGTTCTGCCCCACTGTGGCCCCGTGTACACCCTGCTCCCTGCAGCTCCCTGCACCCCTGGGGCCTGTGGAGCAGGAGCAAGGCTACCCCTTGTAATGTCCAAGCCACTGCATGGGCCGGTGCAGGCCGAAGGCCAGCTGGACGGAGCTGGTACCTGGTCCAGGTCGTAGGAGCAGGAGTCCACGCGCTGGCGGAGGACATTCCACTTCTTCCCTCGGAACAGGCGCCACAGCGAGGACAGGCCATGGATCTTCAGGCAGTAGAGCCTGCAGACCACTGCCGTCAGGGTGGGGGCTGCCCCACACCCGCCTGGCCCGGGGGCCTGTCTGTACCCAGGGCCCAGGGCTGCACGCGCCAGCCCGCGGGGGCAGGGGGGGGGGGATGGCAGGCAGGCCCTCAGGCCTGGGCCTTGGCACCCACGGGGGGCCACAGGTGCCCTGTCCCTGCCCCGTCTGCCAGCCCCTCCTGCCTGCACGCAGGCCTCTCCCAGCCCTGGGTGACGGCCTCTCCTGTGTCTGGGGCAGTGAGAAGGGAACAGAATGTTCTTTATAAATAGAGCTTATTTAATATTTAAAGGGTAAGAGCTTGGCAGCAGGAAGAGGCTTTCATTTTTAAATTAAATATTTATATTTCTGAGCAATTCTGCAGAAAAAAGGCCTAGGATAAAACTGGCCAAAAGGCAGAGCGGGGATGAAATGGGCGGAGTGGCCGAGCCCCCTCCCAGCCCCCATTTCCCCCCTCCTCCCTCTTGGGCCAGGCCTCCCTTAGAAGCTACAGGACTCGGCCTGTGGGGTCCTGGCCACCAGCAGGCCCAGTGCCCACCTGTGACTGGAAACTAATGATAGCAGGAGTAGCTGAGCCCACAGGGATGCTACAGCCAGATCTCAGCGGCCTGACCACGCCCAGGGCCAAGAAGGCCCCAGAGGCCTGGGAGGGGTGCTGAGGGGTTGCCCTAGGGAAAAAGACAAGCTCCCGATACAAGTGCAGAGACGGTAGAGAGGAGGGCTCAGAGCTGGTGTGGACAGACAGTGGGCGGGCAGCCATGGTTGGGAGAGGAGGCTGGGGCTTCTGGCCCTCAGCGTGGGAGCTGTAGAACCGGCGCAGGGGGCAGGCGGGAGGCTGAGTGTGCCTGAGAGCGGCTTGGAGGCACGGGGTCTCCGTGACACTGACCCGCTGACTCTGCACAGGCCCGGGCTGATGGCCAGGAGAGCAGAAATGACCGCGCATGGCAGGGCCATGGGGCGCTGGGACCTGGGCCTCGCAGGCAGGCGGCACCCCTGCAAAGCCTGGAAAGGGGCTCCAGAAGGCCACTGTCAGGATGGGAAGGCCGAGGCCAGCAGCAGCAAGGCGGCCGGCCCAGCTGCAGGGCCTGCGTCTACACAGGTCCATGGGTTCCGCAGGACACAGTGGCTGTGAGGGGACCAGGCGGGCCGGCTGAGAGCTGCTCCCAGGAAGGGCCCACCCCGCCCCCGGGAAGCAGGTGCTGGAGAGCAGCCGGGGCCCTCCTGCCAACTCACGTCAGCCACGGGGACGAGCGCCTCGGCCAGCTGAGCGAAGCGGTCTTTCCTGTGCAGCCAGGACAGCAGCAGGAGGCCCAGGGCCATGTCAAGCAGCACGGAGACCAGAGTGTTGGCCTTCCTGGAAGCAGGTTCAGTGGGCGTGAGTGTGTGGGCAGCCGCGCGGGTCAGCGGGGGGCAGGGGGCTGCAGCGCCCGCACCTCATCAGCTGGGTGGGGCCCCCGTCCCTGTGGGTGCTGATGACGAGCGTGAGCTGGTCCAGCCGGTGCCTGAGCTGCTCGCAGGTGGACAGCTTGCTCCAGATGAAGGACAGCGGCCACGGCCGGAACGCCCTGCAGGGGACGGAGGTGATGGGCCTTCGGGGCCTCGGGCTTCCCTGCGTTGGGGCCACCACGGCCACGGCCACTACCCCTCAACGTGCAGAGGGAAAAGGCCCTGGTGGCCCCAAACACCCGTGGCCACACTGCTGAACTCCGTGGGCTGTGGACATAGGGGAGGGCCCCGGTGGGCAGCCCAGCGGGGGTCGCAGTCGTTCCTATCAACCGGGAACACGGGGTGCTGACTCCAGGCACTGAAGCTGAGCACCTGCTGGACGGACGACCGTGTCAAGGGTCAAGCCCAACCAGACTGACCTCTCACGCAGCAAAGGAAGCACCAGACGCTTCACAGACCTGCAGATGTTGAGGGGATGTGTTCTCAAGCAAAGGTGAACAAAATGTTCAATGGCAACTCAGCACCTGACTCCGGGGCAACCCAGAGCCCTGCTGTTGGCCAGAGGGGCTGACGGGGCACCTGCCAAGTGCAGGGCCACCAAAGGAGCACGCTCAGGGCCCCGGGGGGGAAGGAGAGCACGCTCAGGGCCCCGGGGGAGGGAGGCCTTGACCCTGGAGGTTTAGACTTTGACCCAACTCCCAGAAAGAAATGCGGTCAGCATGCCCCCGTTCCACCCAGTGGAAGACAGGCAATGGGCACGGTCTCCCCAAGGCCCAGGCCAGCCCCCCGGGACTTCACTCCTGCAGCCACAGCCACGCCTCACACTGATGTCCCAGGGCTCCTGATGGCCACCACGGACTAGCACCTGCCTCTGGGTCTTTGGGACTGGGGGCACACGAGCAGCTCACAGCTGTTCTTACGTTCTCTGAAAGCCAACAAGAGCAAAGGAACTTCTCCTCAAAAGTGCCCCCAGGCAAGCCCACACACTTTCACATGACTCATTTCAAGGAGTCATGAAGTTCTAGAACCCACTCTGCAGGTCAAAACACTAGCAGCCCCCATAACCTAAGGTGCTGCCCATACACAGCTGCTGGGGTCTCTCTATGGGGACAGGGCCACGTGCCCCCAGAGCCCCTGAGGAGTTGGTGAGGCTCATCCCCAGACCTGAGGCCAAACCCCTCGATTTGGGGTACAACATGGCTGTTCTGCACCCAGCAGTGCCTCTGAGGGGCTTCTCACAGGGAGAGGGCCCAGAGCCAGGAGTGCTCTGGTGAACCCCGAGACCAGCCCCCAGCAGACAGTGAGGGGCTACTGCCCACAGCCTCCTGGGGCGGCCGCTGCTGCAGCGCCAGGGAAGCGGGTGGGCAAGTGCCGGGAGACCAACAGGGGACCCTGTGTGGAATAGCCTGGGTCTCCCCATCACCTAAGTTCCCTGTTGGGGCCTGAGCTGTCTGAGGGTCCCACGCAACCACTGAGGCTGCCGGGTAGCCTGTATTTACCCTGAGCAAGAAGCATCAGGAGAGCAGCCCCCAGTGGGGACGGGGTGCGGGATGAGAGCGGGGTGCAGGGGCAGCGTGGGCCTCAGAAGGGCCCTTCTGGCCTCTGTGACCCTGACCTACCCGCCCCGCCCTGGGGACACCTACCGACAGGCGCTGGCAGAGGAGACCAGTGACAGCAGACAGGCCAGCAGCAGGCAGACGGGCCCCGCCGCGCGCTTGGCCAGCTCCACGAGGATGCTAGCCTCCACGCCCTCCGACTGCCAGTGTGTCAGCCGCACGGGGCCCTCATCGAACCGGTCACTTTGGAAGAGCACCTCACTCCGTGCCACTGTGTCAAAGACGGCGGCCAGGCCGCCCGCACTGGCTGTGGCATCCCCGGCCTGGCGCTCGGGCAGGGCCGCGGGCGGGTGCAGCCGTGACAGCAGCACCTTGCGCTGGTCGTAGAAGACAAGCATGACCTGGTCCTCGCAGGCGGGAGCAAGGGGCACAGGCCCCTGCCGGCGGGTGGCCTTGCAGCTCCAGGACTTGCTGCCCCTCTCCCGACACAGCTGCAGCCAGGGCTCATGGGAGAAGAGGGCGCCCAGGCCCTCCAGGAAGTGGCCTAGGCTCTCCTCCGTCTCCTGCCGGCGGTGGCACCAGGTGCCCAGCACGGCCACGCCCACCTGGCTGGCCTGCTGCACCTGGGCCAGGAGCTCCTTGACCTGGACAGGGATGAAGGGAAAGTGCACCACAGCCAGAACCACAGCACTGCTCTGCTCCGGGACCCACCGTCCCACCAGGAGGCCACTGTCCGCCGAGGCGCAGCACGTGGGGAAGAAGGCCTTGAGCACCATGCTGGGGCCGCTGGAAGAGAGGAGGGCTCAGCTCAGAGCCACCACCACCCCGCGAGGGCCCAGGGTGGCTGCCAGTGCCGGGGAGACAGGCTCTGGCCATGGCTTGTGGCTCAGACAACCCTGACAGACACGTCCACATGGCCACTGAGCCCACAGATGGGGGCGACGCGGCTTCGGGTCTAGTCATGAGGCTGGCAGGGGAGCCCCCAGCTGTCCATCTCTGCCCTGGGCTGCAGTGTGCACAGGCCCAGGCCAGGCCCACCCCCACCCAGAGGCAGGGCCAGGCTTCCCTCCTCCAGACACAAGCACCTGAAACTCAGCACCACTTACAGCCTACTTGGGGCTGAGCACAGGGCTAAATTTTTGTTTTCAAAGAATTGATTACAGTTTTTGACTGCAGCACAAGGGAAAATCTACAATCTCATTAACAATTAAAGCAATTTAAACATCTCAAAGCTTGATTTACTTACTAAGCTAGCAAGAACAAAGATGCACATCTAAACAAATCACTGCTGAGCTGAGGAAAGTCAGGCACGTGCCCACTGCCGGCAGCTGTGAGCCTTGGCATGGGGGCCCCAGAAGATGCCTGGGCATGTGCCTGGTGCCCCAGCGAGGCCCTGGGGAGCCTCGGGGCTCAGGCTGGGATCCACTGGCATCCACCCTGTCCCAGCCTCCAGCTGCGTGGGGCCCACCCCTCCCTGGGGCCCCACCCTCTTGTCACAGCTGAGCACCTCCCTCAGGATCTCCCCCCACAGGCTATAGAGATGGGGGTGGCGGTCCTCAGCCTTCACATGATCCTGGGCAGTAACAACCTCCCCAGTAGACCAAGGTTTCTGAGTCCTGCGGGGCTGCGGGCTTCGCCCTGCACAAGAGTCAGCCTGCTGCGGAGCCAACTCTCAGCAGCTCTCCCTGTCCCACCCTGGCAGGCCTGGCAGGCAGGAGCTTCGCCTTGGTGAGGGCTCGCTGGGACTCTAGCCCCCTCCCAGACACAAACAACCCCACTGTCAGCACAAAGCGCACAGCAGCGCCCTGCCACACCTGAACGAGGGACACAGGCCTCTCACTGAGCCTGGCCCTCCAGGCCCCAGGGCTCACCAGGCCCTTGGGGACAGGGGGCCAGCGAGGCGGAGGAGGTGTGACTTTGAGGGAGCCCTTTCCTGAGGGTCGGGGGGCTCTGGAGGGGGCCTCACACGCCCAGGACTTAACAGGTAACTGGGGCCTCCCCTCCAAGGTGCCCAGAGCGGGCTGGAGGGAGAGGCCTTTCCCACCTGTGGGTTCTGACTGAAAGGGTCCCCCTGAGCCCAGCAGCAGCCAGACTCCCAAATGCCCCTCCCTGCAGAGATCAGAGACAGCAGGCAACATGGCGTCTGCAGGGAAACCTGGAGCCCAAAGGCAGCCCTGAGCCAAGTCCCTGTGGCCACTGGCAGGGGCATCAAGGACCGCCCTGTCTCCTGACACCTGTCAAGGGCATCACAAAAGGGACAGAGGCATTCTGCGTGCGAGTCCCGCCAATGCATGTTGACCACCAACGGGGAGCAGCCAGCACGGCACAAGCTTCTCAGCACCAGCCAGTGGCAACCACCAGGTCAGCCAAATGACAGGATCACGGTCCCCGGCTTGGGGACTCCTCTCACAGGAGCTAAGAAAACCGCCCATAGCTACTGTCAGAAGACAAACACACTTGGCCTAACAGTGAGCAGATGCTCTGGGCAAAGCTGGTTACACGGTGGTTTCACTTGCAGAAAATTCATCGAGCTGTACACATACGATCTGTGCACTTTGTGTGTTTTATGCTTCATCTACAAAGTTTACCTATCAAAAAAAGAAAGAAAGAAAGGGGAAGAAGAGCTCTTCATGTCTAGGGAAGGCAGCAGAGGGCAGAGGGTGGTGTTCCCATCTGTGGGGCAGTGAGAAAGAAGTCTTAAATCGAGGGGCAAGTTTCCATCCCCACCCCCACTTCAGCCTCTGGGAGTGACCAACACAAAGAAGTCTGCTCAGATCAGACAGCCAGAAAAAGATGAAAGAGCAGGCAATCGATAGCAGAGGTGCAGATGGGAGAAAGCGGGGCAGTAACTCGGCACCGTGTGCATCTTTAAAGACTGCGATAAAGACAAGGGCACAAGCCTGGGAAAGCTGCCTGCTACCCAGGACACCAGGTGCCCTGTGACCCAGCCAACCATCCCAAGTCAGGCAACAGTCTGTGGGACACCCCTCTTCACACGACCTGAACTCAACCATCTACCTTGTGAAGCCGGCAGTCTGTCATCCTCCACCAGAACTGATTCAGGGCAAACGCCCAGTTATGACTGGCAAGGGACCCCTCACTGCCTAAAACCATCCTCTGGGGAGTCTCCTGATCACTGCCTTTGGTAGCTCACAAGAATTCCTTGTTACTCCTTACGTCTGTGTTTAAAAACAACAAGGATTGTGTTCAAAGAGGGCTTTCCCCCTCTCTTTTCAGAAGAAAGGACACGAATCAAGGGCACTGGGTTTTGGCCTGTACCGCAGTCAGGGACGAAAGGAAAGCGCTGATGGCCGGTCCCCTTGACCCTGAATGCCCTTCCACCGGGTCCACGGCGGGACCGGGTGGGGCGGGCCAGAGGGCACCGGCCGGCCGCCCCTCACCCCACAGGGCCGGGCTCCAGACGCCCTGCCAGAGCGCCCCCGCGGCCGGCCAGGAACCCGGCGTCGCCGCCCCGGCCGGCCTCCGGTGGCGCCCCCACTTTACGGCTGAGAAAGCAGGGGCTCCGAGAAGTAAGAGCCCCGAGTCGGCTCCGGAGGCCCCCGGGCTCCCCGGCCGCCGCGGCGGTGCCTGGGCGAACAGCCCGGCGGGGCGGGCCCCCAAGGCCGCCAGCCTTCCCCGCGGTGCTCACCGGGGCCGCGCACTGGGCCAGCGGGGTCCGGCTGAGGTCGGGGACAGCTTCGGGCGGGCCTAGGCGGGCAGCGGCCCTCCAGATTCCCAGCCCCGCCGCGGCCGCGCCGCGGGACACGCGCCCCATTTCCGCCCGCTCCCGGCGTTGCCGCGCGACGGTCCGCCGCACAGGAGCCCGGGCTGCCCGCTGGCCTCCGCCGGAGCGTTCCGCGCACGCAACGTTCCGGTCCCGGAGCCGGCGGCCCGCCCGCGCAGTGCCCCGGTCCTTTCGGCGGCCTTGTCTCCCCACGCGCTGTGCACAACGGCCTTGTCCCCGTCGCAGCGCTTCTGGCCCCCTCAGTCTATCTACAGTGTCCCCCAAACCATTGCCTTCCAGTCCCCCACCACGGAGGCCAGACCTCCCCTGTCCCTGGTTTCCTCGTCTGAGGGCTCCAGACCCCACCTTGCCTCATCACCGCGGGGTTAAAGGACCCCCAGGCCCCGGAGCGGGTGGGGCGCCAGGGGTCCCAGAAGAAACTGTCTCTTCAGCCCCGGGCTGGCCCCCTTGCATTTCGCTCCCTGCAGAGGCCAAGCGACCCCTGAAGTTGCAGGGCCAGTCCAGAGGGTGAAGCCATCTGGGGTGGGGGTTGGGGGGCACCTCCAGCCCCGTCTTCTCCAGGGAACAAGACCCCTAACTCAGCAGCAGCCGTCAGCATTGACGCAGCACCTGTTCCCCGCACTTCCTTACTCTGACCCACTTAATCCAGGCCCATGCTCTCAGGAGCCAGGACACACTGAGGGACGCTGAGACCACCCCCTCACCACGCCCAGGGCCAGACTAGGCGTGCCCCCCCGTCAAGAACTCCTGATGGAGCTGGGAGCCTGGCTGGGCCCAGACTCCAAAGAACCCCACTCCTCGGCACCCCCAGCCTGGTTTTTCTGTCTGTGCTCACAGGAAGGCTCTCCTGCTCTTGACCACTGCCTGGGACTCTTCCCCCTGCCCGTGAGCCTTAGCTGTTTGGTCCAGCTCCAGGAGGTCAGACAGTCTCACATGGGCCCAGAGGATAGAGGCTGGTAACCCAGCCGTGTGTCACCCCAAGGTGCCTCCAGGTGGCCCGTCCGCTGCTCCCCGCCCTTACCTCAGCTGGGCCCAGAGAAGCTGCAGGAGTCTCGGCACCCAGGGCACCTCTGAAAACGGGGGACAGTGAGGAGCCGCACCCCTGCCCAGCCCGGCCCGGCCTCGCCCCGCCCAGCCACACCCACCCTGCCTGCCGCCCTCTGATTAGGAGGCAGGAGCTAGAGCACTGAATGGAGAGCCGGCCCGGGTAAGCGCTGGCGGCTGGCCCAACACACCGGAGACATCCAGGCTCCAGCTGCTGGCCCCAAAGTGCAGGCCTCCTAGACCCTGGGGGCTGGAGGCAGCTGATTCTGGCTGCCCCCTGAATCTGAATCCTCCCCAGGAGAAGGAGAGGAGGCCAGGCCAGGGCCCGGTATGACGGGGCTCAGGACTGTCAGCAAATGTCCAGGGTCAGGAGGGCGAGGCCCACGGCCAGGAGAACCCTGGAAAACCTGAACATTCCTTCCATCATGGTCCAGGCCCAGAGGGCTACGCCACGCACAGAGAGGGGTGCTGTGGTTCAAGCCCACAGTATCAGTCCAACTCCAGGTGGGACTGGTACACTTTGATGTTGCCGTCCTCTGCGTCTGCCACCAGCAGCTGGCCCTGGGGCCCACAGGCCACACCCAGGGGCCGCCTTAGCCCCTCGGAAACCAGGCAGATGGGCGCCCTGGCCTGGGGGAACAGGGTCACCTGGCGTCGCCGCTGGTCCGCCACAATGACACCGCCCGCTGCATCGGTGCACACACCTGCTGGGCTGCCAAAAGGGTGCCCAGTCAGGTCCCCCAGGGAGCCCAGGGGCTGGCGGGCACTGCCAAACAGCCGTACGTCCCCGAACTCCTCGCTCACAGCCAGGCCCCCGTCGGGCGCCGGGCCCACCCAGCAGGGGCCCTCTAGGTCCAGCAGGGAGACAGGGGCCAGTGGCGCCAAGTCAGGGCCCAGTATGAAGGTGTGCACAGCCCCAGGCACGTAGTCTGTCACTAAGAGGCGGCTGAAGGCATCTACAGCCAGCCCCCGGGGGGCGGAGAAGGAGCCCACCGTCACCCAGCGGCCTTGAGGGGCTTGGGCGGTGTGCTGGAGGGCACGGACAGCCCCGTGGACCAGGTCGCTGACCACCACGAGCCCAGCGGCCGTCACCGCCACATCTTCTGGCACAAAAGCCCCAGCCCCTGGCACGTGACAGGGCAGGTGGCAGATGGAGCGTCCCTCGAGGTCCAGCACGTGGACGCAGGGTGCAGCACCCACTGTCAGGAAGAGCAGGCCATCTGGGGAGCAGTGCAGGCCCCGGGGTCCACCGGTAGCTGCAGAGGGCGCTGGGATCTGCCCAAGCAGCCGGGGCCGCCGGCAACAGGCAGGGTCTCCGGAAAGGTCCAGTGCGGGGCACCGTTCCCGGGCCGTGGCTGACGTGCTGGTCAGGGAGGCCCAGGAAGTCCAGACAGGAGGCCCGGGAGTAGGCGCTGGGCGGCTGTCTCTGAGCCGGTCCTCCAGCCCAGCCAAGCATGGGGCTGCAAGACAAGTAACAGCCCACCGTGTGCCGGGCAGCGCTGCGGGCCCAACACGGCTTCCTGGCATCCTGGTGCCCTCCTGATCTACAGACCTGACTGTCCCACCACGCCCTGACTGCCAGTCGTGCCTCTGGGCCCTGTTTTCCCAGCTGTGGTCCCTGAGCACAGTTCTGAGAGACACACGACCCCCCCGGACGACTGCTGTTCCGCCCTGAGGTTCAAGAGAAGCTCGGGGCACCTCGCTGTCTGAGGTGGGGGAGGGGTGACGGATGAGCAGTGTTTCTCTAAAGGCAGAGGAACGGGGCCTTGTTGGAGACCTCCAGCCCTGAGGGGTAAATCAGGGGTCCTTTCCTAGGCCTCTCTGGCCGGAGGGAGGGTCTCCTACCTGGAATCAGGCTCCCTGGGCCGCAGGCCTGTGTTGTTGGAAACCAGAGCTCAAGGGTGTGGGAGGAGCCACCTGGCCTTGGGGAGTGGCCGGCAGAGCTCTGGCCAGGTGGCCTTTGAGCTGCAGCCCAAGGAAGCCTGAAGGAAGGAGCCCGGCACTCAGCTGCTACCCGCCAGACACCCTCCAGCACCGCCGCATTCCCGCCTCGGGGCCTTTGCACTGGCCTCTGGGACATTCCTCAACCTGCCCGGCTGGTTGCACTCAAGGTCCACCCAGCCACCCTCCCCAGGGGTCCAGGGCCTCTACTGCCACCATCTCAGGGGATAGCACCAGCTCCGTCCTCCAGCTGGACCATAAGTTCAGGACTGAGGGAAGGGCTGTGCCCCTGGCCTGCTGGCTAGCTCACTCACCGGAGCCCAGGGTGGGGGTCCCCTGCACAGGCTGCAGGTTGGGTCCTGTTTCTGCACCTGTGATGTGGGGATCACACACCTCCTGCAAAGTGAGACTTACATCTGTCCAGTGGGTGCTGAGAATGGGGGGTGCTAATGGGGGGGCTGAAGTGGGAGGGGGCTCCCTGAGATTCGGGACCTGGGGATTCTCCAGACCCCTCATGCATGGCTCAGCCCTCAGCCCCTAAGCCCCTCCAGGAAGCCCCTGGAAGGTGGGGTTCAGCCCGTGTCTGTGACTCATAGCACTCCCTACTCAGCTGCCTACACCCCAGCTCTGGAGGCCGTGGGGGGTGGGCGCGATGCTATCTGCTGTCGCCATGGCTAATGGGCAGCTGCAGTCCTGATCCGACTGGCCCCAGCCTGGCCAGCCCAGCCTGGGGAGCCGGGAGCAGGCAGGTGCGGCCCTCCTGGGGCCACTCCTGGGTGGGCACAGAGGTGTGGCCGGCTCCCAGGCAGAGAAGCGATTAGCTGGGCCCAAGGGTCCCTGGGGCACCCCTCCCCCCACTGTGGGAAAGCCAAGTCTGGCCGCGCTGGGAGGGAGGCAGTGGGCTGTGAAAGCCGCCCGATGCCTATCGCGGCTGCAGGGGCTGGCCAGGGCCCAGTGGAGGCCACGCTGCGCGACCAGCCCTGGGCCACAGCACGTGGGGCGCCATTTAACCAGAGCAAGCAGCCTCCTGGACAAATCTGACATTAGAGCTGGCCGTCCAGACGGGCCTGGAGGCATGCCCTGAGGTCCCTGCCCACCACCCGTGTGCAGAAACGCAGAGAATCCGAGACTGTGCACGCCTGCTTCCCCCACCCCCGCTCTGCTCCTGTGGATAGCACCCCACTCTCTCCCCAGACTCTGGGTCCCCAGGGAGGGCCCAGGACACCATGCCCTGATGCCCAGTCCGGGGACATTTACGTGGATGGTAACGCTGCAGGGGCAGTGAAGAAGAAGCCCAGACGGGTGTGTGAAGGTGATCTCTGTTTTAATGTCCACAACCATGCTCACTAAGGGGCCCTGGGCAGTGCCTGCATGGCCCCAGAGACAGGCGTGGCCACAGCAGGTGGGGGTCTGTCCCCGGGCATGCTGGGGCGGGAGGGGAGCCAGGCGGCGGGTACAGGGCTGAAGGAGGGCACCCATCCGGGAAGGACCGCGGGGGATGTGGTCAGACCTCAGCATCCGGAGGGCTCTGCAGGCCTGGGACGGCCTCGGGGGGCCAGGAGCCCCCAGCCCCACCACGGGCACCCCAGGTGCCGGGAATGACAGGGTCCTCGGACGCCTGAAGGGGAAGGGCCGGGGGAGGGACACTGGAGTCGGCCTCACACTTGGTGGTGTGGCCGGTCAGAGGCTGGGCCGCCAGCAGGCTGTGTGGCTCCGGGGTTCCCCGGGCCAGTGTGGGGCCCAGCTCCGGCTGTACCCACAGCCCCGCGGGCGCCTCATGCCCCTTGGTGGGCGCCCGCTTCACAGAGAGGTCAAGGGGTGTGTCGGGTGGCTGCGTGGCTCGCGCCAGCGCCTGGTGGATGGTGAGCAGCTCACGGCGGATCTTTCCCAGCTGCTCCCGCAGGGGCCGCGGGGCCAGGCCCCCGGCGGGTGCCAGCTGGCCCAGGCGCTGCTCCGCCCTGGCATAGTCGCCCAGGGCCCGCGTCAGGTCCCCGCCCATGTGCCCGGGGCCCCCCAGTGCCAGGCCAAGTGGGGGCAGGGAGACTGCGGGGCCAGCGGTCTCGAGGTCGCTCAGCTCCTCGTCCTCGGGCCAGAGCATCGCGGAGGGGCCGGTCCGCAGGCTGGGGGTGGCGGGAGCCGGTCAGGAGGCTGCACTGTCCCCACGGTGCCCGCCCCTCACGCACTTGTCCAGCCTGCCACCCTGGCCTGGGGCATCAGAACCCCAGAAGGGAAGAAGGCTGGCTGTGTGCTCTCAGTCTCCCCTCTGCAGCCTGAAGCCCATATTCCTAGTGGCTGAGCTCTGGTAGGGGGGCGCCCAGCCACCCTGCCCCCTCAGCCCTCCTCCCGCCTCCCCGAGTGCCCCATGCCTGGGCCCCCACACCCACCTGCTCTGGGCGCTGACGCTCGCTCGGCTGCAGGGGGCCTTCAGGGGTTCTGGCTGGGCCCCCAGGGCCAGCTTTCTTTTGGGGTCGCTCTGGCCCGCTCGCCAGAGCTGCTCTTCCTGCCCAGGGTCCCTGAGAGCGCTGCGGGGCCAGGGCCCACCCAGCCCCGCCACTGGCACCTTCAGCAGCCCAGGGACCAGGGCCCCGGGGGGCCCTCTTGGGGGCACGGGGGGCTTGGTGAGGGCGGTCTTACCGGCTGGCAGCCCCAGGCTGTGCTCCAGCAGCAGTGGGTAGTACAGGCGGGGGACCAGGGTGGGGCGTTCAGGGGGCTGTGGGGCAGGGAAGGCAGCGGCTGGGGGCAGCAGGGGGCTGGCCGAGGCCAGGAAGGGCACATGGGTGGCAGCGGCCAGGGAGGGCCCCAGGTAGGAAAAGAGGCCCGGGCCGAGAGGGTAGTTGACCCCCAGCAGGGACAGGTGGAGGCTCTGGGCCTCGGGGAGCTCCCCGGAGCTGGGCGGGGGGTAGCAGGGAACACTGGTCTCGGGACCCACGGCACCCACCACGGCCGCACTCCTCCGGCCCCCGCCCGACCCTGACTTCCACGACTCGGCCAGGAGGCCCTCCAGGCCCGCACCCTTCTGCACGTCCCCAGCCTCAGGGGGTGGTGTCCCTGGGGAGGAGCCCTCGGCCCCCAGCCGGGTGCCCCCGACCCGGCGGTGCAGGGAGAGGACATCGGTGGCCGCAAGGTCCAGGTCGGGTGTGGCGGGGCCGTCCGGGAGCCGCACCCCTCGGGGCCGGGCGCCGGGGTCAGCTGGGGCCAAGGGGTCCGCGGGGCGGCCTGGGGTGGCCGCGGGAGGCCGGGACGTGGCCGGGGTGCGGCGACAGGCCCAGTCGGGGGAGTCTAGAAGGAGGGACAGCGAGTCCTTGCAGAGGCTGTACTTCATGTGGTTGTAGAGGTGGGACTTCTCCAGGCAGGTGAAGGGGCACTGGAAGCACTTGTAGTTGTAGGGCTTGCCCCAGGGCCGCGGGATGTAGTGCGGCTTCTTGGGCTTCCGCGCCCGGGCGCGCGCCCCGGGGCCCAGGCGGCAGGAGCCGGCCTCTCGGGACATGGTGGCGGCTAGCGGGGGGGCCCCGGCTCCATACCACCTGCGGATGGGGCCTGCGTCAGTGCCGGCGCCCTCGCCGACCCCTCCCCACCCCGTCACCACAGCGGCCCTCCGCCTTCCCGGCCTCTGCTGCCCAGACCAGCAGGCCTCCCTGCCGGCCTCCCTGGAGGGTTAGCAGACACGGTCAGCACACAAAAACGGGGAAACAGGACTCAGGCAAACAGCAAATGCTTTCTTAGTGTAAGTATGGCCGAGCCAGCATTTGGGCACTAAAAAATTATTTGTTGTTTATCCGAAATTTAAGTCCTGTACTTTCTTGGTTGACCCTACGTACATGTCGGCCAGTCCCCGGCAGGCCCAATTCTGGGGTGACTCCATCCACACCCATCTGCCCCACGCCGGCAGAGCCTGGGTCTCCGTCTACCCTGGGGGCACTGGTGAGTGACTGGAGAAAGCCAAGGATGAGCAGAGTCACTCCTGGGAATGCGACCCTTCCTTGTCTCACCCCACCCCCAGAGACCCCTGCGCCCGGGGCAGCTGAGAGGAGGAACAGCAGGAGCTCTAGAGCCTGTTGACACAGCACGTCCCTGCTCTGCAGGGTGTCCCTGGGCACTGCAGTCTCTGAGAGGGTCACCCCTCGTGGGCCAGGCCAGGCTGAGGGGCGTGGATGTCCGGCATGGCCCCACGGCATGGCCACCTGCTCAGCCTGGCTCCATCTGGGTGGCTGCCGGCAGGTCGGCGGCCGAGGCTGCCGCGGCCGAGCTTGGCCAAGACCCTCCTCTCCCCACACCCTGCTCGCCTGCTCAGAAGCCACTCCGCGGTCCATCTGGGCTGCCACCTGGGCCGTCCACCGCCCCAGAGCGCGCCTCGGCCAGGGCTCGGCGAGTGCGTGCACACGTGCATGCAGGGCTCCTACCAAGCCCTCCTCATGCAGCACCCGGAGAGACCACCTCGGCGCGGCTGGGCCACCTCGTAACAGAGCCGGGCAGCTGCCAGAATGCAGGGGGCCCAGGCACACAAGGCTCACAGACCACTCAGAGTGGACAGGCCACCGCCCACGTGAATACACTGCACATGCACATACACACACACCGAGGACGCACAGGGTCACAGTCATTCATGGGTGTAGACACACGGGCATGTGTCCCACTCCCCGGGGCTCAGCTGAGCAGGGCTGGGGCGGTCATCGGAAGCAGATCGTCCTCCCTGCTGGCCTTCCAGCTCTGCACATGGCAGGGAGTCATGTCTGCTGCCTCCAAACACTGAGCAGGCAGCCCCATCATGGGAATGGCCAGAGGGGCAGAGAGGGCCGTCCGTTTGAATGGGCCCTGGGAGGGGGCTAGCATGGCCAGGGCTCCGGTATGGAGGGCTGCAGCCTTCCAGGGAGGGACAGAGCTCCCAGCAGGGCTGGGAGGAGGGGGCTGGCTGAGGAGAGGGGCTGGGGCCCCTGAGGGCCGCAGACACGCCCTGAACTTGGAGGTGGGTGCAGAGGCAGGCCCCACCCCTGCCCTCCGCCCCCCTAAGACACAGATGACAAATGGGTGTGTGTGCTCCAGAGACAGAGGCGGCTGTGCTGGGGCCATCGATCACCCAGCCCTGGGAGCCACACAGCTGTGCCGCCTGGTGCCACCACCACCCCACCTCCCAGCCGGGCCTCTGGACTGGGGGGGCTCCTCCTAGACCCCTGGACTCAGCAGGCAAGAGGCCTGTCCTGTGTTGGCCTTCAAAGGAGTCACCTGGCTGCAGGGGGGCTTGGTAGGGAGACATCTCAGTGCCGCTGACCCCATGGGGGCCCAGAGAATACCTGGTACCTGCCTGGCATGACTGTGCACAAGCAGAAGACACCCCCAGACACCAGCACACACCCCACATCCCCAGAAGCATGTTCATTTGCACACGTGTCCCAACCCGTGACTGTGACTGGGTGCCTGTGCCCAGAGCGGCCTGCCCCCCATGTGCTCGCCCAGACACCTGGTCCCACTAACCCTTCCCTGGCTGGGGGAGAGCTGACAGCCGCCGGGCAGGAGGCCCCACCCCAGTGGGTAGAGGAGGCACCCAACACTTGGAGCCCCCACCAGCCACCGGGGATTAGAGCTTGCGGCTGGTGCCCTTGGGACTTGGGAGCACCCCACAGGGCATGGTGCAGGTGACCAGGCTCCTCCGGGGCTGAAGTCCAGACCCCAACTCCCTCCCTGCTTCCCTCCAGGGCGTCCCCCTATAACGACGCAGCTGCTGCGCCGTAATAGTTCGTGGAGCCTGGACACAGCGAAATGGGGGATGTGGGGCTGGGGCAGCCCCGCCCACGCCCGGACAATCCTGGCGGCCCCTCGCGGCCCCCAAACTTCAGACCCGCCACTGCCCGCTCCCGCTCTACCTGCACCCTGGGCCGAGCGGAGCCTGCTGAGCCGTGATAAGTCTGCGCGTAGCCCCGGGACCCCGCGGGAACTTCCCGCCCAGCCCTGCCTGACGCCGCCGCGACCCCGCACCCCCGGGGACCCGCACGGGCTCTCGGGGCGCGACCCCGATTCCCGCCAGGGAAACTGCAGAGGGACCCCGCGCGTACTGCGGTCACTCACTAGGCAGCGAGTCCCCGAAGCCTCCGCCACGGACCGCGTTCCCCGACGCCGACTCGCACCTACCGAAGTTGGTGGCAGGAGCGGCCGCGCGTGCGCCACGGCGCCGGGCTCCGGGGGGCGCGGCGACCTCCGACCCAGGCTCAGGGCGGAGGCGCCCGAGCGCCGTCAGTGATCCCCTCCCCACCTCGGGTGCACCCCCGTCTCTCCCACTCCCCGGCCCGCAGTCGCCCCTTCGGCGCACTCACCGGCCTCGCGCGCCGGGGACCGGCTCAGCAATCTGCGCCGCACCGGCAACTCGTGGATGGAGTCCTGGCCGGTGACACCGGTGGCGCCGCCCGGGCAGGGTAGGGTCGGGCAGCCCCGTGGAGGCGCGCGCAGTGGAGACGCAGGTGTGCGGCCGAACGAGGGGCGCCTGGCACGTCCCCGCCCCCGTTGCCTGCAGGCTGCCGCGGGGGTGCGCAGAGGCATCCAGGTCTCCCGGGGTCCCCGCTGCGGTGTGATGGGGTGTCAGCGGCCGAGGGCGCAGGGAGTGGGGCCGTCAGCACTCATCCGTCAGGGCAGGGCTCTGGCCCCTGACAGCCCCTCCGCCTGAGCTAGGGCCTGGAGGCTGAGCCCCGGGACAGGAGGACCTTGGAGAACAGAGCCGGCTGAGGAGGGCAGAGCCCAGCACACCCGTGCAGAATCTCCTCTGCTGACCAAGGCTTGCCTGCAGTGCCCTTCTCTCTTCTCCAAACAGGAGGCTGAATGGCTCTGCACCCCCAAGCCCCTGCCCTGCCCACTGACAGTCACTGACTCCGGAAAAGAGGGTCCCATGCGCTCACTCCCGCTTTCTGGAAGCATCACCCCCAGTCCCCTGGCAGGTGCTCTGGGGAGGGCCCTGCCCCTGCACACTGCAGGCAGGCCTCCTTTCTACTGCCCGTCCCTCCCGGGAGGGCCGCTGAGCCAGGCAGGGCGGGGAAAGGGCCCACTAGGAAACACCGCCCCCTCTATCCTCAGAGCCTGAGCCGCTCCACCGCCCGCGCAGCTTGACTCCATGTTGATACCAAACGTCCAAACTCAATAGTCTGGGGCCCCATGTCTCAGCTGGGTCCTAGTAGAAATCCCCTTGAGCAGCCAGCACATTCTGGAAGTGGACACAGACTGCAGGCCAGGCCAGTCGTGTTCCTCAGAGGATGTTTGCCTTTGTTCAGGGGACGGTGTCCGAACCCGGAGGTGCGTGATGTCCATCTCAGGAGTGGGGTGGGGTCTGCCATCGGAGGGGAGTGTGCTGCCCTAGAGGCCCCCATGAGCGTCCGCTCCACCTTTGCTGGAGCCCCCGTCGAAGCCAGGGCAGTGCAGCTCAGTGTGGGGACAGGGGCACTTTGGGGGGCAAAGGTGTGTCCTGTAGAGTCTCTGGGGTGGAGCGCTCTGGGCCCTGTGAGCCTGGCAGTGGTTTCCCCAGCTGTGCATGAGGGTGACTGGCCATGCGCTATTGCTGACGCTCTGGTCAGCCCTGACTGGCCTTTGTAAGGAGCAGGGTGCCCTGTACTGGGGGCGTCCAGTGCCAGGACACCGGTGTGAGGGCGACTGTCCAGTGTCACCCTCCCTGATACAACTGGGGAGACCCCACTTCCCCCCGGCAAGCCCACAGGGCAGGGTGGGAGTGCTGGAGGGCTGCGGGGGGGCACGGCCCACCCAGCCGTCCCTCTCTGCCTGCCCGGCCTGGCCCAGCTGACCAGCTGACCGTGCAGGCAGCCCCAGGCTGGGAGACAGCTTGAGCAGTCGTCACGCCAGCAGCTCTGCGGAGCGTGGGGGCCAGGAAGCCTGCTCCTTCTGCACACAGATCCCACTCTGGACATATACATCCAGGCCCTGGCCCGTCTTGGGCACTGTCCAGACAGGGCAGGGGGCACAGGTCACCCTGAGACCTGGGGCTGGGGGTCCCAGGGATGGCGCTGAGCTTCCTGGCCCCCCACTGCGGACTCCTCCTCCTGGTCTCTGGGAGGTCCTGCTGCCCACACAAGGGGCCGGCTGGCTGGAGGCTGTTGCCACCCTCCAGGGGAAGGGAGTGGCGTCTCAGAACAGCCTGGTGAAGCCCTGGAGAGTGGGGAGGAGGCCATGGAGGGCAGCTCGGCCCTGTAGATGGCCCTCCCCGGAGTCTGGGCGGAACACGGAGCGGTCCTGCCCCCTGAGCTCAGACTAAAGGGCATTGCTGGGCTCCAGGAGGGGTCTTGTCAGGGGCGCAGGTGGGCCCCGAGCGCACAGCAGGGTTCCCAGAACTCAGCTGCAGCGTAGCCTGACAGCTTGTCCCCAGTGCTGAGTCAGGGTGCACAGACCGCCCCTGGCCGCAGCAGGGGAGACTGGTCAGCAGTGCTCTGCCTGAGCCACTGCGGGCATTTCTGCTGCCTGCAGCTGGTACAGTGTGCCTGGAGCTTGTCCCACTTTCCACCCTGCGGTGGGATGTGGCGGGAGGTCATGACCCACCCACAGGCCCCACCCCAACATCCAACATGCTGCTGTGTGCTTGGGCCCAGGGATTTGGCCCTACCCTAGAGGCAGCATCAGGGACCCCCGAGCTCGGGGGCTTGATCCCCTTGTGGCTTGAGCCTGGAAACCTCTGCCCATGCTCCCTGGGTATCGGTCTTGGCCTGCAGACTGGGCAGGGGGCCCTAGGCAGCAGCCTTCCCTCAGCTTGTCTTGGTGTGGGGTAGGGGGACACGCAGCCCCTCCCTCCACCTCCAGGGAGGCGTCGTGGCATTAACCTGCTCTACCCGCTTGCCCAAGCTGTGCACCTGTCACTTCCACTGACGCCAGCACTTGTGCGCCAGGGGCACGTGGGCAGGACGGACAGTGGCTCCAGGGAAGGCAGGGCGACAGCGGTGTGGTGCCCGAGGCCGGCCTGTCTCCTCCCCTCAGCATCCATGTGCAGCCCTCACCAGGACTGGTGTTGGGGTCAGGCAGCCTCTGCTCACCCCATGGGAAGGGGGACAGTGGCACAGCCCGTGAGCAGGGTCTGAGCCCCAGGAGGGGTCAGCGCCAGGCGGACGATGGCCATGGCTCATGGCCACTCTCTTGCTGATGACACGTGGCCGCCCCCCAAGCGTCTGAGAGCTCCACCAAGGGCAGAGTCCGAGTCCGAGTCATCCTTGGCACTTCCCTCCTGCACACTCGAGGTGGCCTCAGGGACTCATGGCATGGTTACCAGGGGCAAGGTCACGCCCGGGGTCCTGAGGGCACTGGGGAGCCACAGCAGGTTCACTGCAGGCCTGTGAGGGGGCAGCAAAGCCACACTGACAGGACCGGGTGACACCGGGACACTGGTGAGATGTGTATAAGAGACAGGCCCACACAAGGGGCCGGCTGGCTGGAGGCTGTTGCCACCCTCCAGGGGAAGGGAGTGGCGTCTCAGAACAGCCTGGTGAAGCCCTGGAGAGTGGGGAGGAGGCCATGGAGGGCAGCTCGGCCCTGTAGATGGCCCTCCCCGGAGTCTGGGCGGAACACGGAGCGGTCCTGCCCCCTGAGCTCAGACTAAAGGGCATTGCTGGGCTCCAGGAGGGGTCTTGTCAGGGGCGCAGGTGGGCCCCGAGCGCACAGCAGGGTTCCCAGAACTCAGCTGCAGCGTAGCCTGACAGCTTGTCCCCAGTGCTGAGTCAGGGTGCACAGACCGCCCCTGGCCGCAGCAGGGGAGACTGGTCAGCAGTGCTCTGCCTGAGCCACTGCGGGCATTTCTGCTGCCTGCAGCTGGTACAGTGTGCCTGGAGCTTGTCCCACTTTCCACCCTGCGGTGGGATGTGGCGGGAGGTCATGACCCACCCACAGGCCCCACCCCAACATCCAACATGCTGCTGTGTGCTTGGGCCCAGGGATTTGGCCCTACCCTAGAGGCAGCATCAGGGACCCCCGAGCTCGGGGGCTTGATCCCCTTGTGGCTTGAGCCTGGAAACCTCTGCCCATGCTCCCTGGGTATCGGTCTTGGCCTGCAGACTGGGCAGGGGGCCCTAGGCAGCAGCCTTCCCTCAGCTTGTCTTGGTGTGGGGTAGGGGGACACGCAGCCCCTCCCTCCACCTCCAGGGAGGCGTCGTGGCATTAACCTGCTCTACCCGCTTGCCCAAGCTGTGCACCTGTCACTTCCACTGACGCCAGCACTTGTGCGCCAGGGGCACGTGGGCAGGACGGACAGTGGCTCCAGGGAAGGCAGGGCGACAGCGGTGTGGTGCCCGAGGCCGGCCTGTCTCCTCCCCTCAGCATCCATGTGCAGCCCTCACCAGGACTGGTGTTGGGGTCAGGCAGCCTCTGCTCACCCCATGGGAAGGGGGACAGTGGCACAGCCCGTGAGCAGGGTCTGAGCCCCAGGAGGGGTCAGCGCCAGGCGGACGATGGCCATGGCTCATGGCCACTCTCTTGCTGATGACACGTGGCCGCCCCCCAAGCGTCTGAGAGCTCCACCAAGGGCAGAGTCCGAGTCCGAGTCATCCTTGGCACTTCCCTCCTGCACACTCGAGGTGGCCTCAGGGACTCATGGCATGGTTACCAGGGGCAAGGTCACGCCCGGGGTCCTGAGGGCACTGGGGAGCCACAGCAGGTTCACTGCAGGCCTGTGAGGGGGCAGCAAAGCCACACTGACAGGACCGGGTGACACCGGGACACTGGTGAGATGTGTATAAGAGACAGGCCCACACAAGGGGCCGGCTGGCTGGAGGCTGTTGCCACCCTCCAGGGGAAGGGAGTGGCGTCTCAGAACAGCCTGGTGAAGCCCTGGAGAGTGGGGAGGAGGCCATGGAGGGCAGCTCGGCCCTGTAGATGGCCCTCCCCGGAGTCTGGGCGGAACACGGAGCGGTCCTGCCCCCTGAGCTCAGACTAAAGGGCATTGCTGGGCTCCAGGAGGGGTCTTGTCAGGGGCGCAGGTGGGCCCCGAGCGCACAGCAGGGTTCCCAGAACTCAGCTGCAGCGTAGCCTGACAGCTTGTCCCCAGTGCTGAGTCAGGGTGCACAGACCGCCCCTGGCCGCAGCAGGGGAGACTGGTCAGCAGTGCTCTGCCTGAGCCACTGCGGGCATTTCTGCTGCCTGCAGCTGGTACAGTGTGCCTGGAGCTTGTCCCACTTTCCACCCTGCGGTGGGATGTGGCGGGAGGTCATGACCCACCCACAGGCCCCACCCCAACATCCAACATGCTGCTGTGTGCTTGGGCCCAGGGATTTGGCCCTACCCTAGAGGCAGCATCAGGGACCCCCGAGCTCGGGGGCTTGATCCCCTTGTGGCTTGAGCCTGGAAACCTCTGCCCATGCTCCCTGGGTATCGGTCTTGGCCTGCAGACTGGGCAGGGGGCCCTAGGCAGCAGCCTTCCCTCAGCTTGTCTTGGTGTGGGGTAGGGGGACACGCAGCCCCTCCCTCCACCTCCAGGGAGGCGTCGTGGCATTAACCTGCTCTACCCGCTTGCCCAAGCTGTGCACCTGTCACTTCCACTGACGCCAGCACTTGTGCGCCAGGGGCACGTGGGCAGGACGGACAGTGGCTCCAGGGAAGGCAGGGCGACAGCGGTGTGGTGCCCGAGGCCGGCCTGTCTCCTCCCCTCAGCATCCATGTGCAGCCCTCACCAGGACTGGTGTTGGGGTCAGGCAGCCTCTGCTCACCCCATGGGAAGGGGGACAGTGGCACAGCCCGTGAGCAGGGTCTGAGGTGGGGGCTGCCACAGACCCGGGGGGGGGGTGGGGGCGCACCCATGGGGGGCATGCCCCAGGGAGGACATTGTGGGGCTACCCAGCTGGCCCAGGACATGGGGCAGAGTGGGCTCACGCTGAGGGAGAGGGGTGCAGCTGGGAGGCTCCCCACACTGGGACCCCAGAAGGCCTCTGGCCCCAAACCTGCTCACTGCAGCCCTCCCCCAACCAGCGCCATCCTCTGGAAACACCCCCCCACCCTGTCCCTCCCTCAAAGCTCGCTCAGCGGCCCCCTGGGGTGGGGTGGGACCAGTTCTCCAGTGTGCTGGAGGCCCTGGAACCACAGGCTCTTGGCCACTCGCTGGAGGGGCTGCTGCGGGAGTGAGCTCCCCATCGGGGGACATATACCAGTGGGGCAAGGGCCGGGCGGATCCAAGGGAGCAGCCAGTCAGCCGGGTGGGGGCACAGCTCGGGCCACAGAGCTCTAGAGCGCTGGCCGAGCAGCGCCCGGGGCCGACAGCAACCATATGTTGGAAGAGGAGCTGTGCGTGTCCCGCGCGGCCCCCGGGGCCCTGCCTTCCTGGGCCTGTCACAGGCGATTTTCCCTGCCTGAGTGGCAGGCCGGCCAGCAGGCGGGGCGGCGGGGGCTGCAGTCTGTGTGTGGCTCGGGGTCCATCCTCCCATAGCTCTGCACGCCGGCCCTGGCCCTTAGGGCAGGCTCGGTGCTGGGCTGAGAGCGGGAGCCCCTGCTGGCTGGCCGGACGCCTGCCCCTCGCGGTCACCCCCGTCCAGGTCAAGGTCGGGGGCCACGGAGGAGCCGGCTGGCCGTGGCTGTTGTGGGCGGGCGGGAGTCTGCGGAGCCCAGAGCCCAGAGCACGGAGGAGGCGGGAGGCCGCAGCTAATTTGTACACTAAGTGCTTCTGACAGGGCTGCCTCACAAGTGAGAACACCCCACTGCCTGCCTCGGGAAGGCCACCGCAGCCAACGGGTGGGCAGCCAAGCGGCCTGGGTGAGGGCCGGGAGGGGCTCCAGCCGGCGAAGACGGGGGACATGGGGGGATGCAGCCCAGACAGGCGCCCCCGTGGGCGCGTCAAGAGGCTGTGCCTCGCCCACTGCCCGCACCGGCTTAGGTCCAGGTGCTGCCAGGCCCCACCTCAGCACCCGCAGCAGCCACGGGCCCCTGACCCCCAATTCCCTCAGCCCTCCCTGCCGGGGAAGGTGTCCAACGGGAGCGGGCACAGGTCGGGGTCTCCAGGCCAGCTGACAGGGAGGCAGGCAGCCCCCGGGCCCGTCAGCTCTCATGTCTTGGGTGTCTCAGGGCTGCAGCGATGCGGGCCCAGGTTCCCCAGGACGCCCTGGGGTGACGGAGCCCGGCCCCTGGAGGACAAGGTCCAGCGTGGCCGCGCAGCCGCGGATAGAGCGGGGGTGGGTGGGGTGGGGGCGCGTCTCCAGGCGCTGAGCGGAGATGCGTTGTGGCAGCTCCCCGCCGCCCGAGGCCCGCCTGGAGCGAACACTGCTGGTGGCTTTAATTGCTTTCACATTCGATAGGCTGGCCCGAGACAGGCCTCTTACACCCTGCACGGGTTTGGCACCCCAACCCCCTTCTCACTGGGAGGCTGGCCTGCCTGGCCCCACATGGAGCCTGGGCTGGGACTGCAGGCCGCACGCCACCCAGCCGGGCAGGGAGTGGGCACGGGGTGGCCGTCTCCCAGCCCCGCTCACCCTCTGCTCCACCCGGGACCGACATATCCAGACAGGCACCTGGAACACAGCTGTCCCTCTAGGAAAAGCCCGGCACGGGCACAGCCCTTCTGAGGCTTCGTGAGTGTGTCCCGTCCTTCTTGAGGTGCAGGCAGCGGGTGGCAGGGTGCCCCTGAAGGCTCCCTGGGAGGCAGGCCTGTGTACCCGCCCAGGCATCCCAGAGAGGCTGTCCCTAAGTGGGCACAGCTCTGTCCCGGAGAGGAGCTCAGGGGCCCCTCTCACAGATGGACGAGAACAAACTTACAAAACAAAACATCTTTATTTGGTCCGTCGGAGCCTGAGTCTGGAAACACCCATGGGGTCATCCTACGGGGATGGCGCTGACGTTGATAAAATAGTCTCTGTGTCAGAAGAGCTGCCGTATGTACAGGGTTAAAAATACTCACAGCTCAGAGTACGAGGAGGAGTACAAAGGGGGTGGGGGTGGGGGGTCTAGTGCTTCTGGTGCTTCTCCCACTCAGAGTAACAGGAGGAGTACAAAGCGGGCCGGGGGTCTAGTGCTTCTCCAGGAGTGAATCTGCTCCCCCAACCCGGCAAGCCCCACAGAGAGTGAGGGACCACGGGCAGGGCCGCTCGCTGCCAGGGGCTGCTGGGCAGCGAGGCTGGGCACTCAGGAAGCGGCCTTAGTCGTCCCCAGGCAGACACAGAGCTCAGGGCTGAGCAGCACAGGGAGAACGCTGGCTCAGGGGGAAGGGTGCGGGGCTGGGGCCCACCCTGCATGTGCCTGGACACAGCCCGGGGACCCTGGGACTCGGCGTCTCCTGCAGGTCAGGTGGTGCCAAGCACGGGGCTGGGCCCAGGCCCACCTGGCCACTGCCCCAGCCCCAGCCCAGGGCATGGCTTCGACCCTGGCTGTGCACCAGGAATTGCATAGTGCCCCTCCCCACCCTGGTTCACCCCACAGTTCCAGGCACCTTCCTCGGACCCTGCTGGGGCTCCAGGGACCCCTGCTGGCCACATGAGGGCTTGCGGTGGTGGAGGGGGGGCGGATAGGTGGGATATGGGGGCAAACTGAGGGAAGGCTCTCAACCTCTGGCCACAAAGGGGTGTCCCTCCTCCCACCCTGGGGTCTTGACCTCTGACCTCCCTAAACTGGGGTGGTCCCTGCTCTCATCCTTGGGCCCTGGCCTTGACCCCCTAAAATAGAGGTGGTCCCTACTTTCACCCTGGGGTCCTGGCCTGACCCAGCAAGGGGGTGGTCCCTGCTCATCTCAGGGTCTTGGCCTCTGCTCACAAAACGTAAATGGTCCCTGCGCTCACCCTGAAGTCCTGACCTCTGACCCCTACAAGGGTGGTCCCTGCTCTCATTCTGGGGTCCTGGCCTCTGACCTGCCCAGATTTGGATTTGGAGCACATGGCTGCCTGACTCGGGCAGGAGACCCAGGCCCATGGATAAGGGGCAGCCGCACCCTGAGTCTAGAGGTTGGAGCCAGACCTCAAGGTGGCCTGATCAGAGAGGCTGGCACATGGCCCCCTAGAGCTGGAGGTGGGTTCGAGGTAATCTGCTGGGTGACTGGGAGGCCCTGGGCAGGAGGGAGG
>SJYT01068732.1:645543-661731 GCA_006410635.1 Cephalophus harveyi
CGGTGAGGGCCTGCGGGGCCAGCGGGCCGCCAGGGAAGGGGCGGGGTGGGGCGCACCTGTGCAGGGGTGGCACGCTGTCCTGGGTGCGCAGGCTGCCGCGTGTTGACACCACGTTGAAGCTGTCGGAGCAGTCACACTGCACGTGCAGGTAAGACTTGGGGTGCCGATTCTCCACAACCACAATGAGCCCCGCCCAGCCGTGCGTCAGGTAGTAGCAGGTCATGCCCTCGCGGCCCTGGGCGCAGGCAGTGCAGGTGTGGGTGGGTGAGCCGTGGGTGGGCGAGCCGTGGGCAGCCACCTCCTGCCGCCTCCCCAGGACCCACGCCTGCCCACCCACCTCGTGCCGTTCGCCCCTGCTCTCTGTGAGCAAGATGATGGCGTCGGCCAGCGTGGTCGGCTGGGCCTCCACGGGCTCCACCATGACAAGCCTCGAGCTGTACACGGCCAGCACGTGGCCGGGCGCCTCCGGGGTGCTGCGTGGGGCCCCCGCTGAGGGGCTGGAGGCTGCAAGGAGCACTGAGTGAGGAAGAGAATGAGGGAGCGTGCAGGCGGGGCTGCGCAGATAGGGATGGCGTGGGCGGGCAGTGCTGATAGGGACATGTGGGCGGAGCCTGGGGGCCATGGGCGGGTCTGGGCTATGTGGGGCGGGGCCTGAAGCTGAGTGGCCACAGTCACCTACCCTGCAGGGCAGGTGGGCCGGGCACAGGGCCCCAGTGGTTGAAGGCACAGCACACCACGGCGTACTCGCCAGGCTCCAGCATCACGTCACAGTTGACGAACTTCTTCACAGCGCGTTTGCTGTGGGCTAGCAGGCGGCCCAGGCTCAGGCGGCCGCCGCTGCCAAAGGAGGCCCGGAACACCAGGACACACAGGTCCAGGAGGTGACTGTCCACTGAGTCTGAGCGCCTGGGCGAACGGAAAGGTCGCGAGTGGCCAGGCCCTGCCCCTAGACCCACAGCACCCTGCCATCCCGCCCCCAGTCCACCCGGCCCACCTGCTGCCCTCCTGGAAGAGGGCAAACTCCAGGGATGCGCGCTCCAGCACCGTGAGGGCCGTCACGCCCACCGGCCCACTGGCCGAGCTGGGGAAGCTGCCTTGCACCCGCGCCTCCTGCCAGTCCGAGTGCACCTTGCAGATATCCACGGAGTCGAAGTACCTGGGCAGCGAGAGGATAGCCGGCTGAGCAGCCTCCACCCAGCTGCCCACACAGCATGAATCCCTGGGCGGGGTGACCGCAGCAGGCTCTCGCCCAGCTGGCAACTCTTGGAATCCGTTTTCAGAAACCCCAGTCCTGGCTGTTGTCTGTGGACACCGCCAGGGGGCGCCAGGCCCTAAGGCTGACCAACGGGCAAAACCCCAGCAGAAGCAATCCCACCAGGCAGTAGACAGGCAGAGCTCCTGGGAAAGATGCTGTATGTGTCAGGGTGAGTGGTGGGTGGTACCTGACGAAGTCGCTGTACTCCATCCAGAAGACACCCTCGCTGCTGCCATGCGGCATGAGCTCATTCCGCAGGTGCCCCGGCCAGTGTGGCCACTCGTCTGACCAGCTGCCGTTCCAGGAGAAGCGGCCCCATGGGTTCCGTAGGCGCAAGAGCCTGCAGACAGACCACATTGGGTCTGTCCCAACCCTGGGGTCTGTTGGCCCCGCCCCGCCCATGGCCATGCCCCGCCACGCCCATCCTTACCTGGAGCCCTGGACATCCCGGACATCCAAGATGGAATAGGCGTGGCGGGGACGCAGGCCTAGACTCTCATAGGCAGCATCGTCCACCTTCATGTTGCCCCCACCACAGGAGGCGCCCATGAGGAACCTGTGCAGTTAGAGCAGCTGGCTGACCGGGGCCCCTTGGTATTGGGGTGGGCTCCCTCTCTAGGGGACACCTGCTGTCCCGGCCTGCCTCAGGGAGATGCAGCTCCAGGTGAGGGTCTCCCTGCCTGTGCGAGACCCACATGGGACGCCAGGGCTCAGGAAGTGGTGGGCCAAGCTCAGCAGGGCGGGCAGGCCTGGGTCCCTTGGAGGTCTGGCAAGGCTGGGGGCCCTGCCAGCTCAGAGATGCTGCTCCCCAAGGAGTGGAGCCATGCCATTGCCCACCACAGCTGAGGGCAAGGGTCCTGCCTGGACCCTCCCCAGACACTGGCCAGTGCATGCTGGGGCTCAGAAGCTCCCACTCCCCCAACCCGTCCACCCCGGGGGCTGCTACTACCAGGTGCCACCATGGAGCTCACTCCACATGGACCCCCAAGGGTGCTGACGGTTATCACAGGCCCAGGTCAAGACAAGGCCTTCTAGGTACAAGCTGACGGACAGCACCCTGTCTGCCCTCACCCCATTCCAAGCAGGTGGGGTGGCTGGCACAGCACGGGGAGCTGGGACTCCCAGCCGTGGTCAGCCCGTGCCAGAAATATCTTGTGAAACATGGGTGCAGATCAGGGCGCTGGCCTGACTACTCCCACTGCTCCAGGTCCCCAGCGTGGCTGTCCCTCTTACCCAGCCTCTTTAGAACTCAGCATTTTGGCCCAGATGAGGTCAGTGTCCACCGGTTCCTCGCGGGGGTTCGTGGAGCTGACCTGCAAGGCCAGGCTCTCACAGGGGGCACCGGTGAGCGTGGCCAGGCCCTCTATGGCGCGCCCGGCCTGGAGCGCGAAGTAGGAGCCGTGCAGCTTGGCCAGCGCCTTCTCAATGAGGGCCACCCACAGCTGCTTGCGCTGAGCCTGCGGGGGGGCTGGAGTCGTGAGGCCGCTGCCTCCTTGTGCCTGCCGCCCGCCCGCCCGCACCCCCGCCCACCTGGGAGAAGAGCAGGAAGCCGGCCTCGTCACAGGGCAGCATGTCGTCCACCAGCACCGTTGTCCACGTGCCGTCCTTGCACAGCCGCACCTGGTAGGCACCCTCTGCACACAGGCTGCGTGTGACCATCACCCGCTCAACCAAGTCCGGCCGCTCGGCCAGCACTGCCAGCGCACTCAAGAACCTGCACGAGACCAGGGTTCAGGGGGAGCTCGGCCCGCCTGCCCGCTCCCCTGCCCCGGGTGGGAGACCCACACTCACCAGCAGTTCCCCAGGAGGCCCTGCAGGATGTCCGAGGGCCGGAGCGTGTGGAACACGGACCAGGAGGTGCCGTGGTCCCTGAACACGGAGCAGTTGATCTCATGCGGCCGCAGCCACTGTCGCACGCGCTGCTGGACGCTGTCGCCCGCAGGGAAGCCCACAGACGCGGGCCCGGGGGGGAAGCTGTCGTCCACAAAGTTCACACTGTTCTGCAGAGACCACGGCCACAACTCAGGGCAAGCCGAACCCCATCCCACCCCAAGAGAGTACCCAGCTACCTGAGCCCTAGAGGAAGGAGGGCGGCATGCAGCTCACAGCCTGCAGATGGCACAGCTGAGCCTTGTGAGGCCCACGCCACCCTGTGCAGGCGTGGTAGACTGTAGCCAGCCAGGGCAGAGCAGGCTGGCGACAGGCCAGTGCGAGGTATGTGTGCCCCAGGGGACAGTGCGGGGCCCAGCCTGGAGGCTGTGGGTGTGGGGCGCCGAAGGCCCTAGGAAGAGACGTGGGGGGCCTGACGTTGGCAGGGTGGCAGGGAGGCAGCTCTGGACGGGCTGTTGGCAGCGACAGAGGGCGGCACCCCAGGGGGACAGAAGCCCCCCCAGGCCCCTGGGGGTGATGCCCTGGGCTTAGCCTCCTGCAGGCCAAGGGTAGAGAGCATGCGGGGCACCTGTCTCAGCTGGGGCTCTGCAACTGGGGGTGGCACCCGGCCTGCCTGACCATCCCCACCTTCCTGTGAGGCCACTGCTGCTGGCAGCACTCACGCTGGGGGTGAGGGATCAGGACCCTCGCGGACACAGAAGGAAAAGGGCCTGAGGATCTCAGGTGAGCGGTCACATGGGGGTCACCAAAGCTGAGGCTTGGGGGGAGAAGGGACCAGCGCGGGCCCGCACCTCCCGGCAAAAGGCCACGATGTCCTCCCACAGGGCCTTGGCCTCGCCCTCGTCCGTCTGCCGCCGCTTCTCCACGAGTACACTCTCCCTGCGCCGCAGGGGCGCCACGCCCCGGCGCTGGGCCGCCATGAGCTGGGGGGTGTGGCAGGTGGCACAGTGCTTGGCCCGAGGAGCGTTGAGCAGGGTGCAGGCGGGGCAGGCCCACTGGCCCGGGCGCTCAGACGGCGCCGCAGGGAGGGGGCGGCTGGCCTTGTGGGCTGGGCAGGGCCCGGGCCGGTCCGCACTGCAGTCGGGGCAGTGGGCGGTGGCGTCGCCGTGCTCCTGGAAGCCGTGAAGCTTGGAGCAGCCACACGCCGTGCACCGGGGGGTCGCCGTGGGGTTCCTGAGCGTGCACCTGGCGCACGACCAGGTGGTGAAGTCGGGGCTGGAGGGGCTGGCCGGCGTGTAACGCACGCTGTCGCCGCCCAGGTCGATGACGTCACTGCCCGGCGTGCTGGTGCTGGCCTCGCAGTGCACAGGGCTGGCAGGCCCCGGGGGGCGCAGCGTGGGGCCCCCTTCAGCTGCCTCCTCCTCCAGGAAGCTCAGCCGCTTGCCTGACAGCAGCTCCGCCAGGCGGGAGGCCCCGGCTGCGGGCCGCCCCAGGCCCTGGGGGGGCCCCTTGGAGCCGGCAGAGGGTGAGGGCTGGGCGGCCTCAGGCACCGGTGGCTGCAGCTGGGGGGGCACCTCGCGGCGGCTGCGAGGCACGGGGTTGTTCTGGAGGGTGAGCGAGAACGGGCTGAAGGGTGGCCCCCGGGGGGGCTCCTGGTCCACGGCAGAAGGAGGGTTGGCCTCGGTGCCTTCCCCAGGCTGGGCCGGAGCCGACACACCAGGGAAGCCTGCAGGAGCCACGACTTCCGGGACCACAAGTGCCTCGGGAGGGATCCTGGGCAGCGAGAGTTTCCGGGGCCCCCCGCAGGCTGAGCAGGAGCTGGCCACAGGCGTGTTGTGCAGAGTGCAGCGTTGGCAGGCCCAGCCGCTCCCAGGTGCGGCCGCGTCCTCCTCCTGCCCCTCTGCCTCAGCCAGCCGTCCACCCGCCGGCTCTACGGCCACCGGCCCCGCCGTCCGCAGGGGCCCCGCCTCGTCCCGGCAGCTGCCCGGGGGATCTGGGGGCACCCCATTGATGACGGGCAGTGGGGGAGCCCCCGGGCCAGGCTCGGGGGTGAAGCCGCACACCTCGCAGGCCCCCCTGCCCAGAAGGTTGCGGAATGTGCAGCGAGCACATGGCCACTTCTGCTCCTCCACGCTGAGCCGCAGGATCCGGTCCAGGTCGGGCTTGTGCCGCGGGGCCTCGCAGATGGAACACTGGCGCTGGCCGGCCGGGTTCAGGAAGGTGCAGCGTGCGCAGGCCCACTCCCCAACCGTGGCCATGGGCCCGGGCGAGTGCGTGTGGCTGCAAGGGAAGGCCGTGGTCAGGTGTTTCTGACAAGGCGTCAAGAGTGTTCAGCGGGGAACGGATGGTGTTTTCAGCCAACGCACTATAAAAACGGGATCTAAATGCTAAAGAAGGAGTCAGACCCGTACCTCACACCATATTCAAAACTTAACTCAAAATGGATCAATGACCTAAGCGTGGGAACGAAAACTACGAAACTCTTAGAAGCAGAAAACGTGGGTAAATTTTCATGACCATGCAGGCAATGAAGGAAGAAACAAAAGAACATCAAAACTAACACCTTCCACGAGTCAAAGGACACCATAGAGAAAGTGAGAAGATATTCTATGGGAGACAACATTTGCAAACTGTGTGTCTGACCAAGGTCTAGCACCCAGAACGTATGAATCATTCTTACAACCACACGAGAAAAACCTGGTTTTAAAAATGGGCAGAGGATTTGAGGCGACTTTCCCCAGAGATACAGAGAAGCCTGTGGAAACCTGCTCAGCGGGTAGGTCAGGGAAATGCAAAGCGCACCAGCCCACCCGGCAGGGCAGGTGCCAGGACCTGGACCTGGAGCGACCCGGTCTCCCACATCACTGGGGGAGCGCAGAATAGCACAGCTGTTATGGGAAACCGCTAGATGGCTCCCCAGAAGCTACACAAGGACCACAGTTAGGACCCAAAATTCCACCCCAGGTACATGCTCTTCACCAGCACACATCCACACGTGCTCATGGCAGATTTGCCCACAACAGCCAACTGGTGGAATCAAGCCAAGTGTCCATCAATGAGTAAATGGATAAATAAGACGAGGAACACCGTTCAGCAGCCAGGAGCGAAGCACGGACACACACCAGAACTGGGCCCCGACACGTGGTGTGATTCACCCACGGGGAGGTTCAGGATGTGCAAACTCAGGCAGGAGGAGCCGGCGGCTCCCGCGGGCTGAGCAGGAGGTGGGAGCGGGGCTAGCCCCTCACCCGCTTCTCGAGGCCAGCCCGCGTGGGGGGCATCCACGCTCTCCTGCCCTGACAATAACTGATCTGCTTGGCAGAAACAGCAACTGTTCTTTACAGCAAAGCGCAGAGCTCGTGCTTCTCATGCTGCGTTTACGCCAGACACTCCAGGAAGAAAGAAAACTCCCCTCTTCAAAACAAACAGAAACCCTCCCCCAAGCAGCGTGATGGTTCCTGGGCCCCACGCAGGCCACTGCTGCCTCCCCAGTGTGGGGCTGAGCCTCAGGGCTGTCCGCAGCTGCCGCAGCGCCAGAGTAATAGACAAGCCCTGGCCGGGTCAGCTTGGGCTTCTGTGTCACCAAAGCCTAAGAGACGCCCCTGCTGCTCCCCACTGAGGAAGGCTCACAGGCAAGGCATGGGCACACGTGGCCACACAGACAAGCCGCACACACGCTGCAGCCCAGGCCCAGGTTCAGATGGCCGCCCCGCGCCCTGTGTGCCCCTGCGGCCTGGGGGAGACTTGGGGGGAGACTCAGGCCTGCCCTCAGCTCCAGGCCCCTGGTGGTCCAGGAGTGCTGAGCACACGCAGGAGGGCAGGAAGCCCAACCCTACACCAGTCACAGCCCAACAGCTGGCCGGGCCCGGGCCCAGATGAGCATGAGGCCACACTGGGATCCTCGGCTGGCGTCCCAGGAGGGCGGGAGGAAGTGCGGGCTGCCTCCCTCAGGGACCCGCACGGCCCATGCCACGTCTTGGCATCACAGGGTGGGCGGGGACGAAGCGGCTCAGGGGACAGCAGCAGGGTGTCCAGAGGAGCCTGGGCCTTTGCCACCCCAGCCCCAAAGCCAGGGTCACCTCCCAGCACCCTAATGCACCGGAGCCTTCAGACGCTTCCAAGCACCGGGTGCTCTCGGAGGCTAGGCGCTCACCCTCAGAATGCAAAGGCAGGCAGGTGGGGCGGACAGCGCACGCCTGCTCAGCTTCAGCTCTCTGGGCTACAGCCTCAGCCCCAGGTCAGAGCAAGGCGGGGGCGGGCGCTCCTGGGACATGGGGGCTGCAGCAGCTGGGAGACGGCCTTCGGCTCCCCGGAAAGCTAAGCAGAGTAAGTGGGGTCCCCACTCAAGGACCCCACTGGTTAGGCCAGCAGACCTGAGGCCACGCTGCCCGGCAGGATGCCCACCTGACCCTGACCCCTAGCTGGTCCCAGGGAGCATGTGAGCACTTCTCTCTGAGGCCACCCTCAGCCAGTCTTGCGCCATCCCCTAGGCCTGTGTCCCCAGGGGCGGCCTGCAGCCGACGCCCACACCAAGCCCAGGTCCTCTGGGCCTTGCAGCTCCTGGTCCGCCTGGTGGTGGGACCAAGCCCAGACCTGCAGGCTCTTCAGTGGAGGGGGCGCCCCTCAGAGCAGGGATGGCTTGGCCGGGCCACCCACACGCGCGTGTCCAGTGGAGGCATAGGGAGGGTTGGCCTGCCTCTGCCGCACCAGCCCCCTGTCTGCTTCTCTTGTGTCTAGTCAGGTGCCTGTGGATTCCTCAAGGTCACTGGCAGCTCTTCCTCCTGACTCACTCCAGGTGGCACAGTTAACTGCTGGAGGCGCTGGGCCGGAGAATGAGAGGGTGCGGGCTGGACAGGCGACCTCTCTGCCACCCATCTCGGGGCCCATACCCCTCCCTGAGGCCTAGCAATTGCCCCCTCCCCAGCAACTTACCCTGAGGACGTAAATACACGGAAATGAAATGACATGCGTGCATGGAGAAGGCATGAAGGGGCGCACCGGACCCTGGGGAGACGCCGGTCAGAGCAGCACAGCGACCACCCTGCACGCAGGCGGGGCGGGTGGGGAGGGTGTGGAGAAACCAGAGCCCTCCCTGCATGGCTGGGGGTCTGGGAAACGGGGCGACCACTGTGGAGAACAGCCTGGCAGCTCCTCAGACAGTTAAACGTAAACTCACGGTGAATACCAGCAACCTCATTCTGTGTACCTACACAAGAGAAGTGACAACACGTGCCCGTGCAAAATCCTCTCCACGCATGTCCACAGCGGCAGAGCCGCCAGTGTGAGTGTCCATCAGTAACCAGCAGGCCTACTCCACACGGTGGAGCGTCACTCAGCCATAAAGGGGTGAAGTCCTGACACTCGCTACCACGCGGATGGCCTGAGAACACGACGCTCAGTGAGAAGCAGACACAGAGGCCACACGCCATGTGATTCCCACCGTGTGAGTAGAGCCCCTGACGGCAGGTGAGTGCCGTCCAAACAAAGCCGGCACTGACTCAGCACAGGGAGCTGAGGCCCTCTGCTCCGCAGCCATCCCTCTGGACCGTGGGCCTCCACGACTATGTTCCCTGGGGTCACTAGGCAACCCCCAGAAGCCTGCCAGGACCCAGGTTCTGCTCCACGCACAGGCTGGCCGCCTAGATGGTGAGCCCAGGACACGCTCAGGGCCCCACAGACACCAGGTACTGTCCTGCACAAGTGAGCTGTGTCTGAGGAAAGCGCCCGCTGAGGGCCACCGGCAGAGGGTGGTGTCTGCAGCCCCTGAGGTAGGCCAGGGCGCCAAGAAGGCCAAGTGCCCCCTCTGGCCCAAGGGCGGTGGACTCTTGAGTGTCTGCTGAGCCCCTCGCCCTCCAGTCAGGCTGCAGGACATGGAGAAGCTGGGGCGTCCGTGTGTGGGGGCATGTGGGAGCCCAACCCACCAAGCCTCAGTGGTGGGCAGCGTGGCTGGGCTGCCCACCCCTCACCTCGGCACCTGGAGGTGGAGCTCGCCGGGGGAGCCTGGGCAGCTGGGACCGAGTCCAGCCGTAGCTGGAGGACACGGGCACGTGGAGGGAGGCTCCTCAGCGGGACCCACAGCCCCCTGCCCCCTGCAGGCAGCCATGTCACAGGGGGACACGTGTCGGACCACGGCAGGGACCCAGATTCCACGGGAAGCAAGCAGCATTCTCAGTGCGTGCCGTGCCCCCGGCCCCACCCAGCAAGCAGTTCCAGCAGCCGCTCTAGCGCCAGCGGACAAGCAAGCCCCTGGCCTGAGGCAGCGGTGGTCCTCGCCCCACCATCTGTGGTTCTGAGACCCTCAGCCCAGGTCCAGGGGGCGGGGGTCCCGGGTGTGCTCTGCCCAGTGAGCAGCCCGAGTTGCCCAGGTCTCTGGGGTGAAGAGAATCTCCAGAGGGCCCTAAGGGACAGGGCCCGCTTATCTGGGAGGTGCCGGCCGAGCAAGGGCACCTAACGGCAGCCCCGCCCTCAGGCCCAGGGCACCCCTGCTCCACCTGCTTACCTTCGGGCCCGGGGCCGCGGGGGCGGGTGCTGCCGGGTGCCCAGGCTGTCGCCCCACGCAGGCCCCCCAGGGCCGCTCCTACCCCAGCCAGCTGCTGCCGAGGGCCCTGAGCAGGGCGGGCCCCGGGGGAAGCCGTGGTCCGACTCGGTCTCCGCGGCCAGCGAGGAGGCAGAGCTCCCCATGGCCCCCGCGGCGGCCACGCTGAGCGCCGGGCCTGGTCACAGGGCGCCGGCGGTGGCAGGCGAGGCAGAGCATGGAGGAGGGCGGCCTCACGAGCCGGGCTGGTCCGAGGAGCACAACAGAAATGACAGAGACAGAGAGAGAAGAGACACGTGACTACGGCGCCCGGAGGGTCCCAGCGCACACACGGCTTCCGAGGTGGCAGGGGCACCTGCAGCAGGGCCACTGCGGGGACCCCGGCCCCGCGGCGCCCCCCATCATGGCCCCCTCGGCACCCCTGGGGCAAGGCGGCCGTGCCACAGTTGCTGGCCTTCAGAATAGGTCTCACCCTGAAAGAAACGATTGAGGAGATGTTCAACCAGAGAAAATGAGCTGGAAGAGGAGCGCCCAGTAGGGCTGGTGAGCCCTGGGTACTGTCCACAGTCACCACCATGGCCCTTACGGAGGACAGGCGCCTCCCCTGACCTGGAGACGATGAGCAGGAAGGGGCCCAGGAGGCTGCCTGCTCTCGGGAGGTGTGGGCCCAGGTGCTCCTGCCCTGAGGTGGGAGGCTGGGGGTGGGGCGAGCATCTCCTTTCAGATGAGGTGAGTCCCTGTCAGGCGAGGGAAGACACCTGGGCCGCCTCTGGGCCGCTGTGGGTGTCCCCTTCGCTTTCTGGTCAAGCAGGTGACCAGCAGCTCTGCCTCAGCCCAGGTCCATTACCCACGACCCCCACCCAGCAGGCACCCAGGGCCCAGCAGCGCAGCGGCTCTGCAGAGGGGAGGGCCTGGGCCCTGCCCTCAGGGCTGCAGTCAGGCCAGAGAGCCAGGCAGCAACACGCCCGCTGGACCTGTTCCTCCAAGGGACCCAGACCAGGGATGGACAGGCTGCCAAAGGCCCGGTGCCCCTGAAAGTCACCCACCACTCAGGTTTCCCCTCAGCTCGACCAGAGCCAACTGGGGATGGGGGTGGGGGGGTCCCCAGTGGCTGCAAAACCAACGCTCCCCACGTCCACCGACAGGAGGGCCACCTGGTGGGAGCGCGCCGCGAGCCGCAGGGGTCACTTCTCACTCCCGACAGCCACGTGGAAAAGGTAGGACAGGGGAATGGACTCATGTCACCCGACACGCCTGACACGCCGCCGGGCCCATCTGATGTCAGGGTGAGGCCCGTGTGAGCCCAGGACCACCCACCTCCAGTTGCGGCCCTTTCCCTCCCGCGGCGGATGCTCACCCCCACGGGGACGAGTCACGCTCGGGCAGCGGCCGCAGCCGGACCCCTACGCCCTGGGCTGCGAGGCGGTGCTCACGGCGGTCAGGCCCACACCGAGCAGGTCCTTCAGGACACCTGCCCCTCCACGGCGACGAGGCAGACGCACCGCAACCGGGCTAGCCCCCAGCCTCCTGCCCCCACCCTATGCGGGCACCTTCCCGGGGAGAGACCCCGAGCATCTCCAACCCTCCCTTTCCGCAGTCAAACCCTGAGCGGCCAAGGCCTCGAGCTGAAGTTAAGCCACGAAGGTGCCCATGGAGCAGGAGCACCCATGCCCGGGTCCAGGCTCAGGCTAACCAGGAGCTCAGTCTGCGCCCACTGAGAGTACAGAGGATGGCTGGGGGCTCCCACCCACAGCCAGAGCCCGGGTAGCGAGGACAGGGCCTGGCCTCCGTGTGGCCTTGGTGTCAGGGTGGCGGGCAGAGTCCTGCAGCAGGGAGACAGGTTGGCACCCCTGGCTGATGAACTCTGGGTCCTGGCGATAAGCCTGCAGGCTGGGCTGCTGCTCCAGGGCCAAAGTCCAGACCTGTCCAGTGGGAAGGGCCCTGCCTGGAAGATCCGCCCCTGAGCCTCGCCTCCCAGGCCAAGCCCAGGCTCCAGGCCACAGCCCATCTGGCAGCAGGGCCTCACACTGTGCAGTCTGGGGCCTGACTCGGCTGCTCCTCGCTGCCTGGTCCAAGGCCACCACCGTCTAGGCCAGCCAGGGCCACAGGGGACAAGGCCTCCCACAGCCGGGCTCTGCCCATGGCTGGGGCCACCAGGGAAAGGTACCTGAGGGGCGAGGGTCAGAGCTTTCGGCAAGCAGTTAGCAAGACTCCCCGGGACCCTGGTCCTGGTACCACCTGTCCATGGGGCACATGCTTCCTGTCCTTCCCAGGTGCACTGTGAGGCCCAGACACCCCCACTGGCCGGGCCAGGACCTTGAGGAGGGGGCTGTGGAGATTCTGCTGAGAGTCACCATCAATGTCCCCTGAAAACCAGCTTCAGGAACAAAACAGGAACCAGCATTCCACTACCAGGCCCGGGAGGAAACGGTCCAGCCGCAGACCCTCCCCTGCACGTGCTTCAGGAGGCCGCTGTCTCCGCAACCTTGGCCCCTCAGTGTCCAGGCGTGGTCCAGATCCTGGGCCCCCCCACCCTGTGTGGGTCACGTGGCTGGCAGGGCTCCGCTTCCAGGCCCCTGCTTTCCGGGAGGGAGGGGTGGAGACAGCTCCCCAGAGTGACACCCACAAGTGAGGGGTGGCTCGCCAGCACGGAGACCGGAGGATGGGACGCAGAGTCCCAGCGTGTTCTCTGTCTCTAGTGGTACCCGCTCAGTTGAGGATCAAGAAGAAGGAAACTTCTGCTAGGGAGCCAGGAACACCACCACGACTTCGCTTTCCAGTTCACAAGTTCAGAGCCGCCTGACAATGGGCGCTCGCCTCTGGCACTTCCCCATTTCTGTTGGCCAAGTGGCCGCAGAGCAGCGTGGCCTGGGCGGCTGGTGACTGCAGGTCTCGCAGGGGCAGAGTTGCTTCAGAGACATAAAGGCACTGGAGCCTCTGGCTCAACCAGGGGCGGCAGACGGGCCATGGGGAGCATCTCCAGGGAGGCCATGGAGGGGTCGGCAGCAGGCACTGCCTCAGCTCCAGGCTCGGCCCAATGGCCAAAGGAGCAAAGCCACGAGCGCCTCCTCAGGACACAGACACCGTGGCTCTCGTCAACAGCAGCTATCAGCCTGCTTTCCCTCTGACATCTTGCAGCAACGTCCAGCCCCGTCCCGGGGTCTGGCAACCAGGGAGGGGTAAGCAGATAGCAGGGGAGGAGCCGCTGCTGGAGGGAGATGGTGCCGCCAGGACGGGCAGGGAGGCTGGAGCCCCGGACAAGTCCTCACTGGAGGGACAGTGCATCCTGGGGGTGTCAGGAGGTCCCTGCTGCTCATCCCATGGCCCCCAGCTCCCTGCACCATCCTGGCAGCACCAGCACAGCTGTCCACAGGGTAACCCAGAGTGACAAGTGTGCCTGGGCAAGTGTTCAAGTCCAAACTCCACCCACACCCTCCTTCCCCTCATCCAGGAAGGTGGAGACGGGCCGGCCGGTCCTCATCCCCAAGAGGCTACAGGTACCGTTCTGGCCCCGCGGCCCCAGAGGCGCCTCCGAGTTCAGAGCTGGGTCACCAGAGCAGCCTGCAGCTGATGCAGGATGCTCGCTGACCACCTGCCTCGGTGCCGCTGGGGCAGCACTGGGCATGGGGAGCCGGGGACACCAAAGGGACGCCACAGGCCTACTGGGCACTCTTGGTTCAGGGCGGAGGTACTGGGAGGTGGTCCTGCCTGGGAATGTGGCACAAGAGGTTAGGCAAGAGAGACACCACCGTGTCCCTGCTTTGGGATGCTCCTGCGGGTGCCAGGTGGGAGGGCTGGAGTCAGTGCAGGCAAAAGAGAGGCTGACCCGGGGGCAGGGAGCACCCGGGCCGAGTCTGGGCTTGGGCTCTTACACACCCAGCCCTGCAGGCTCTTCAGCGACCCAGGCCCACGAAGACATCCATGGTTTTAGAGAACCTCTAGGGTACAGAGTCCTTCTTCCCAAATAAAAGACAAGCATTGGGGGCAGTGGAAGCAGGGGCTGGAAGGACTGGATGCGAAGCCCACCCATCCTTCCCCACAGCCCGGCTTGTCCCCAGCCTGGGCCTCCTGTCTGTAAAGCAGGGCTCAGCAGGTCGTTGTCTGACACATGGGTCCAGAGAGTCTAACGCAAAGCCTGAAACCAAAGAGTTTCAGCAAAGTGACCCCGTCCAGAAGGGTTGGAGGACCCAGCCGTTTCCTGCTCTCAGAGCACCTGGTCTGGGGCAGGGGTCCTTAGAGCAGAGACACAAGGTAAGACCCGCTCCCTCTCTAAAGTCTAGCAATCACTGAGTTTAAGCTTGGCTTTCAGGAGGTCATGAGATCACCAGCCTGGTTGCTCACAGGGAGCAGCACTAGAGAGCTTCAGACGCAGAAGAAAAGAGAAGCGCTCCTCCAAGGAGCAGGACAACCCAAGAAGAAGTGAGAGGTGCCTGACACCAAGGCCAGGCCGCACCCACCAGCAGGGCTGCAGAACAGGGGCTCCCAGGCTCCCCGCCCATCTGAGGCCCTCCTCCAGGCACCTGGGCCACAGAAACACTACCCTTCTCCCCACAGTTGAGAAAGGCACTCAGAAGTGGAAGGATCAACTTACCCCATCTCCCCTGGAGCCCAGCTCTGGGGGCGGGGTCCTCCCACAGAGGCTTACACTGCCCCCAGACGCAGGCAGAGGGAGGGGGCCCCACAGGAGGGGCTCCCACAGGAGGGGCTCTCAGGAGAGCACAGAACGACCAAGCACCCAGCTGAGTCCCAGCTCCCCCACAGTTCGGCAGGGCTCGCCAGCCACAAGACCCCGAACTCCCAGGCTGGATTTTACTGGGGTCTGTTGTCTGCAGTCTGGTCACAAACTCCTGCGTGTTAAGGGGGCCCGAGAGCCAGCCCCGTCAAGGCCATTTGATCATACAAGGCTGCCCTGACCCGTATCAGAAGTGCCCCCCTCCTGCGGGCAGCCGGGTGGGCCGGCAGCCCGGCAGACACTCTGGGGGCCACCATGGGTAACTTTTCGGTTCGCTCCAGCGCCAACAGGAAAAGAACAGGAGAAGGAAGCGTGGTTGGTGGCCAGCGGGCAGACAGGACGCGCTTTCTCCCCCATTCCACAGGGCCGACCCGGACACTTCCCCTAACGTCGCCGCGGCCGGGACACTGACCGGAGGTAAGGGCACTCAAGGGCAGGAGGGACTGAGGCCGCCTCCCGCGTCTGCAAAACCTGGGCTGGTCTCCCGCTGCCCGGCGCCCGAGGTCCTGGCGGCTCCTCTCTCCAGCAGCGTCCCCAGCCCGGCCACGACCGGCCAGTGCCCAGGAGGCGCCGCCCGTCTTCCATGGCCTCCTGGGGGTCCAGGCCGCGCCCCCGGCCCCGGCCTGGCCCGGGTGACGGGACTCACCTCCGCAAACCCGCGGCGCCTCCTCAGTCCCTGAGGCCCGGCTCGCTCGCCCGCGCCGGCCGGCCCACAACTTGTTCTCGGAAGGCGGGCGGGCCCTCTGCCGTCGGCGCGCGGCCCCGACAGCCTCTAGCTCTGAGTGGCGGAGCCGGCGAGCGCACCGACCCTGCCCGGCCCGCGCCGCGCCCTGCGCCGCCTCCGTAGCGTAGCGCCCGGCCGGGGCCCCGTGGCTACGGCGCGCCCGGGGCGCACGCGGCACTGTGAATCGCGCGCCCGAACTACCGCTCCCACAAGGCAGTGCAGCGCGCGGGGCAGGCCGGAGGCGGAGTCCAGGACGGCGCGCGGGGCAGGGCGGGAGGCGGAGTCCAGGACGGCGCGCGAAGCAGGCCGGGAGGCTGACTCCGGGGCGGCGGCCTGTAGCCGCCTCGATTTGGCACCCTCCGACGTCCCCGGCAGTCCCGCCAGCGGGCGCCGAGGGAGGTGGTGGACCCCGCTGCCGGGTGGCGAGCCGTGCTGGAGGAGACGCCGAGGAGGGAACGAGGACTACAGCCCCCAGAATGCCCGGCCCGAAGGAAGGGGCGGGACCTTCAGCGGCCCGGTCGCGACGCTTCCGGTTTTCTTGCGCGGAGGCGCCCGGCTGTGGCTGCGGATCCGGTTCTGGCCCCTGAGGACCACGGGGCCGGCAGAGGGCCAACTCCCTCCCGGGTCGCTCCAAACTTTTCTGCTTCCTCGGGACCCGCAAAGGCTTCACGGTCCGACGCTTCAGTTTCGCTGGGCCGACAAGGGCGGCACCACTTGGGGGGTGACCTGGGCGCTTGGCGTGTCCGAGACCCGGGTTCTTCTCGGCCAGCGGGGGAACCAGCACCCCTGGGCCGCCGGAGGACCGAGGGAGGCACAGCGCACAGCTCGGCCCCCGGCAGGGAGGAAGCCAGTGTGATACCTGGGGCCTCCGAGCAAAACCGGCCCCTCAGGCGCATTCTGTCCCTGCCCGTTGGGCAGCAGGAAGTCACTCTGACAACCCAGCAGCCGCGGGACTGGGGGGTAGGCCCTGCCCCCGGCCCTCCGTCGCCTAGAGTTTCTGGAGGCAGCAAGACCGGCTGAAAGAGCTTTGATGTCAGCGGTTTACCTGGCGCCCCCGAAGCACGGGGAGGCCGCAGTGAGGCGAGGGGACGCTGGTTTTCGGGGGGGGGGGG
>SJYT01068732.1:666832-970467 GCA_006410635.1 Cephalophus harveyi
ATGGTTGGGGGGGGGGGGGGGGGAGGTGGGACCCACACAGGAGCAGGGGCTGAACCCAAGTGCTCCCAGCTGTCCTCAGGGCGCACAGAGGCCCAGCTGAAGTCAGCCCCTCAAGGACAGCATCCTGAATCAAATCAGGGGTTAATCTAAGTGTAACTTTCCAGGCCCAAGGACCCTGAGAAGTCAGGCAGGGCCTCTTACCTTTTGGCAAAGGGAGGGCCAGGCCCCACCTGTCCTGGCTCCCTCAGCCCAGGGGCCCCATGTCACCACCAACTGGGTGGCTCCCTCACCTTGGAGACCCTGTCTCAGGTCCTGGTGGCCCACAGGTACCCCGGGAGGAGCACAGGGAGCCGGCGGGCAGCTCACCTCCTCCAGGCGCTCGATGTTGGCCTTCAGGCAGGGCGTGCAGGACCTCAGCTCACTGTTCTCCTCGTCCAGCTGCTGCAGCCTGGGCACAAGAACTAGGCTGGGACCCACGGAGCTGTCCCCGACCACCACACACGCCCACACAGGGAACAGAGCTCCTTACAAGCCAGGACGGCATCCACACCTCAGGTGTTGGGAAGCCTCACGTTTACAGAAAAGCTGTCACCACCGAGCGAGTCCCTGGACCCCGAGCCCCTAGCGGCTTCTCGGGGCGTCTGCTAGTCCTCGTGGCGTCCGTCACACTCACACCGGAAACACGGGTGACCAAGCCACGGCCTCGACCCAGCCTCCTCCCGGCGCCCCTTCCCGTCAGGTCCCCGCACCACGACGCCGTCATGGCTCCACTGTCCCCTCGGGGCTGCGGCATCTCTGGGCGTCCCCGCTCTTTGTGATCTTGACGTTCTGAGCAGGCCTGGCCCTGTGTTTGGTGGACGCCCCTCAGGCTGGGCTCATCTGGGGTCCTCCGGTGACTCGACAGGCTGTGGGTCTGAGGAGAGCCCCACAGACCGGGGTGCCCTTCGCATCCCACATGACGTTGACCTGGACCACTCGGTGGTCTGTCGGCCAGGTGTCTCCTTGGTCAGGTTCTGCTTTTCCCGTCAGTCCTCTGTCTTCTAGTCACGGACCCCGTCCAGGCTCCAGGGACCCCCAAGGGGGCTTCTCCGTGTATTGTTTGGGCTCCTCATTGGCTCAGCCTCAGAGGCTCTCACTCTGCCCCAGCTCTGCCCATCTGGTGCCCATGATGCACCACCTGGGTGTGCTCCAGTGCCTCCCCGCTTCTGCTGGTTTTTCTCTGGCCCAGCCACATGCCCACTCTTCTCCCAGGAGCCCTGGTTCCCTCATGCCCCTGAACCCCCAGGGCTGCAGGTCCAGGCACAAGGAGCTGCTGACTGAGGTACATAGGGCAGGCGTGACCCAACTGCCGTCTTGCTCCGAGGGCTTCTTGAGGCCCCATCTACCTTTGGCCCCAGCTGCTGCCTGTTCGACCAGCAGGATGGTCTCCCCATGGCACCCACAGGCCAGTGCACAGGGCCCCATGGAGAGGCTCTCCCGAAGTCCACTGACTCCACTGAGCCGAGGTCCAGCAAGAAGGCTGTCCCTGTTGCTGGCGCAGCAGGTCTGCCCCCGGGAGGCCTCTGTCCAGGGAGACCCCAGCACAGCTCTGCGTGCAGCTCCTCCTGCCGCCCACCACTGTGAAAATGTGTCCAAATGTTATCTTCCAGCCTTAAGAGCTGGACATAAACACATACTTAAGGGCCTGGAGTCATGAATCGCTGCTGCCTGCTGAAGGCTGAAGGTGGGGCCGTTCAGTCACAAAGACGGTGACTCTGCAGGAGGACGGCGGGAACCCTCGTCAGGGACCCCACAGCTGACCAGCAGCCTGTGGGCATTTAGTTTCTTTGCCAGTTTTGAGATGCATGTGTCCCCATGCGAGGACACCGCAGACTAAGTTCCTGGTCCCCTCTTGCGCCTTTGTGGGCATGTGTGTGGAGCCTGCTCCCCTTTCCTGACTGTTTAAGGCTCATGCCTTCAGGGGAGCCCAGGGTAATGTTCTCACGTTGCCTTAAAGAAAAATGGTGACTTTGATTTGGTTGCTGTAACGTCCTCATGAGAAAGATTAGAGGAGGTAACGTCCAAGTGGTGTCCATCTTTGATCTTGATAATCGTTTCCTTCACACGGTTTTCTTCACGAAGGTTTTCCCACTGTTCCTATGGTCAGCTTTGTTCCTAGGCGTCGTGCCCTGGGGTGAAGGGCTGTGCGCTGACCTTGTAGCTGTCTCTCTTCCTCATCGCTGTCCGCCTGCCCCGCTGGTCCTGTCTCCCCTCCCCAACCTACCCACCCCTCCCCCACTCCTGCTGCCTCTCCTCCCCCATCCCCATCTTCCCCTCCCCCGCCACCTGGCCTGCAGGTTCTCAATCTCGATGCTCTTTTCCCGTTCCATCTTGCACAGGAGCTCCTTCTGCTTGCGGGTCTCCTCTAGGACCATCTCACAGGCTCTCAGCTCCTGCTCCTTGAGCTGCTCCTCCAGGGCATTGGCTCTGCCGGCAGAGGGGGAGAGACTGTCCTGAGACGCTGCGCCCAGATCTGGAGAGTGGCCCGGCCCAGAGGAGGGACAGGCAGGCACGGAGGATCCCCCATGGCCACAGCTCTCGTCAAGGGTGGTTCTGAAGCAGGAGATGTGTCCCCCAAAGGAGCCTCCACCCCACACTGAGGGTGCCTGGGCTTCAGACCCCGGCCCAGTCCTGACAGCAGAGACAGTCCCCATTGTACTTGGGGGCCCTCACCCCCACTCCGGTCTGCACCCACAGTAGCTGCCAGCTTGCTGGGTCTGAGTGGGAGACCCTCTCGGGACAAGCCCACCATGTGCCTGGCCCTGGGCACCTCATCCTTCTACTCCAGATTGGGGATGTGGTTTACAGACTGCCCCCCACAAGGTCAGGTGAGAAGGCAGGTGTTTCAAGAGTGTGGTAGATGTGAAGACAGATGTCACAAGAACTCGGGGACAGATGGAATGTCCGCACAGAGACCCCACCCTGGTACCTTCCCAGACCACCACGCCTACTTGCAGGAGACCTCCCAGAGATGGGCTCCCGGGGACGGCTGGGCTGGCGTGCCCCCAGCTGCCCTGCACACGGGGCTTCTCGTCTGCCTTTTGGTGCCTGCGCCTGAGAGTGCACAGTAGGCCAAAGAACACAAGACACCACCGGAAAGCTCATATAAAACATCCAGAGCAAAAAGGAAAAACGACCCAGAGGAGATACACCTCTTGTGGGAGACACTGCACCTGTCACCCTCAGAGGCCAGAGACACCGCATCCACGAAACAGCAGCTGTCACAGGAGCGACACACAACAGAGGTAGCTTTTAGCAATTAAAACTCCAACCCAACAGAATTCTGCATTCAAAAGAGGAACTGAAAGAAAAAAACTAAGAATCATCATACAGCATGAAAGTCAGCGAACAGAAAAGGAAAGGAGAACGGTCCAGAAGGTCTAACACCTGACTAACAGCAGTGCAGACGGACTACAGACCTTGGGAGAAAACGGGAGAAACTGTACAGAGAAACAACCCCAGGAACTACCCTCCTGAAGCTGAGGGAGCCCCTTTCCAGATTTAAGAGCTAGAACCTCCTGCCCCTGGCTCAGGAGACGACACGAAGCCCTCCCAGCACCGGGGGAGGGAGCAGGACCAACAGAGCCGTGCCCCAGGCTGGCTCCCAGCGGAATCCCAGACTCAGCCACCCGTCGGTGGTGGTGGGGAGGGGGGTGCTGGGGTCACAAAGCCTTTTTCAGACACATGAGGCCTTAGGGAGCCGGGCTCCTATGCCTTGAGCAGGGCCTCTGTTTAGAAACCAAGTGGGCGAAGACGTGGAATCTGGAGAATAAGAAACCAGATGTGGGGGACGCAGGTGGAACTTATCACATGCAGGAAAAAAGGCCATGGGGGTCATGGGCTGGGAACCGCAAGCAGCCCCAAGAGCGCGGGCCAAGGGGACTCAAGCAAAACCAGGAGGAGCAGCCCAGCAGCTGGACACGGCAGGCCGGGGGCTGGCGGGCAAGGCAGGGCAGGGCGGGCTTTTCACCAGCCTGTGCATGACTGATAAACGCCTATCAGGCCAGAAGGCCCGCCCGTCATCTGAGAGCTGTCTGGCCGCCCTCCCACTCTCCCTGGCAGCCCCCACCCAGGGCCCAGCACTGTCTCTGAACCCCGAGTCTCAGTCTCCTAGTCCGGGGGTCTCAGACCTGATACAATCCTGCATCAGGACAGGTTCTTGGAATGGGGGCACACGCCAGACGCCCCCAGATGGGAAGCCCAGCTAGGTGTTCCGAGGGCACAGTGTGGCCCTGGCTGCTCTTGAGGGGCCCTCCGTTGCCCTTTCCTTGGGGAGAGCCTTGCTCACCCCACAAGCACCCAGAGAGCCAGCCCCCAGCAGCTGGATGGGGGGCGGCGCCTAGAGAACCTGAGGGGAGAACCACCAGGGGGCGGATCACACCCCGTAGGCTGCAAGAGTTCTGCATCCTGCGCTCACCTATGTCCTTGCCCTCACCTGTGTGCACCTGTGTGCTGTGCTCACCTGTGTCCCTGCCCTCAGCTGTGCACACCTGTGTGCTCTGTGCTCTCCTGTGTCCCTGCCTTCACCTGTGCATACCTGTGCGCTGTGCTCACCTGTGGCCCCGCCCTCACCTGTGCACACCTCTGTGCTCTGTGCTCACCTGTGTGCCCTGTGCTCACCTGCGTCCCCGCCCTCACCTGTGCACACCTCTGTGCCCTGTGCTCACCTGCGTCCCCGCCCTCACCTGTGCACACCTCTGTGCTCTGTGCTAACCTGTGTGCCCTGTGCTCACCTGCGTCCCTGCCCTCACCTGTGCACACCTCTGTGCTCTGTGCTAACCTGTGTGCCCTGTGCTCACCTGTGGCCCCGCCCTCACCTGTGTCCCTGCCCTCACCTGTGTCCCTGCCCTCACCTGTGTGCCCTGTGCTTAGCTGTGGCCCTGCCCTCACCTGTGCACACCTCTGTGCTCTGAGCTAACCCGTGTGCCCTGTGCTCACCTGCGTCCCCGCCCTCACCTGTGCACCAGCTGGAGGTTCTCCTGCCGCAGCCGGCTGTGCTGCTCCCCGTTGGCAGCTGTGTCCTTTTCCAGTTCCGACACCCGCTTTTCCAGGAAGACGACCTGGGGAGTGAGATGGTGGCTTGAGAACAAGGGGCTGGGAGAGTGCGTGCCCCAAGCAGACGGTCCTGAAGGCCACACCCACCAGGCTGGAGAGCACCAGTTAGGGCGGGATGCACACGGCGTCCTCAGGCCTCAAAGGGTGAGGCTCAAGGGTGGGCAGACCACTGCTCTGCAGGGGCAGTGCGTGCACAAAAAGGCCCAGGGTTGGCCGTGCCCGCCTCAGGGAGCCAGGCACATTCAGCAGGTGGTGAGAGGTGTGATGACCAGACCACCAGACTGGAGAGCAGGGAAGGCTCAGCAGAGCTGAGATGCTCTAGTGTATAAGAGACAGGGCGGGTGGATGGGGAGGCAGGGGGAGGAGGGTGGACGGGCAGGCGGGGAGGAGGCAGAGCTGTGCTGTCACCTGGCCCCTGCATGTCCCAGAGCCCTGAGCCTCGTGACCTCGGCCAGTGGGAGGCTGCCCCTCCCCTAGGAACCTCTCCTGAGCAGCAGATTCCACCCACGGCCTGGCTCAGGGCCCTGGCTCCGGGATCGCCACAGCGACCCCCCAGCACCTCTCCATGAACAGGTGTCCCTTTGCTGTTCACCCAAGGCTGCCGGCCCTGACAGTGCCCGCCGGAGACCAGCAGGGCTGCTGGGGGTCTGCTCAGCCCCCACGGTGCCAGCCCCGCCTCCCACCATGCTCTGCACACCTCGCCCAACACACCCGCCAGCCCTGCCCAGTCCAGGGCCCACCTTGTCGGCGATGTCCTCGTCCATGCCCTCCACGGGACCCGGAGGAGGGTCCTGCAGGGCCTCCATGGTCAGGGCCCCCGATTGCTGCAGGTGCCTGTGGAGAAGAAACGACAGGCCTGTCCAGAGGTCCTTCAGCGGGGCGAGAGAGCAGAGAAGGGGAGCGACCACGGAGCCGGGCCTGTGCACATGGGCAAGCCCGGGACCGTGCAGAGGCAGAGCCAAGGGGCAGTGGGCAGGTCTTCACTGGAGGGCCTTCCGGCAGGACACCACAACCGAGGGCCGGGCAAGCGAAGACCTCACGGGCCCGGGCTCCTCCTCTGCCAGCTCCTGGGCTGGGTACTTTGTACTTGGGCAATAAAACAGGACGTCAGCCCTCTCGGCAATATGAAATAATCTCACGTCCCCCAAGCCAGTGAAACGTGCTCAGGGTCGTCTGGGGGCACACCGGGCCTTCGGCATCCTCTCCGTACCTGACTTGCAGGCGCACCGCTGGGGGCAGCCACGGGGCCCAGGCGTGGGGCTCCAGCGGCCGAGCAGGCCCACAGCTCTGACACACAAGAGAGATTCAGCGCGGTGTGACCCCGAGGAGGCCAGGGACCCCCACTGAGCTAGGGCACGGGCTCCCGCAGGTGGTCACGCAGCTAAGGACACAGCATGGACAGCCCGTTCAGTAAAACGCTGTTAGAAAGTGTGCGTTTCTAACGCACACTGATGAAGGAAGAGCTTCCGTCATCAAACTTACGAAGGAAGCTCTTATCTCCTTTTCAGTACTGACCAAGCTTCTACATTCTTTTCCTCTTTTTCCAGAAACATTCTCAGGGGAACAAAAAAGAAGGGCATCTTCGTGCCCAGGGTGCCGTGGGGGGCGTATTGGCGCTGTGCTGTGGATTTCACTGACCCCGCAGGGCCGGGAGGACGGCATCAGCTCCCGCTGAGTCACTCCATGTCTGCGTCCACAGCGGGACCTGAACATGAGCTCCTGGCCCAGAGACCATCCCGAGGAGGGGCCACGCCTGGGGCAACACCCGACCCTGACCTCAGACCGGGGGCTGACTCTGGCTTGGGGGTGTGTGGCCGAGTGCGGAGCCATCTCAGTAAGGCCAAGGGTCCTCATGTGGGGGTGCGAGCTTCTTTATTTAAGCCCGTCCTCACTGAGGAGGCCCAGCACGAGAAGGGACCCAGTGCCCGATCCACCCAAAGGAGGCAGGTCAGGTTGAGCCCTAGACCTGACCGGACCCCAAAGCTGCCTGCACGCGGGGACCACAGCCAGGTAGAGAGAAGTGACAGCAGGCGTGCTGAACTTCCTCAGGAGGCCAGGGGCAGTTATGGAGGCGGGAGACTAAAATTGCATGCATGTGTGTGTGTGCACACGCACGGCAAACTACACACACCCGCAGGCTGGGCTTTCTCACACAAGGGCACTCGTGAGGGAGGGCCAGTCCTCAGAGCAGCACCACAGGCCAGCCTCAGGGGCGCAGCCCGGGGCCCAGGTGCCCGGGCCTGATGCAGGGCTGGAAGGACGGGACTCGGGCGGCACGTCCCACCCGCTGCAGGTGTTTGGGTGAAAGGCGGGGCAAGCACGGCGAGGTGGCCCCCACCCCCCGAGCCCTCAGCCCTCAGGGTCACAGGGAAAGGAAAACAAGCAATCCACGGCCTTAGGGACAGACGGTGGGAAAGCACATGGCACCGAAGATCAGACGTTCAGGAACCACACACTGGAGGAGAGGCCCTCCAGTGTCCGAGGGGCCATAGAGAGGAGCGCAGTGGGGGGCCGGCCCCCAGCAAGCGCACAACTGGGGACCAGGGCCTCCCAACGGGCCGCACCCAACCTGTGACCTGCCCGAAGGCAGCCGCAAGCCAGCTGACAGAGGCGCACTGGCCCCAGCACACGCTGGCCCAGGGGCCCGCCGGCTGTGAGCCAGAGGCCTCCAGCAGGAGGCAGCGCTCAGAGAGGGGCAGGTGGGAGCACCGGGCAGAGGCCACCAGCAGGCGCTCTGGGGGAGGGGAGCAGGGGACACCGCAGCCCGACGCCCCAGAGAGGCCAGCCATCGGCCTTCCACTCCGCCAGCCTAATTAACCTGGAAAGGGGTGCAAAGACTCCCCAAAGATGCCTGAGCGTCAGGGAAGGGGAGCGCTCCTAGGAGCTCCCAGAAGTTAGACACAGTCACCAAGAGACCCAGAGAGCACTACGCCGGACCCTCCACAGCAGCAGTGCTGGGGCTAGCGCCTCAAGAGCAGCTCCTTCCACGCCGCGAAAGGGGAGCCACTTCTGATGTGAAGTCTGCACTGAGCCAGACCACAGGGGCGAGGCACCCAGCAAGGGCGCAACCGTCTATTTTCTGGGCACCCCCTTCTCAAGAAGCTACAGGAAGATGTGCTGGACAGAAAACATAGATTAAAAAGGGAAGAAGGGCCCGGGGGCGAGACAAGCTGACACCCCAGAGAGACACGCAGCCCGCACGGCATGGACGTGCAGGGCTGGGGCTCCGGGGCCATCCAGGCAGGAGACGACACGAACAAAAAAACGTCAAGGCAATCACTGTCCCCGGGAGAAGAAACACGCTTCTCGGAAAGGACATCCAGTGACCACGTCGTGAGCTTCCCCGTGGAGAAGGCTGGCCCCAGACACGCCTGGCGGAGGGGGAACATCCACACGCCCCCAGCCCTCAGTGCAGCTCCGAGACCGCAGAGCGAGGGATAGTACCGACGCCCGATGTTCCCAAACTCGTCCACCTCGCTGGGGGGAGACGGCGGGGCAGGAGGGGTGCAGCCTTGAAGGAGGTGGACCCAGACCCAGGCTGCAGCTTTGGGGGCCCCCCGACCCTGCCCAGCCCTCAGGTGGGAAAGACTCAACCCAACTGGAGGGAGGAGAGGGCTCCCACCAGAGACCCCCCACCACACACCCAGGTCCCCATCCACCGCTGGAGCGAGTCCTTTCACAGCCCACCCTTGAAGTCATTTTCAACCCCAAACCATGAAAAGTGATTTTCAAAAGTTTTCTTGGAAAAGTGCAGTGAGCAGAGATACATTCCAGAGGACTCCTACCTTGCCACCTTCTTGCTGGACAGCCGCTTCGTTGGACTGCAGAATGAAAACAGGAAAGTGGAGTCAGGGGACAGACAGGGAGGACGAGAGGAAGCAGGAAGTGCTGGCGAGGCAGACGGGGTGGGGGTGCGTCACAGGCATGCACACCCGTGCCCCCGGCCGCGCCATGCAGGAAAGGCTGGCTCCCGGCTCAGCAGAAACTCAGGGACACAGGGACAACCTCAGGGCCTGGCGAGGCCCCCGTGCATCACATGGTCCTAGCTGGTGCAAAAGTCTAAGATGGAGTCACTGCCAGACCGTCAGGGCGGGACCCAGAGGGGGCCACGCGGGGTCCGAGCCATCAGCCAGTGGCACATCCCGGTGCTGCAGGGCCGCGCTGCGCTCCTGAGGCCCAGCTGCCAGAGGCCCGCGTGCACAGGAGGTTCTGCCATGGGTTTCGCTCCAGCGCAGGCACTGCGTACCCTCGGCCCTGGCCACCCGGAAACCCAGAAAGCGTTCCTGCACCATCCAGGGCAGGCACGCCAGCTCCAGGGCGCCTGCCTCATGGGACTGTCTGCAGTGGCGGAAGGGCCAGCTGACCGCACCTCTCGCCTCTGGTGTTCCTGGGTTCCACTTCCCAGTTTACCTGCTAAACCATCGCTGGGCTCTGAGGAGGCACGAGCCACCTCTCAGAGAACAGTGAGGTCTGGGAAGGGCCGTACCCCCGGCCCAGGCCTGTGACGCTGCAGCAGCACAGGGACCCAAGACGGGGCCTTCTTCTTGGGGCCCATCTGCATGAGCCGCGCTGCAGTGGAACTCAGGCCCTGATGGCTGCCCCTGGCAGGTCCCTGGTGGAGTTGCTCTGGCGAGAGCCCCTCACCCACCAGCAACAGCATTCCTCCAGGGGGAGATGTCCAGCGAGTCTGGAAGGTGTGGCCCCGGGCCGGGTGGCTCTCCTCCCTGCCAACCCCTGGCCTCATGAGAGCTGGTCACTCTTTATCACACTTCCCATTCAGCTTACTATGTGGTCCCCTCTCCTGACTGACGAAGTGTCAGCTCAGAACAGACCGCTGTCCAGCTGACTCCTCCCCCTGGGCCCACAGCACCTACACCTCTAGGTAAAGCTGACTCCCCATTTTCACGCAATGAACTATTTCACAGAGGCGCCGGGAACATGGCAAGTACATGGCAAGTGTGTTCTGAGGGTCCGGAGGTAGAAATCATGCCTGATGTCAAACCTGTTGGACACTGGACTGAGTCACCTTTCACAACCACCAGATTCGCTCACCCTGAGACAGTTCCATGGACGCCAAGGGCAAGCCTCTCCTGGAGCAGGTATGAGGGGAAGTTCCCACCTGACAGCCGTGTCCCGATTGTAACGAAGGCTTTGATGGCATGTTAACCCTCTCATCAGGGCCTTTCTTAGGGGACAGGTGGCTGAACTGGATGTGAGACCCCCCTAGATTTGCTGGCTTGACGCAGCCACACCCCGGTCTAGTCTTTGCCCCACAAAGCCTCGCAGAAGCGACTGTGGCTGCCCTGTGGCAGGCCCTCAACGTGGAAAAGACCACCTCCGTGTCAAGAGACTTCAAGAGCAAGAGAACTAAGATGCACGTATGTCCTCAAGTTCACTCTCAAACACAGAGACGGCAGGGCCCTACTCGGGAAGTACAAATGACCTCCCCAGCTGGGCGGGCGGCCTGCCCAAGGCGTGCATGGAGCACTGGGCTGAACACGAGGGGTAGAGGGGGCGGGCAGGTCTCTGAGCCCCCTTGTCCCCTGAAGCCCCTCACTGGGCACCTCCAGTTCCTCCTCAGTGCTGCCGGGGCCCAGCCTCCCTGTGAAGCTGCCCACCAGCCCTGACCCTCACTTGACTGGGCGCTGGCTAGACCCGGCTGAGTGGGGCAGGAGGATGCGCACGACGGGCTGTTGTCAAGGGTCCACCAGGCCAGCTGAGGGGCTGACAGCAGCCCCAGGGGACGTGGACACGTGGCACCATCAGGATGGTTCACATTCTACATGACTCCCGCAGGCCAAGGCCCCCTCCTCCAGGAAGTCCCCTGGAAGTCCACAGCACAACAGCACTGGATGGTCCCACACCTCCTCTGCAGGGCGGGGCTGTGGGGTATGTGGCATGAGGGCTCGTCGCTCCATGCAACAAGCTAGAGCGCCAACCTGCCTAATGGACACGTTGACGCATGCCAACTGCCCAAGCTATTTCCTGCAACTGGAGGCTGTGAGGAGCCAGGGGCCGCCCCCGGGACTCTGACTTGGGGGTGGGCAGCGTTAGGCAGAGAGGGGAGCGGATGAGGAGGGGGACGGGCGAGGAGCAGCACACACACACGGGTGGCAGAGAGCCGACCCTGAGAGCCGCTCCCGTCTGCACCCAGACCGAGGTCCCTTCAGGTTTCCAGATGCTGCTGTGCCTCCACTGAAAACGTCTTTTGGTGAAATGCAAAGAGCATGTCCTTCTAAGAGCAGGCTCTCCTCCATGCGCTGCGGTCCGCAGGGAGGGCAGGGCGGGGGACGGGGCAGTGGCATGCACACGGGGCAGCAGGCCGGGCGAGAACATGCAGGGCCGGGTGGAGGCGAGGCCGCAGCCCGCAGGCCCGCTTGAGGGAGCCCCTGGCACTCGGGTGGCACCTGGGCAGGGCGGCGGGTGCTGCGGGCCGGCGGGCTCTCCCGCGCCCGGGACAGACGGCAGGCCAGGCACCACGGGTTACCTATTCTTCTCGAGGTCGTTCAGGCGAGCAGAGAGGTCCTCCAGGCGGTTGATCTGCCTGTGGCACTGGCTGCAGTAAAACTCAAAGGCCTCATCAGTGAGGATGCTGTGCAGCTTGGTGCTGAGTGGGTCGGCGCTGGAGGGGCGAGAGGTGCATCTTCAGGAGGGGCCAGGCCGGGGCTGGGCGGGGTGCCGGCAAGAGGCCTCTGCTCATGGCACAGAGGCCCTCGCCTCACCTCTGGGACCGCAACGCTCCCTGTGCGGCAGCCAGAGTGCTTCCTGGTCAGAAGGCGCTCAGGATGCGGGCAAGCCTGGCAGCTTTGCCAAGAAGCCAGCATCGTGACACCCACGTCCTCCACCCGAAATGTGTCCGTGTGAGTGCAGAGCACACAGCCAGCGCCTCGCTTCCTGCCCTGTGGCCACGGCAGTGACTGTCTAGGGAGTGCCACAGCCGGGGCTGCGGGGAGGATGTCCCCTAAAAACTCAGAATCGTTACTGCCCCAAGAAAATAAGCACAGGGGCCTTCAGGGCAGCGGGAAGTTCGGCCACGGCTTGCGGCCACGAGGACCCCAGGAAAGCGAAAGGGAGACATCAACTGAAGCACAGATGGCACCCCGCAGACGAAGCCGAGGACGCGGGCGGGCACGGAACCAGTGGAAACACGTGCGCGGGGGGCCTCGGCTGGGCCCTCAGGCCACGCCAGCGGAGAGCACCCCTCTCGGCACGCCCAAGTCCACAACCTCCATGTGGGCACTGGTGGAGAACCCCCAGAAGCAGGAGCAGGGGGACAGGGGGCTGACGGGGGCAGGCACAGGGGTGGGTGCTTCCTCCAGGGTCTCCTGCCACCCAGAGAGGAAGCAGAGCTGGGAGGAGCCTGCCCGTGAGCCCAGGGCTGGCCTGCCAGATGCCACAGCTCAGTGTATTCAAGGCCGAACCTTGCCATTTGGGGATGCCAGGTCATTATGGGAAATGAATCCCAACAGCCGTCTGTGATGCAAAAACCTCTCTCAGAGGCTGGTCAAAGGACACAAGCATCCAGCTACAAGAGAAGCACAGTCTGAAGACACGCGGGAAAACACGAAGAAACAGAAAACTCCGAGAGGAGGCCAGCCTCAGAGCTACTACAGCCTCATCTGCGGCGGCAGCAAAAGGAGTCACTGGAAGCTTCTGTTTCCAGTGCAAGTAAAAGTAACATTTACACTACACTGTAGTCTAAAGTATCATGTCTAAAAAAAAAAAAATGCAGGGACTTCCTGGACTCCCAGCTCCCTCTGCAGGGGCACAGGTTCAATCCCTGGTCAGGGAACTAAGATTCCAAATGCTGTGTGGTGCAGTCAAAAAAATGTACAATGTCCATACCTTAACTGAAAAACACTTTATTGCTAAAAAATGCTCACCATCACCTGAGCCTTTAGGGAGATGTAATCGGTTCACAACAGTCACGTCGCAGGTTGCTGATCCCACACTGCCACCATGATCATAATCATACCAAAGGTTTGGAATGCTGAGAATTTCCACAATGTGACACAGAGATGATGTAAGCACCGCCCTTGGGAAAGTGCGGGGGCGTGGTTTCCACAGGCCTTCAGGGTGTACAGAACACCAAAGGGGCGTGTAGGGCGAGGCCCATCAGCACAGCCAGACTCAGAGAGCTGAGCAGGACGCCAGTGCTCACTCACACAGGACAGGCCACACACACCACACACGTCACACACACAACACACGCAACACACACACAACATGTGACACACACAAAACGCGACACACACAACACACAACACACGCGTCACACACAACACATGCGACATGCACACAACACACGCGACACACAGAACAGACCACACATAGACCACACGTCACACACACACATAGAACACAGGCAACACACACAGGACAGACCACACACACTACACATGTCACACACACACCACACATGGCACACACAAAACACACGACATACCCTCAACACGCACGACACACACACAACACACGACACACACACAACACGCGCGACACACACAGAACAGGCCACACATACACCACACGTCACACACATGTAGAACACAGGCAACGCACACAGGACAGACCACACACACCACACACACCACACACATCACACACACACCACACATGACACACACACAACACGTGACACACACAACACATGTGACACACAACAGGCCCCCCCACAGAACACATCACACACACAACACACGTGACACACAGAGAACACACGCAACACACACAGAACAGACCATACGCACAGAACACACGCGACACACATAGAACAAGCCACATACCAAACGTCACACACATCACACACGTCACACACACCACACATGTGACACACAGAACAGTCCACACAAACCACACATGTCACACAGAGAGAACACATGTGACACACAGATCAGGCCACACACACACCACATATGTCACACACACATTGAACACATGCAACACACATAGGACAGGCCACACACACCACACACATCACACACAGAGGACACGCGTGACACACAGAGAACAGGCCACACACACACAGCACACAATGCACGTGACACACACAGAACAGGACACACACACACCAGCCACATCACACACACAGCACATACATCACACACATGACACACACAGAACAGGCCACACACACATCACACACACAACACACGCGACACACACAGAACAGGCCACACACACACCACACACATCACACACCACACGCAACACAGAACACACGTGACACACAGAGAACAGGCCACACACAGAGAACACATCACACACACAGAACACACATCACACACACAGAACAGGCCACACACACACCACCCTCCATGTCCCCTGCAGCCGTGGTCCCCACCGCAGAGGGTCTCCGGGGACAGCTCCTCCTCACTGCCCTCACCATAGTCCTCATCACACACAACACCCACAGCACACACACAGAACACACATGACACACACAGAAGAGGCAACACACACCACCCACACATCACACACACCAGCCACACACACTCACACAGAAAATACACGTGACACACACAGAACAGGCAACACACATATCACCCACACATCACACACAGTAGCACACACACTTTCTCACACACACAGAACACACATCACATACACATACAGCCTCCGTCAAGCTCACCGCAAATCACAACTCAATTCACAAGCAGCGCTGAGAAACGCGCGTAGCCAAGTATCCCCTGTCTGTATGCCTGGGGCTCGGCCGAGGCCTCTCAAACGGGGAGAGACTGGACCACGACGGGACGAGAGGAGCTGCAGCCAACATTCACCCCAGCGGGAACCCTAACCTCAGTGGCACTGCTCAGCTACATCACAGGGAGCGAGACCAGCCTGCGAACAGGAGCCTTTACCTGGGGGTAAGGAAGGCGGGGTCCCTGCAGCCGTGGTCCCCACCGCAGAGGGTCTCCGGGGACAGCTCCGCCTCACTGCCCTCGCCATAGTCCTCGAAGTGCTCCTCGCCACCTATAACCGTGACCACAGACTGGCCCTGCAGGTGGGACCTGCGGAGGGAAAGGAGAGTCAGCTGCCGCCTCGGGACCGAGCACCCCAGAGCTGCGGATGTGACCCGAGCCTCTGTTAGGAACCCACGGCGATCACATGTGTGAGCACCTATTCCTCCAGTCATGCTGGGAAAGGTAAACTCAGGTGAGGCTGACTTTGCCCACGGATTCCGCCTGGCCCAACCGACCCAACACCACCACGTCCATAACCAAAGCTTCATGGTCTGTGTCCTCCAGTCACAAGATGCCCTGGAGCCTAGGGTTCACTGCACCTGGCTCCCAGCAGATGCTCCTGGCAGGGGCCAGACCCCCTGCTCACCACAGCCCCCCCCCCCAGAACCCGCGAGCAGGCACTGGAGCTGCCTCTCGGGGGGCCCGGGGGTCACGGAGGCTGTCGGTCCTCTGCCCAGACCCACAGCTGTGCACACGCAGCTCGGGCTCCACCATGACCCAGCCTGGGGGCTCAGGATCTCAGCCATCTCTGAAGATCACCCTGAGTCTGCCTGCCACCCGCCAGCCACTGAAGCCAAGAAGAAGGGATTCCTCCTGACAGCCGCCCGATCACACAGAGCTGCTTTCTGTTTCTCCAGACAAGCTGCTTGTGTGTGCATGTGCCCAGACCTGGGACAGGAAGCCGCCCGCATGGTGAGAGGGACCCTGCACGGCCTCCGCGGGTTGGACCCGGATGCTTGGGGCAGCGAGCGGCCAGGCGCGTGTCCCCATGTCAGAGGGGACGTGCACCTCATGCTGGGGGCCGGGGGCGGGCCGCGGGTGCGCACCATGACGACAGAAGACAGGTGACCTCAGCTCAGATCGGCATCCTGTCGCCAAATCAGGTATGTCTCACACTGAGGCTCACACGATGTCAGTGCATTCTGACAGCAAGTCGCTGCTTAGGCAGCACAACAGCCCAAGGCTGGAAACTTCCAGAGAAAATCGAAGACCTCATAATGGTTTCCTGGGTTTGGCACTTCTCCAGCTTTGATTACTTGACCCAAATGGAATTAAACGAACTTACCTGATTACCTTAAAAACACTCGTTAGGGAGCTGCACTAAGGCAGTGCCCCAGCCCTGCGTGCTGCATCCTAACTCTCCCCAGCCCCTGGGGAGTCGCGCAAGCTCCGGCCTCACACACAGGGCTCGGCCCGTGGCCCCCACAGCTGTCCCTCTGGCCCCAGCAGAGCCGAGAGCCCACTGTGCACGCATGACCGCCCCCCACCAGATGGCCACCCCCACCATGGCAAGCCAAGGAAGAGTCCAGTAAATGCAGCAATAAACTGTGTTCGAAGATCGGGAAGCCCATACTTCAGGATGCTGGTTCTGTCAAATAACCTGTGGACCCAGCACACGCCTGCCCAGCCCAGCGGGTGCCCTCCCCAGAGACTGACAAGCCGAGTCTGGGATCCACATGGACGCGCCAAGGTCAAAGCAGCCAACACAGCCCTGGAGTGGGGGCTGGAAGCGCACACACCGGGACCACGTGGTGCTGACCCGCACAGGGCACACATGGCCAAGCAGGCCAGCCAGCACAGCACACACACTCGGCCACCTCGGGGGCCAGAGAGCAAAGAGGAAGCTTCAAACAGAGCCTGAGCCAATGGACGTCCTGACGCCTCTGTCTCCCGAGGAGGGGAGATGTGACCCCTGCCTCACAGCACACACAGGAGAAGCAGAGCTGAGAACAGTGGCAAAACAATAAAGCTTTCAAACAAAAGTGCAAGTATCACTGCAGTGATGTGGAGTAAGCAGAGACTGAAACAGCACAGGCAGCCAACCACAGACAGGCCGGGCGCCTCGGAGAATGAGAAAGTACCCCGAGCGAGCGGTGGGGGGGACACACTTGCAGCACACCTGAGACAGAGTGGACCTCTGAGACACAGCAAGGGCTCCAACCGCTGAGGCCGGAGGACCTGGGAGGCCAGGTCTACACGGAATTGAGGAGCAGCACCCTCTCACTGTCCCATTTCTTGCGGACCAGCTTGCAGAGCCCGGCTGTCAACAAAGGGGCACCAGCCTGCAGGGGAGAGGGTCTCCACGGGGCAGCGTGCCAGCAAGGTGCTGCCCGTCAGGCTCCTGGGAGACCCAGGTGAGGACCGCTCTCTCTGCGCCAGGACAGGGAGAAGGAGATGATGCCAGGAGCTGCCAGGATGGAGCAGCCAGAGCCTACGGGCAGCCAGCTGGCAGGGAGCCACCCAACGCTGCCTGAGACCATCCGACCCACAGTAACCCCTACAGCCGAGCCCCAGGCACACCCCAATCCGCGAAGACAAAGCTTGCACAGAAAGACATGACACTTACATGAAGCAGCTTCATCCAGGAAACCTAAACTGCAAGCTGCCCCGGAGCCCAGGGCCCACTGACAGGAAACAAAGGAGCTGCACACATTCCCACGGTGCGGCTGACAACAAGGACAACCCTCTGGTGCCTCTGGACCAGGTGAGGACGCGCCCCGAAGAGCAAGTCTCTCGCTGCATCACGAGAGCAAAGACCATGACGACAAAACCCTGAGCGCCAAGCGAATCCCCCCCACAATGTCGCGTGAGCACCCGACAGGCGGCCTTGTGGCCTCTCCCAGGGGGCCTCCGCAGGCTCGGCTCTGCCAGGACCCCCCGAGGGCCCCGCGACCCCTGCCGGCCGGGCGGGTGGGGACACACCTGCCAGGCAGCAGCAGCAGGGCGCCGTGCCCGGGCTCCTCCGCGGCGTCCAGGCACTCGGGTGGCACCAGTGTGCCCGTGTCCTCATCCGTGAAGGTCTCACATTCGCTGTAGGTGCTCTCGGAGCCCATGTACGCGCTGTCCGTCACCTCGTTGGCCTAGGAGAGACGCCCAGAGTCAGTCTTGGCTGAGAAAGGGGCCCGCGGCGGGGAGTGCCCATGAGGAGATGCCCCTCCTGCACTTCCAAGCAAAAACAGTGGCTCACGGCAGACTTCAGTGTGTTTTAAAGTTAGTTGTGTATGTAAACATGCCTCAAGCAGACACAAGAGCCCCAGCGTCCCAGGGTATACACCGGGAGAGCCGGCCCTTTGTGGCCCCCGGCGCTGGAATGACCCACCCCGTGAACTGACGTCCAACAGTCTAAGGACACGCCTTTTTCAATTTAAAAGTCCCCACCAATGACTACTACCTACGTGCAGACTACTGCTCTGAAATTCAATTACGTGGTCTAACCTCAAAATCTGAATTCATCAACTGTTGGATCAATTACATTCACTGGTTAAGGGCTCCTTTCCCACTAAACACACCTGTGTTTTCACTCTTGTGGACCCAGCACCAAGTAGGTATCTGCAGACTGTCCAAATGAACTTACAGCCAGTACACAAGTTGCCTTCACTTTGTAACCTCAGCTTTAATCAAGGGGCAACTGGTTAGCAAAGCACCCAAGCTTTCACGCTGGTTAACGATGGACAAATGAGTGAGATTTCAGAGAAAAGGCTGGAGAGGCTGCACTTTGACCTTGGGCTCTGCCACGAGATTTGAGGAGGAGGGCAGAGGGCCCCGCATGGATGCCCCCACACCTGTGCCCAGTGGAGGCCAGGTCCGGCCCCATCTGCCGTCCATCAGTCGTGTGACCCGTCCACCAGCCGTGTAGCTGGTGAGCGTCCAAGTGGCACCGCTTCGAGGGGAGAACAGGGGCTGGACGTGGCTTTCCCGAGGTCACCACCTCTCAGAATGTGGCCGTTACACGGGTAGGTGCAGGACAGCCGGAAAGGGGGCCCGCATGCCAGCTGGTCTGGGGCAGCAAGAGACGGGGAAGGCCCAAGGTCCCCACTGCAGGCCTTCCTCGACGCTCCTGTTCCCATACTTCTCCAAGTCCCAGGCGACAATGTAATCCACAGAGTGCTCACTTCAAAACCGAAACCAAGGACTCCCTTCAAGAGGCCCCCACTGTGCTTCTCATGACCACTGAGTGACTGGCTCCAAGCTGAGCCTGCAGGCAGGCACTGTGGTGTCGAGGCTGGACCCACCGCCCGGGTCCGAGGGACAGCTGCCCAGGGCCCTCCTAACCCCCCACTCGCCCTCGACCGGAAGCAGGTGGGCCCACACACCTGAGACACAGGCTTCCCGCAGGTACAGAGTGTGACTCAAGGCCAGCACCCCAGCAGAGGTGCCTCTGAGCAGCAGGGCCCCGGTCCTCACGGGCAGCTGGGTGCGCAGAAGCGGGGTGGGCCTGATGCGCAGGCCTGACCTCCCCCACGGTCGTGGCTGCAGCCTGAGTGAGCCTTCCTACTGGGGCTCGGCAGGACAGCTCAGGATGGAAGTCATCCCCCTCCCCTGCCGGCGCAGGAAGACCAGACGCTAATCCCAGCTGCCAGACAGAGAGGAACACTCGCCCACCTTCCACAGTCCTTCCCACAGCAGGACCGGCCCCCAGGGCCCAGAGCGGCCCACGGGCAGGAGGCCCTGGGGCTCCCGGAGGACCCCGGGCAAAGTCTGAGGTGGGCTGAGAGGGCCAGGAGGACAGGGCAGCTGGTCTCCCCCTGGAGTTAGGCTGCCCCGAATAAGCGTCACAAGCCGGATGTTTTCCAGGGAGGGCTGGTGAAGCTGCTCTTAGGAGGCAGAAGCTGTGTGGAGCAGCCCTGCAAGAGCACAGAGGGGCTCTGAGCCCTGCCCCCACAGCCCTGGTGCCACCAGATGGGCCTCAGGATGAGCTCAAGGAAATCCCAGTGCGCCTGAGAACGCTTGGCTGTTTCCTCACCAGGTAACAAACATGGTGGGAAGGGAGCTTGCACACACTGCCCCCAGCGAGGAGCTCCGGGGCGGCCAGACCTGCCAGAGGCCCCACCGTCCAGCCACGGTCCCTCTGAGGGGAACCGGCGGCCTGGCCAAGCATGGCTGGGGCCCTGCCTTCTCTTACCCTCAGATACCCGCCCGGCCAGCCGGCTCCACACAGCAGCTCCAGAGAGGGCGTGTGTGCAGACGGCCTACCCATGGAACTGGGTGCTGGCACCCCGTCCAGCCGGTCGGCAGCTCCAGTGGCCTCCTACTGGCCGGGCATGCGGAGGTTCTGTCTGTCCACCTGAAGGTCCATCACAGCCTCAGCAGTTGTTTAACCCGCTCCCAGACGTGCTCCATTAAACCTGCTCTGCTGGCTGGCAAGGGGGCAAAGTTCAGGAAACGCTTGCTGGGCTTTTAACAAACATTTCTCAAAACAGAGAGGCTTTTGTTCTTGCTTGTCTAGCCCTTCTGATAAGAGTTTGCACAAAAAGCCCATTTCCCCATCTTATAAGCTTGGGAGTGGGAGGAGGAGGGAGCCAGAGAAGGCAGAGCGGAGCCCACTCCTATCCTCCCGTTCTCATTGCCAGTCCAGATAGAGGCCCGGCCCCTCCTGCGCCCCCTCCTGCGGGCAGGGTCCTCCACCACCCAGCTGCTCTCTGCCTCAGGGCTCAAATTCACACCCAGAGCCTTCTTCTCCGTCACAGAACCTCAGCGACAAACTGTACTCACCCCCGACCCCTTCTTAGAAACTCCACATCAGAAACTTTCTTCTGGGGAATTCTCTGGGGGCACTTTCACTGTCAAGGACAAAGTTTCAAATCCTGGTTGGGGAACTATTAATAAGATCCTGCAATCCACATGGTGAGGCAAAAAACAAAAACAAAGAAATACCTTTCTCCTGGGAGCTCTGCTACAAGCTGGGGCCACAGGGGCGCTTGGAGAAACGCTGGGGGCCACGGACCCCCGTCACTGGGAGGAAAGGCCCGGGGAGGAGCCCTCGATGTTACACACAGGGCACCCCTGACCAGCACTGCTGGACCCCACCAGAAAATCAACAAAAGGGAGGGGGTCTCCAAATGTGGTGCTGGATGTAATACACATCATCTTCACTCATATTCTTACAGGACTTATTAGGCTTACACGATTCAAAAGTTTAGGGGGAAAAAAAAAACACCCAGCTCTCTACAAGTCTCTGCTGCTAAGTCTCTGCTTCAGTCGTGTCCGACTCTGTGCGACCCCATAGACGGCAGCCCACTAGGCTCCCCCGTCCCTGGGATTCTCCAGGCAAGAACACAAGTGGGTTGCCATTTCCTTCTCTGATGCATGAAAGTGAAAAGTGAAAGTGAAGTCGCTCAGTTGTGTCCGACTCTGTGCGACCCCATGGACTGCAGCCTACCAGGCTCCTCCACCCATGGGATTTTCCAGGCAAGAGCACTGGAGTGGGGTGCCATTGCCTTCTCCACTACAAGTCTCTATATAGCACCTAATTCCACTCCTCTCAAAACCACATCTAAAACCTTAAAAAGCAAAAAACACATAGAGGAACCTTTAAGGCCGGAAGCTGTAGATTCAACCAAGTCTATGAAATTGTGAAAGAGCAAAACTATGGAGACAGTACAAGTTCAGAGGTCTGGGTGCTGGTGGGAGGAAGGGACGAACCTGGGGGGCAGAGAAGATTCTTAAAGCAGTGAAACTACAACTATTAACACCTACAGATCCTGCACTGCCAAGATCTAGCCCTGATGGAACCCTGTGCTGCGCTGGTAAGAATGTATCCATACGGGTTCCCTTCACAACAAGTGGGAGATGTTCATGGCAGGGACACTGTGTGTGTGTGTGGAGGGGGACGGGGTGGAGGGGGATGAACCGGGAACTCCCTGTACCATCTGCTTCATCTTCTGTAAACCTAAAACTGCTTGAAAAAAAACGAAGCGCATTATTTCTTTTGAAATAACAACAACAAAAACTTAAAATATTCCCTCCTTGTTGAAAACAAATTATGATCTAAACACCTGAGCAGCAGTCCTGTTGCATTTTGTCAGGTTCCCCCCTGCACCTTCTGAAGGTGACGAGCCCAAGGCGGGGCTGGCATGCCCAGAGTCAAAGCACCACCATGGAGGGAGGGCCGCACCTGTGGGCTGCAAGGGGTCCACCCTGCAGAGAAAAGGGGGCCAGGGGCCAGACAACTCTCCAAGCCTGCTCTGTCAGGCTCCGGGAAGCAGCCCCAGTGTTGCCGCCTCTCACAATCTGGAGCACAGAAGTCACTCTAGTTCCCTGGGGCATCCTATTCCCATAAACCAGAGGCTTAGAGCAATAGGAATGTATTCTCCCACAGATCTGGAGGCAGAAGTTGGAAGCGAAAGTGTCAGCGGGGCTGAATTCCTCCTGTGGCTTCTGTGGAGGCCAGGTTCCTCCAGCTCTGCCCTGTCTTCATACCGCCTTCTTCCAGCGTGCCCTCTCCCTTTCTCTTCCAAGGACCCTGCTCACTGGAGTCAGGGCCCACCCTACTCAGCATAAGGAGCTCTGCAAAGATCTCGTCTCCAAATACAGTCACTTTCATGGCTTCCGGTGGACTTTTGGGGGCTACAATTCAATCCATAACGCCCATGTACATATAAAATACAAAGAATCAACAGAACACTCTAACTGAGATACCGGAGAAGAACAGAATGGAAGACACTGATGGCAAAGCATGCTCTGGGGTGTCAACGGGCAGGAGAGGTCAGCTGCTGGCCACCCAGGTAAGCGAGGAGACCAGGGTTCCCTGGACGCTCAAAGACAAGCAGCCTCTCCCGGCCCGAGCTGCTGTGCTGGGAGGCTCCAGGGGTGTCGGTCTTCCAGAGCCTTCCCCGACTCGCCACCCCAGGGTCCAGGGCTGAGGGTGGGCTGGACAGCTGACGTGTCCGGGCCTGCACACCCTCCCTGCCCGACCACGCCGCCCCTCACAGCCAGCACTCATGCCCGCGGGCACCAGGTCCCCACGCAGCAGGGCGGTCACAGCCAGAACGAAGGCACCAGTCGCTACTGAGTGGGGACGCACGGTGGGCGGTTCCTGTCCTCAGGGGCTCAGGCCCGGCTGGGGCTCTGGGACAGAGCTGTGAGGGGTGAACAGCTGCGGGTGGCCTAGAGGCCCAGGCTGGCAGGAAGTGAACCTGTGCCATTGAGGGCCGGTTTCTCAGAGCAGGGAAACAAGACGCCAAGACTCCATGGAGGGCAGGCGTCCTGTGGGCCGACAGCTCTCCAAGGGGCTCTCACTTGCCAAGGAGCCAACGCCCAGAGGGTCAGGGCATGGCCTCAGGCCCACCCTTTCCCCACACCCCGTCCCAGGCAACAGTAGGCTGAGGAGCTGCCACAGCTGTGTTTTTTAAAAAGGAAACTCCTCGGGAATTCCCTGGTGGTCCAGTGGTTAAGACTCCAGGCTTCTGATGCAAGGGGCATGGGTTCGACCCCTGGTAGGGGAACGAAGGTTCCCACATGCCGTGTGACCAAAACAGAAAAAAACTGCAGATGGAGCCACTGGGGCCCTCCCAGCCTCTGCCCCCACCACCCCGGTGATGAAGCTATCTGGGTCTCCTCCGTGGCTCCGCTCACACACCTCCCCACAGTGCACATGTGCTCAGTTGCTCACTCGTGTCCGACTCTGTGACCCCGTGGACAATAGCCAGTCAGGCTCTCCTGCCCATGGGACTCTCCAGGCAAGAACACTGGAGGGGGTTGTCATTTCCTTCTCCAGGGGATCTTTCCGATCCAGGAGTCAAACCCGCGTCTCTACTAATTAGATACAGCTAATGCTACATTTGGAGAAGGCAATGGCACCCCACTCCAGTACTCTTGCCTGGGAAATCCCATGGACGGAGGAGCCTGGTGGGGTGCAGTCCATGGGGTCGCTGAGGATCGGACACGACTGAGCGACTTCGCTTTCACTTTTCACTTTGATGCACTGGAGAAGGAAATGGCAACCCACTCCAGTGTTCTTGCCTAGAGAATCCCAGGGACGGGGGAGCCTGGTGGGCTGCCGTCTATGGGGTCGCATAGAGTCGGACACGACTGAAGCGGCTTAGTAGTAGTAGTAAATCCTGCATTGGCAGGTAGATTCTTTCCCACTGAGCCATCTGGGACGCCCTCTTGGGGGCAGGGGCTGAAGGCAGCAAGGTATAAGTCAAGCGTCCCCAGGCCCATTTTCTGGGTCTAGGGACATTTTTGATAAAACAAGGCCCTCACCACACATCCCGGTGGCCTGGCAGAAGGGCCCAGCAATGACACAGGAGAGCCTGCCCCTGCTGACCCCAGGCCCCAGAGGCCCTCCTGCCATCAGCCTCGGGTGCAAAGCATGGAGAGCAGACCCCTGCCGACCACCGGGCAGTCACAGTGCCCCCTGCCTCCCCTGCACGGCACTCCCCAGGGACCAGCGAGTGATGCAGCGTTTAGGGGGCACGAGGAGGGTGCGTGTGTCCATCAGACTCCCTCTCGACTCTCCCAGGAAAACCACTTGCCTCAAAGGTCACGAAATCATCGAACTCCTCAGGGCAGGCAGGCAGCTCCTCGTCGGGGGCAGGTGTGACACCGCACAGCGGGCCGTCAGGATCTGCAGGAGAGAGGAGATGGCTCAGCAGCAGCCCCAGGCCCCTCCACGGTGTCACAGGGATGGGCACACATGGCGGGCACGGGAGAGAGGAGACGGCTCAGTGGCAGTCCCAGGCACCTCCACAGTGTCACAGGGAAGGGCACACGGGGCGGGCACGGGAGAGAGGAGACAGCTCAGCGGCGGCCCCAGGCCCCTCCATGGTGTCACAGGGACGGGCACACGGCACGGGCACGAGAGAGGGGAGATGGATCAGCGGTGGCCCCAGGTCCCTCCACAGTGTCACAGGGACGGGCACACGGGGCGGGCACGGGAGAGAGGAGACGGCTCAGCGGCTGCCCCGGGCCTCTCCACGGTGTCACAGGGATGGGCACACGAGGCGGGCACGGGAGAGAGGAGACGGCTCAGCGGCGGCCCCGGGCCCCTCCACAGTGTCACAGGGACGGGCACACGGGGTGGGCACGGGAGAGAGGAGACGGCTCAGCAGCAATCCCGGGCACCTCCACGGTGTCACAGGGACGGGCACAGGGGGCGGGCACGGGTGGGGCCAGCGTGGCCGCGGGAGGCGCGGGTGGGAGGCTATAGGCAGTGCGGCCCCTGGAGCCTCGGCTTCGTGCCAGCTCTGGGGGGCCGGAATGGCAAGAGGGTCCTTCCTCACAGAGTTGCTGTGCTGTAAGGAAAAGGCGGTGGACACAGAGCTCTGCGGCGCTCTCCAGCTCGAGAAGGAACGAGCTTCCAAGCTCCCTTTTCGTTAGTTCATTAATTTACTTATTTATTTTAGCTGCACCATGTGGCTTTGGGAGCTCAGGTCCCCAATCAGGGAGCAAACCTGGGCCCTCGGCACCAAGAGTACAGGGTCCTACCCGCGGGACCACCAGGGAAGTCCCGGATGCTGTAGTTTCAAGAACCTATCCTGCGAGGGTTGGGTCAGGAGATAACGTCTGTCCAGCGTGCCAGACTCGCACGGCTTTCATTTCCCCCCTTCTTTTACTTTATCGTCTACAACATGTTTTATCTTATAATGAGTTTCAAGGAAACTCCATCACATCACGCTGGGTTACAATGATGTCAGCAGAGACCCCACTTCTCAGACAGGACCCCACAGCAGCAACCCTCCTGAAGGAAATGCCTTGCCCCCTGCCCCCAGCCTCTGAGCAGCCCAAGCCCGTTCCAAGGAGCAGGCATGATGCCCTTGTTTCTGCAGCCACCCTGCAGAGACACCCCGACATCACGACAAACATCCACCTGGTCTTCGTCCCCGTCCCGGCATAGAGCTCCGAGAACCCGGGATTTCCTGAGTGGAGGGTGAGAGGAGCTTCTTTTGTGCATAACAAGCCCCTTCAACCTCACCTGGGTTCACACAAATCAGGTGACTCTCAGAGGACAGGGGCTGGTTGCCAAGGGACCCTACACCCCACCCCTGACCTCTGACCTCCTGGGACAAGGAGGGAGTGGAGACACAGGTAGTCTCCCAAGGTCAGGGGTTAACCAGTCCCACCCATGGAACGGAGCCTCCACTCACACCCCAGACGGTGGGGGTCAGGGAGTTTGGGCTGGGAGCACCCGTAGGAGTCAGGAGGGTGGCACGGCCCAGACGCCCCCACGTCAGGCCCTGTCCCATGGACCCGGTGCCCCGCTGCTCACAAATCAACAGGGACCAGGCAGCAAAGCGCCTGCCGGGGCTCTGACCATTCTAACAAGCATCAGGCCCAGGATGGGCTGTAGGGACTCGGGCCTGCAGTCAGGCCAGGGGGAAGGCAGGGACACCGGCACCCGCAGAGGCCTGTGCTCACTCTGGATGGTGGCTATCAGAGAGCTGCTCCTGAAGAAAACCCACATGCAGGGCGTCCAAGCTGTGAGCACAACACAGGTGCCAGCAGTAACTGTCTACACACGCCAGGCCCATGCTGAGTGTGTGTCACATCACCCAGACGCCCCAAGGCCAACTGCACCAGCCAGCCCCCAACATGCATGGGCAAGGACGCTGGGACGTCAGCACCAGCCTCCTGGGTCAGGGACGCTTTTCTCCAGCATCTGGACCCAAGTCATCGGCCCCCAGCCAGGCTCTGAGGTCCACGGCCTGGGGTCATGGGACCTCCTAGGGAGGGGCCCTTGGCACAGAGCAGCCACAGGACCACGGTGCTGCCCTGCTTCTGCAGAGCCCTCAGGCCGAGCGGAACAGTCACGCTCCCCTCGATGGCCTGGCAAAGCCGAGCGTCTACAGGTCCAGTCACTGAGGCGTCCCCGCCAACTCAAGGCCCAGCGCCCTCAGGGCTCCCGTAAGAAGAACCGAGGCACGTCCACTGCTGCTGCTTGTGGCGTCTTCCCAAGAGGTCACCAGCTGCGGCGGCACCTCGAAGCACGGCAGGCTGGACCCAGGCCCCGCACTGGCCGGCCTCCAGCCCTGGGGCCCCATGGGGAGGCCTGGTCTCCAGAGCAGGTGACCAGGGGCAGAACCACGGTGAGAGGGTTTCCATGGACCAGGGAGGGAGAGGACCGCTTCCCAGCACAAAGCTGGAAAAGGCTAGGCTGACATAGCCTGTCTTCCCACTTTCAAATGTTAAGTCTTGCTTGCACTTTCGAAAACCAAACAGAGGATCTAAACTTTCAGAACATGGCCAGTCATGAAGCCACAGTGGATGTGGACTCAGATTCGAGAGATAGGCGCTGACCCCGAGATGGAGGGGATGTGAATGCAGTGGGAGTTTCTATAAGCTGGATGGGAACTCAATATAGTTCTTTATCAGTTTTCTCTATAGAACTAAAACAAGTCCCCATCAGAGCCTGGCGGGGGGACGAGCTGGAGCAGTGGCCCATTTGGAACACCCTCCTCAATCTCGTTCTATTCCTGAAACGAGGCCTGTGGCGAGGACAGCAAACTCCTGTGCTTTTCTGCAAAATTGGGTCAGTACGCAGAGTCAGCGCTCCATGCCGCACACAGGCCGCACGTCTGACAGACGCGCCCACAGCCGTGGTGGCCCCGGCAGGCGCGCCAGCAGGACGGCCTGGGGTGAACTCTGGCTGAACGCAGGCTAGGCGAGCACGCTCCCCGTCTCCCTGTGAGTCAACTATTTCAAAAGCGTCTCTGACCTGCTTTTATTCTATTTTTATTTTCACTCTCCATTCCCAACAAAAGCTAAATGATGATGTCAGATTACCAAAGAAACAAGAAAAGCAGGGGGAGTTCCTTGGCGGCCCAATGGATTCTCCACAGTTCTAGTGCTGAGACCCAAGTTCAACCCCTGGTCGGGGAACTGAGATCCCACAAGCCACTCAGCCAAACAAATAAAGGAAGAGCAGGGCCCACAGCCTGACCCGCCCAGTAGGTCCCCACAGGCAGGGACGGCGTCCCCACCAGCGCGGCCCCTGGAGGCCTGGCCCCGGCCAGCTCTGGGAGCTGAGGCGCTGGCGGCTCCCACACCTCCTTAACAGCCGGGACCACTTTGGCCGCTCCCGCCCAGTCACAGGTCTTCCAGGAGCATATTCGGACTCCTGAGGTCCAGGGTGGGGGCCTCCCAGGTCACAAGCCCCCAGGAATTCCTACAGCAGAACTTGCTCCCTTTCTTGTCACCTGTGGGCCTTCAAAGCAGAGCAACAGAATCGTGGACAGGGCTCAGAGAGAGCCCCAGAGCCACACAGAAGGCCCTGGCACCATCGCTTGCTGCCGCTGTTCGGGGCTCCTTCCTGCCCAAGCAGCGGAAGCCCCAGCTGGAAGGTGTGGAGACACCAAGCTCCTCCCAGCCCCTTTGACCCTTGGCCCGGGGAACCACGATGCATCACCCCTCTGTCGGTAAATCACAGGACATGTCCTGCCCACAGGCGGGGCCAGTGCCCGGCAGTCAGTGGCTGCTCCTCGGTCACCCACAGTGGGCCCGAGGAGTGGACTGACCTCCCACCCGAGGCTGGGAGATGAACTGGGCCTGAGGCCGAGAGTGGCCAGCGGGTGCTCAGCACAGCCGTGTCCCTCAAGTCTCCCGAGCGCCGGGATGTCTGCCCTGTGCCCACAGGGCAGCGTGGTGCTGGTCTCCAATCGCCTGAGTGCTCAGCTCTTTGATCACTGCGACTGCACACATGCAGAAGCATGCTTCCCGTGCGCCGCACCTTGTTTTTCCTGGCACAAGCGACTTGTTTCCTGGTGTCCCGGGCTTGACCGCATGCTCCCACCGTCTTCCCACCCCAGACCCTCAGACAGAGCTGCAAAAGCTTCTCCCATGACCCACCAGTCCTGGGACCGACTCCTGTCACCTTCAACTTACAGCCAATAAGAAGCTGCTGGAGACAAACACCAACAGGACCACCGCCCTCTAGGACACGTGACCTCCCCACTGATCCCAGGACCCCAGGGACCAAGCCCAACCGGCGGCTGCAGCCCTGTACACAGAGACCCCTTGACCCCGCGTGGAGGGCTCCAACGAGGGGTACGCGCGAATCTGGGCTCACAGCACAGGTCCCAGAGCCCTGACAACGCATCCACACACAGACTTGGACCTGACGTCACTAGGAGGTTCATTTATCAGGGCCCCACACTGCAGAGACTGGTTGTCCATCACGTGGGGGCACTGGAGACAGACTGCTGCCATCGCCTGGGGGGGCACTGGGGACAGACTGCCATCCCCTGGTGGGGGCACTGGGGACAGACTGCCATCGCCTGGGTGGGCACTAGGGATAGACTGCCATCCCCTGGGGGGGCACTGAGGACAGACTGGTGCCATCGCCTGGGGGGCACGGTGGATAGACTGCTGCCATCGCCTGGGGGGGCACTGGGGACAGACTGCTACCATCGCCTCCCCCCGTGACCCCTGTCTGACCCAGCCCCTGGGGGGCACTGGGGACAGATTGCTGCCATCGCCTGGGGGGGCACTGGGGACAGACTGCTGCCATCGCCTGGGGGACACTGGGGACAGACTGGTGCCATCGCCTGGGGGACACTGGGGACAGACTGGTGCCATTGCCTGGGGGGCACTGGGGACAGACTGCCATCCCCTGGGGGGACACTGGGGACAGACTAGTGCCATCGGGGGGCACTGGAGACAGACTGGTGCCATCCCCTGGGGAGGCACTAGGGACAGACTGGTGCCATCGCCTGGGGGGCACTGGAGACAGACTAGTGGCATCGGGGGACACTGGGGACAGACTGCTGCCATCGCCTGGGGGACACTGGGGACAGACTGGTGCCATCGCCTGGGGGGGCACTGGGGACAGACTGGTGCCATCACCTGGGGGGGCACTGGGGGCAGACTAGTGCCATCGGGGGGCACTGGGGACAGACTGCCATCCCCTGGGGGGCACTGGGGACAGACTGCTGCCATCGCCTGGGGGGGCACTGGGGACAGACTGCTGCCATCGCCTGGGGGACACTGGGGACAGACTGGTGCCATTGCCTGGGGGGCACTGCGGACAGACTGGTGCCATCGCCTGGGGGGCACTGGGGATAGACTGGTGCCATCAGGGGGCACTGGGGACGGACTGCTGCCATCGCCTGGGGGGGCACTGCGGACAGACTGCTGCCATCACCTGGGGGTGGACAGGTAAAGCACACAGCCACACAAGCGAGCACGGCTCACACTGGGGACCCTGACACACGGCAGCACCTGTGGGTCACGAGCGTTACAGGTGGTGAACCCGATGCTGCAGCACAGCTGACGGTGTGTTTATGAGAAGCCCACAGCGGCCAGGCTGACGTGTGCTGATGGAGACCAGCTGAAGAGGCAAGGCGGGAGGGCAGGGTCTCGGCAGGCTGGCAGAGAGTTGTCCGGGGGCGGGGAAAGCTCTGGGCAGGGGTCTGCACCCCCCGCATGAGGATGTCACCATTCACAGAAGGGCTCACTGAAGATCTGTGCACTTCACTAAAGGAGAATTTGTACCCAAAAGGAGACTGCAAACCACTACCAAACTCTGGAGGATGATACACACAGGACACAGTGACTGGGGGAGTGCATGGTGGTGAACCGACCTAAAACCCATCCCCTTGAAACAAAGAGATGGACAGGCGGACAGCTGGACACGCGATGCTGCCTGCAGACTGCGGAGAGCAAGTACTTGGGTGGGGGGTGTTCACTGTGGGTCTTGTAATGTTTTTGTATGTTTGAAGGTTTCCATAAAGACTTCCGGGGGCAGCAGACGCATGTCCAACATCACGGGTGAGTAGCTGAGCCACGGAACCCTGGAGGGTGGGGCATGAGGGGCAAAGATGGGAGGGGGCCTGAAGCTCAGCAGGGGAGCTGGGGCTGGGGGTCGCTAACAGGGAGGCAGGGGGGAGGGAACGAGTTGGGTAACTCACCTCCATTCCTGATCGCCTCAATCCCCCGGTAAAAGTCTTCGAAGCTGATCACACCGAGCCCACTGGGATCCAAGTACCTCGTGAGGTCCGTCACCTGCAATGGCCAAGTGAGCAGGTTACCTGAGCTGTCACTCTGCATGTGGTCGTCCCCACGTTCAGAGGAGCAGCCAGCTTAAGAGGGGCGGCGCTGAGGAGTCGGGCCGTCTGGTCCTCTGACAGGACTGTCAGCCACAGCTCGAGCCAAGGGCATGGGCCTCCTCCAGGCAGGTGCCGCCAACAGCACCCAAGACCTTGACCTGCCGACCGAGACCTTGCGCGCAGGCCGCCGCCGCGCTTCCTGGGTGCACTGCCGTCCCAGCATGACTGCAGCCGATCACACAGCAGAGGCCAGCGCCACCACAGGCCTCCCGGCAGACACCTCGGTAAAGGGACCCCAGCAAGCAGACGGCAGACATCAGAAATGACAAAGAAGCCGGATGATGCACACGTGACACTCCAGAGAGTGAAAGTCTCCTAAAAGAAGGTAAGTTTGTTTCCAAGTATAAATTGGATTTCATCAAAATTTAATACTTTTGCTTTTTAAAACACACTGTTAGACAACACTGCCAATCAACTATCTTCCAAGAAAAAATTCATTAGAAAGACACTGGGACTTTCCTGGTGCTCCAGTGGGTTGAGAATCTAACTTTTAATTCAGGGAACACAAGTTTGATCCCTGGTCCAGCAACTAAGATCCCACATGCCTCAGGGCAACTAAGCCAGAGGGCTGCTGCTAGAGAGATGTCCACAGGCCACAGCGAGGACCCAGAGCAGCCAAAATAAACGAGACAAAACCATACTTAGGGAAAGTTCCCTAGAATGAAAAAATAGCTTTTAACTACATAATTGTTCTTTCCTTGAGATTTTACTTCATTATATTATTTTTATCGAAGCTGAGTTACCATGTTTCAGGTGCATATCGAGAGAATACACTGGGTACCTACAAGTATCAACTCCCAACCCTAAAGGACCTCACCTATGACTTACTCTGGTATATTTCTTAGACTTTAAAGGAAAAGGGAAGAAACCCTTTGAATATGCAAAAAACAAGTGATTTATACTTTGACCACCTGATGTGAAGAGCCGACTCATTGGGAAAGAGTCCTGATTCTGGGAAAGATTGAAGGCGGGAGGAGAAGGGGACAACAGAGGACGAGATGGCTGGATGGCATCACCAGCTCAGTGGACATGAGTTTGAACAAACTCCAGGAGATGGTGAAGGACAGGGAAGACAGGCATGCTGCAGTCCATGGGGTCACAAAGAGCTGGACACAGCTTAGTGTCGGAACTGCTGCTGCTAAGTCGCTTCAGTCGTGTCCGACTCTGTGCAATCCCACAGACGGCAGCCCACCAGGCTCCCCCGTCCCTGGGATTCTCCAGGCAAGAACACTGGAATGGGTTGCCATTTCCTTCTCCAATGCATGTAAGTAAAAAGTGAAAGTGAAGTCGCTCAGTTGTGTCCGACTCTGTGCAATCCCATGGACTGCAGCCTACCAGGCTCCTCCGTCCATGGATTTTCCAGGCAAGAGTACTGGAGTGGGGTGCCATTGCCTTCTTCGAGCATCTGAACAACTATGATCAAAGCCACACATGCCAATACTACAGGGGGTGTGACCAGCAAAACCCAAACCAGGGACCCTGACAAACAGAGGACCTGCTGTCTTCAAGAGAAGACTCACTAGGAGACTCAGGAGACACACCGACCTATCCTACCACGCGGGGACTTCTTGCATCTGACCTCAAATTTTAAAGAATTTTACTCTCATTTAAAAAATAATTAGAAACTTGAATACTGACTGATCCAGGACACTGAAAACTGACTAAATACTTGATGATGTTAAGGAACGGTGGTTAATCTTTACAGGTAAGACAATGGTATTTCAGTAATTTTCCCAAGTGCACTGCTTTTTGATATACACTTACTGGACTGTTCTGAGGCTAAGGCACATATGAGGTTACACCTGGGGTGGGGGCAGGGGCAGGGGCACCAGGGAGGCACCACACAGCTCTCTCTACTGAACTCTCCCAAATGAAAATAAGAAAGAAAAGAAGACGAGCAAGAAAGAGAGAGGAAAGATGGGGGACGAGAGGGTGGGAAGGCGGAGTTGGTCAGTCAGGGAGAGAGTGGACCTCGGACCACACGGGGCTGCCCGTAGACAGGGCACCCTCAGGGAGGGTGCAGGCCGGGAGGGCATCCGGTGTGCTGAATCCACCTGCCCACGCCACCACAAACACCGCTCTGCACAGGGCAGGCTGGCAGCGCTGCCACGTTCGGCCTTCTCCCCACTGTTGACCTGCAGGGCAGTGACCACCTCAAGCCAACTGACCCGCAGCCCAGGATCCCCCGCCGTCCCTCCACCATAGGGCCCATGTGTCCCTGAAACAGTGGCTTGGAAGTCCACTCAGCAGGTGACTTCCTGAAACCACGGAGTCTGAGTCCCCACTCAGTACCTCACTCAGGCCTTGATGTCTGGGGAGCACCTTGCTGGGGGCCTGAAATCCACCCCTGCCAATCTGTCTTTAGGATTCCTAAGAATTTCAACAATGAAGCTACAACTGGACACAAAGTACCAAGATTTTCCTTAGGAAATATTAACCAGTGCTTTTAAAACAAATTGTTAATTAGTTACCATGTTAGAATAAGCTCCTGTTGAGTTGAAGCAGGCATTTTCTGAAGTCCAATTTATTTTTCTTCAAAATCTGGAGGATAAATCAACATCCACGGAGCTGATGATTTGAGGGATGGTTCCAATTCTCCAAGGCCAAAGTACTCCATTTGGAGGTTTCAAGGGAAAAAAACAAAAACAGGCCTGGAAATTAAGAACCTACCCTTTGTGCACATAAGAGACAGGAAACCAAGCCCAGCGAGGTACACCCCGTCCAAGCCAGCCAGCACCGCCCCGGGCAAACAGGCATGGGAAGCCATAGAAACATCCATAAGAGAACCCTACTTTGCAACCAGCTGTAGGCAGACAGACCGGCTCCCACACGCTTCTTCTAACATGAGAAATTTACTGGCAAATCATACTGCTTCTGCTACAGCTGTGCAGACATGAGTGCATGCTAAGTCCCTTCAGTCATGTCCAACTCTGTGCAACCCCATGGACTGTAGCCCACCAAGCTCCACTGTCCATGGGATTCTCCAGGCAAGAATACTGGAGTGCTGTGCCTGTAAATTGCTGTGCCCGCCTCCAAGGGATCTTCCCCACTCAGGGATTGGACCCGAGTCTCTCAAGTCTCTTGAATTGACAGGTGGGCTCTTTACCACATGCTGCCTGGGAAGCCCTGTGCAGACAGAATCTCAGGAGAGGACACCAGGTCATCTTCCCCACTCACTGTTCCCTCCAGCCACAGAAGCACCGGGAAGCTCCACCCTCTCTCCTGCCCCTCTGGTTACTGCGGTCCCTGAATCATAACACTGACAGAACAGCCATCTTACCAGAATCAGCTCAACCTAAACTAACACTGACAACACTCCAGCCTGCAAAAGCAGAATCCTTCCAAATACACATGGAACATTTATACACATAAAGTTTCAGCCGATCCAGGTCTCAAGACCGTTAGGGGATGTAAATCCCACTGCAACGAGATCCACGTGTGTCTGTATGGCTAGAACGTAAGGTGGCTGCACACGCACACCAGGTGTTTGCAGGGTGTGGAGGAATGCCGCTGCAGCTGGAAAACTTTTCACAGCCAGTTTGGAAAACTCTGGAGATTCCTCAGAAGGTCAGCCTAACTCCTACACACCATCCAGCCATTTCACTTCTAGGTATGCTCAAGAGAAATGAGAACAGATGTACATGAAGGGTTACAGATGCCTGATGGGTGATGGCCCATGGAGACAGCCCAGATATCCATCCACTGAGAATGACCGGAACGTCCACCCATTGAGAATGACCGTCTCTCCAGGGGCATTGCCGGAGCAGCTGAGTGCACACAGAGGCTCTCCCCGCTGGCCAGAACGCCTCTGAGCCGCCCAAGTTGTGCCACCCCTGCACCTGGAGGCCACCTGCCTCTGCAGCTGGAGGGGTGACCCTAGATCACCTCTTATGAACCAAGAGGTACACCCATGGTTTAAGGGGGAGGGCTTAGAAAATTCTGGAAGGGAAGCATGGTGCCGGTCTCAGATAGAAAGGTCATTCCTCATGCCCTCGAGAGGTGTCTTTGCATAGACGCGGATGCTGCAGTGTCGCCAGTCGTGGCCGCCGTGGACGGAGGGCGGCCACGCAGCGCCCAGCTGAAATCATCCACTGGCAGCTTCTCTCAACACACTCCAGGACGGGGGCCCTCAGAAGCTGCTACCCCTGCATCTGTCATCACCAAGGCTCTGAGAGCTTGCTGTCCGCCCAGCTCAACACCAAGAGGATCTTCCTGGTGTGGGAGGGTGAGGGAGGCTGGGCTGCGGGGCAGGGGCGCCTCCAGCCGCTTCAGGGGACGCAGCCGTCCTGACCACATTATATCTGTTAACAGCTTTATGGACATACAATTCACCAACTTAAAGGGTACAATTCAGTGGTTTCTAGTATATCCATAGGGCTGTCTCTGTGTAATTTTAAAGACAATAAAATATTAAAATGCATGTGAGAATACTCAGGAAAACAGTCGAGATTTATGCAAACATGCTGAAAAGATATAAAACCATTTACAGGAGTAGCAGAGGATGTCTGCTCCTCTCATGCACCCCGTTAATCAGGGTGAAGAGGGGGCACCGTTGGAAACAAAGGCCTCCCACTCAACCCTGCGTGTCAGCCCCCAGGAGCAGTGCTGTGGGCCCCCCAAGAGGCTACCAAAGGGTCCCCCACTTGGCTCTCCTCTGACCAGGGGTGACCCAGGCCCTGCTCTCGGCCATGTGAGGGCAGCGTGCCCTCTGGCCTAACCAGTAGCTCTCTGTACAAAACAGAAGGGGAGGCGTCATTCCTCACAGGACACTTCTGGACCCCTAACCCAGGCCCGAGACTAAGGAGGGAAAGAAGCAACGGACAGTTATCAGGCACAGGTATGCACAGATACACAGCTTGGCAGTCACAGGGCTGTACGTTGGGGCAGGACAGACCTGCCTCCCTCCCGCCCGCCTACCCTACTCTGTCCAGAAGCCCCTGTCTCTGTTCTCCTCCCGATTGTTTTATTTTGGGGGTCACTGCCTTCCCAAGAAACTAATGCACTGCTGGTGACACTTCCTGGGTTGTCAGGTTTACAGGCTGCATTTCGGCCTCCTGTGGTTAAAAAATGGGAATTCCACACCTGCCGGCCCCACCCCAAGTCTAGCCAGGCCCTCTGCAGCGTTCATATCCCAGACTGTCAAAATTTCTCGGTGGACAGACGCGTTTAAATGGCCCCACTGCCTTCCGTACCTAATCTCCTCCCTACTTAGCAGTCTCCTGGGTTCCCTGCCTCCAGCGTCTGCACACCTACTGCTGTGTCAGATCTCCAGCCCCGCCTGCACCTTGGGTCTCCTCGCCCGCGCCCTCTGTCTCAGCGCCCCTCACCTCAGGGCAGCGCGAGCAGGGCGTGCGGTGTGCCCGGAGCTCCCGCCCCTCACCCTCAGAAGCCTGCCTGCCCTAACACTTTGGAGGCTGTTTCCACCTCCTGCTGTCTGCTGACAGGATGCACCGTGCTGGCTGGGGACACTTTCCACTCACAGGAAGAGCCTGCCACCTGGAGGCGGTCCGTGTGCCCAGCCTGGCTCTACAGGTCCAACAACACCGGTCGGTCCCGCGGACCCTTCCCTCTCCCCTCACCTTTCATCTCCTAGTCTCTCTGCCTTTTAAAGAACCTTCTGCCATGTATTCTTGACTTGATCTTCGCTTCTAACTTCTTATTTTAAAAAATGCTTTTATTCCATTTTTAACTTCGGAGGGTGTGTTCCAGTTCTCTGAATGCGATACCTTATTTAATCTGACAATATAACTCGTGTCATTTCCCAAGTTTTCTTCTGCTCTTTGCACTGACCCTATTTCCTTCAGGCGCCTTCTGCTTTTCTGTTCTTGGTCTCTGAGTCCCTGACCATCCGTTTATACATAAAAATGGTCACTAAAGAGCCGACACGCCAGAGTGGCTCACTGGCGGGCCTGATCACAGGTGCCCCGGGCAGAGACCTGGCTCCAGGACCGGACGCTATGGGGACAGGATCCTGAGAGGGCTTGGGAATGCGATGCAACAGTCCAGTGCGTTCCTTGTCGCAGGCAGCTGGCCACAAGAAGGAAGCCGCTGAGTGGTGAGGGCCACGTGGCTGGACGTGAGGGTGGCTGTTGGGACCCAAGGCCACTGACTGCCAACTACCTGCCAACTGCTGGGGATCTCAGCCCCACAGCCACCAGGAACTGGACTGTCCCCACCGTGTGAATGAGCATGGTGGAGGACACCGAGCTCCAGGGCATGGCTGGGCAGAGCCCAGGTGGAGGCCACGGGGCCTACGGGGTCAAGCCAGTACACAGGGCGCCTTGGGGTGCTCAGGGATGGCCAGGGTGAGTGAGGGGCCCGTGCCAGGAAGGCCAGCACCCGGGAGAGCTCCGAGCATGGCGGCCGCAGCATTTGCTGGGACAGTGCCGTCTGGCAGCCTGCAGGCTCCGGCAGTGGGAGGGGTTGTCGAGGCTGCGCCCCCCAGCTCAGTAACAGTCCCCACCATCCAGTGACTTGGGCCGGAACCTCTCTCTCTCACCCAACGTCTGGTCCACACTGCACCCGACTGGCTCTGTGGTCAGGATGCACCCAGCGTCCCGCCAGGTCTCCGGCTCACCTGTGGCTCTGCTGTCTGGCTGCCTGCAGGCTCCGGCCGTGGGAGGGGTTGTCGAGGCTGCGCCCCCACAGTCCCGGCAGAGCCACAGGTGAGCCGGAGAACTGGCGGGACGCTGGATGCGTCCTGACCACAGAGCCAGGCGGGTGCAGCGTGGACCAGACATCGGGTAAGAGAGAGAGGTTCCGGCCCGAGTCACTGGACGGTGGGAACTGTTACTGAGCTGGGGACACCGCAGTGGCATGAGTCTGAGGCGTCTGTCTGACATCCCGGCACGCACCCAGGCTCAGGAGGTGACCAGGCTAGAGCTGAAGGGGGCTCGTCAGCAAGTGCAGCCTGGAAGGAAGAGGAGGGGGAGCAGCCCCGGCCTCCAGCCCGGCTGAGGACCCGCAGGAGCAGAAGCCGCGCGGCAGGCACTCCAGGCTGCGCAGGGCGGCTCAGGTAACACAGTGTCACTGAGCTGCGGAACCGGAACCAGTGCAGCGGGACAGATTCTGTGGCTGCGCCCACACTGACCTGGGAACCGCGGCTTCACAGAGCCGTCACTTTCCACAGGCATTTCCTGCTCCCGCTCCTCCACCTTCAGGAGGGCAGCGACAGGACGCTCTCACAAGTCTCCAGCTGTGACAGAACCCACATGACAGGAGGGCTCCCCAGGTGGCGCAGTGGTAAATAACCTGCCTGCCAGTGCAGGAGACTTAAGAGACATGGGTTCGATCTCTGGGTCAGGAAGATCCAGCAGGAGGGCATGGCAACCCACTCCAGTATTCTTGCTTGGAGAATCCCATGGACAAGGAGCCTGGCAGGTTACAGTCCGTAGGGTCACAAAGAGTCAGACACGACTAAAGTGACTTAACACACATGCATGTCTGCACATCTGTAGCAGAAACAATACGATTTGCTAGTAAATTTCTCCTCTCCCCACACTGCACCCTGCCCCCGCCGCACACTGGGGGTTTCTACCTGAGCCCCCGACTCCTCCAGGAGAACACGTTCCTGGAGACGTTTCCAGGTGCACTCGTCCTGTGGACCAGGCTGCCCATCCACCATGGAGCCTGTACCCAGCCCAGGATGGTGCACCGCTGGGAGGAAGTAGACAAGTGTCAAGAAGCCAGGCTCTGCTCTGGGGCCCTCGGGTCTCCTGGCAGAACAGTCTCCCTGCAGGAAACCCAGCACAGGTGCCGACGGTCACGGGGACTCGGGCCTCTGGGCCAGCACCTGATAGGGACAAGGCCTACAGCACGCACTCCCCAGCCCCAGACCAGCCCAGGAACAGCCATGTCCAGGGAGGCTGCGGTTGGGTTTCAGTAGTTCTGTTCTGTTTTGAGATTTGTTTAAACCTAAAAGTGACTCCTAGACTGTGACATGACCAAAGAGAAGTCTTGAGAGGACTGAAAAAGTCCCGGAGCTCTAAACTGCTGGCCATTAAGTCTTGGAGATGAAAAAAGCTAACTCTAGAACTGGCCTAATGGCCATGGTTATCACAGGTTTTTTTTAATTATCAAAAGATCATTCGACTGAGTCAGCACAAAATGAAATTCTTCAGGCTCTCATTCTGTCCACTATCATCCCGTTCACCTCTGTCTTCATCTTCGGCACTTTGCTCTTTATAAACGCGGAATGCTAAACCAAAACAAAGACAGTATTTATCCCTTAAAGATACAGACTGATGGGTCCATCTGAAACAAGTTAAGAAGGGCTAATACTACAAAACAAAGGAACTCTACAGACGTAAACTAATAACATCTTACAGCTCCATAGGCGTCCACATCACAGGTTAAGAAACAGAGGCCAGCCAGCCCTCACTATGACACAGAGGACGCACACTCGAAAGACAAAACTTCTGTCACTAACACTTTCAATAAGAGAAACATCAAGTCAGATATACTCCTACGGTAAAACTACACTGACACACCATTGTTCCTACATCAGATTGGTAATACTTGTTTAGAAGATACTGTAAAAAAAAAAAAAATCTAAAAACTAGTTTAAGATATATACACATCTCCCCAGCAATTCCATTCTTAAGACTTTAAACTTAAAGACATAACAAAGACTGCACAGAAAGATTCAGCTAGGAGAAAGCTTATAATAGCAGAAAAATGAAAACCTAAAATACCAAAGACAGGATTAATCGAATAAGTTTAGGACATTCAATCATATGATCGAAAACTGGGCACTAAAACCATGTTAGAAGCCAAGTCTACTGACACTGAGATTCCGATAAAACAGACTGACTTAAAATTGTAAGTTGATTGTGACTCTGGTTTTATTAATATTTCTCTCTCTTATAGAAACAACGATTTAAAGTCTAGAAGGTTGAAATGATTCACAACACCAGATGGGATTTTTGTTTTCTCCTTTATTTGCATGTTTTCATTTATGTAAATGAACATTATCTCACTACTGCTTTAAGGACGACAATACCAACCTGAGAACAGGTTCTTGCTTCATGGGTCACAAATGCGAAGACCCCTCCCACAAGAAAGTTCTCAGTGCAAAAGAGAAAGCCAAATGTTCCTCCAAATGGGGATTAAGCCCCACGAAGCAGTCCTTCTCGCAAACTCCTCAGAAGGCAGGCTCCTCGAAGGCGGTTTTTAAAAATAAAATCACCAAGAGGAACATGTCTGGCGACCGCGGCTCTTCTCTCCTCACCAGCCAGTGAATCAACGGTGATAAGGACAGACTTTCTCATAAAAGGGCCTTTTGTTTGCTACAGCAAAAAGTCAGTCCTGGATTTTAGTAAAGTAGACCAACCCACTCAGCTTCATTCCAGCTTTAATTCATGCTGGAATGAAACACAACCGCAAACGAGCGGAAAAAGGAGAGGGGTGAAGGAGGGCGGAGGGGGCGGCCCCTGCCCCAGCCTGAGAAGCAGTGGCGGAGCCCAGAGGGTCCCTCCAGCCCCACAGAAGCAGCCAGAAGCACAGCCCTGTGCTCACCCCGCTTTAGCCTCGGCTGCTCTCCAACGGCCCAGCAAGAGGTCTCCTCCCAACTGCCTGGGTGCTGAACCGGGAAAGCAGGGCTGGCCGGGAGGGCCGGGCACTCCTGCACAGCGCGGGCGGCCACGACTCCTCAGCGGACAGTAGGGCCTCCACAAGAAGAAGAGCGACAAAGACTCCCGGGGGGGAACCACTTTAATTCAAACTGGGTGCCCCTCAGCATCTCCCTGAGCACCCGTCACTCTGACCCAGCCTGGGGGCAAGCACACTGGCCAACAGACGGGCGGGGGCCGGTGGGCCCGCGGGGACGGCGGAGGGACGGGGGCACGGCCAGCCGGCAGCATGGCCGGGGCTTGGGACGCTGCAGAGGGTCACCCGCCAGGACCACTCCCAGGAGGTAAAGCCCCGGACTCATTCCTGGAGCTGGGCTCTGGGACGGGCTTCTACCTGCTGACCCCTCAGACCTCCCCTACAGCCCGGCCTGACACCCATGGACATGGCTGTACCCTTCAGCGGGGGCGGGCACATCTCTGCCCCGGGGGCCTCTTCTTGCCCCCGCCTCCCCCACTCCATTCCTTGAGCACCACGGGGTCCACGGCCCGGCCCCTCGTGGGCCTCCCCATCCACCCTTGTCCTCTGCACCCCCAACCACCTTCTGGACATGCCAGTCTCATTCCCAACCCTGCTCACGTAAACTCCCTGGCACCTTCCCCCCCCCCGACCCCCGCGCCCGCACTAAAGGCACCTCAAGGCGGCCGCAGCCCCTCAAGCCCCAGCCTAGCCCCCCTCACAGTCGCGGCTCCGCATCCCCTCAAGCACCCCCCATCCTCCCGCGTGGGCCTCTCCCCGGGCTGGACTTCACCGGGAACGCTCCCCTCTCGACCCTTCACCTCATGACAAAGGTCACCTCAAAAGAAGCAAAGAACAAGCAAGAATAAACCGGGGCTTCCCTGGTGGCTCAGGTGGTAAAGAATCCGCCTGCCAATGCAGGAGATGCAGGTTCGATCCCTGATCTGAGACAATCCCACATGCCGCGGTGACTCTGAGCATGTAAACCCGGCCATCAGGCCACAACACAGCCACTTCAGGAGCTCAGGTGAGACAGCTGTTCTCAGCCAGTGGTCCAGAGGCCGCGGGACCCCAGGGTCTGAGAAGGGAGGCAGTCTCAACACTCTGGGACGTTCCTTCCCAGAGGGTGAACCCTCACACTTTCTCTGAAATGGGCCTCGGAGTTTTCCAGCAGCTACATGACACAACAGACGGCTCACAGAAGTGGATATTAAAGAAACCAGCTCTCTTCAATCAAGCCAGACATTTAGGAGACTTACCACAATGTTAAACAATGCCACTCTCTCACTATTTTAGAAAGTAGTCTTTTTTCCAAAATATTTTAGTAATCCGAACATGTAATGGATTATTTTTCAATGAATTAATAAAAAGACACAGTTTTTTTTTTTTTTTAGGTTCAGTTTCTAATACAGCAAAGACCAACAGAAATAACCCGCACAAACAAAGGCTCGTTGGTACTGACTAACACTGAACAACACGCAGGGGCTGAGATGACAGATGCATCAGTGGTCTAAGGCATCAACAGCCTACACACACACACACACACACACACACACAGATGCATCAGTGGTCTAAGGCATCAACAGCCTACACACACACACACACACACACACTCACAGATGCATCAGGGGTCTAAGGCATCAACAGCCTACACACACACACACACACACACGGAGACTCCCGACCATCACTTAAGGTCACAACATACACTGTACCGCCTTTCAAGGCTTCCGACACCCCAGCAATGAGAACAGGCAGCTCTGCGGCTTAGACCAGCCCCACACAAGTCCATGTCGCTGCACTGTGTTGATACCTAAACCCACAGTGAACGAGCCTCAGGACTGCCTCGCACAGCTCCCGTCGTGTGTACACACACGCTCCAAAGCAGCACCCAGCCATTTTCATAACAAGACAAAACACAAAGCAGAAAATACATAAAACTACCCCAAAACAGGAAGTTATTTTCAGGTCCCTGAGCATTTCTAAGATCCTTCCACACAGGTGTTCAAACATGGGTTGACCCCCCTGGACCACTGTCACTAGAGAGCGGAAGGGGCTCTCTCTGAGGGAACCTGTGGGTGAACAAGATGTTCGCGTCCCTTTGGGGAGTGGAATCTCTTGATTGAAAAATAAGAATATAGGGGACTTCCCTGGTGCTCCAGTGGCTAAGAATCCGCCTTCCAGTGTTGGGGACGTGGATCTGATCCCTGATCGGGCAACTAAGCCTGCAGGTTGCAACAACTGAAGCCCGCGTGCTCTATAGCCGTGCCCCGCCCATACACCAGCAGAAGGTGCCCCCATGTGCTGCAGTGAAGACCCAACACACCCAACTATATACCCGGGGCTTCCCAGGTGGTGCCGCAGTGAGACCCTGCCTGCCAGTGCAGGAAATGCAGTTCAGTACCTGGATCAGGAAGATCCCCTGGAAGAGGAAATAGCAAGCCACTCCAGTATTCTTGCCTGGGGGACTCTATAGACAGGAGCCTCGAAGGCCGTGGTCCATCGGGTTGCAAAGAGTTGGACATGACTGAACTACTGAGCACACACATGTATATATATGCGGTTTTATCATACAGCTATTCCTAGTTTAAAAGGAATTTTAGTTTCCTATTTCTTTCTTTTAATTTAACCTGGCTGTGTCAGGCCTTCGTTGCCACATGGAGAATCTTTTAGTCCTGGCATTCAAACTCTCAAGTGGAACAGATAAGATCTTAGCTCCCCAAACAGGGATGAATCCAGGCTCCCTGCCCTGGGCGTGCAGAACCCCAGGGAAGTCCCTTAATTTCCCATTTCAACCACTGTGTCAAAGAGAGGTGTCACCTGATACCCCATGTACTCGAGGAGCCAACAAATGACAGCATGGGGGTAGAGTCAGTAAGAAGGAAAACCTGTCTGCACAGGTATAATGTTCCTTCCACTTGTTTGGGAACTCAGGAGTTTTTTGTTTCTTTTTGTTGCTTGTTTTAAGGATTGGTGAAAGCCACACAATCTCTTTCCCACAAAACGAAGTGTGGGTTATCATCAATGAACTTCCCATACTGTATTTTTCGTTTTTAGTTTGCAATACGCCGAGCTCGTTGAAAAAGTTCAAGTAACACCTGCACCCCCTCCCCAGAGTCAGCAGTGATTGGCGTCTTCTCACGGTTGCTGTCTCTTTCTACAAACCTGTGCTCTTCCGGTGGCACTACTGAAAGTCGGCCCCAGACGTCCAGATACCCGCCTGATCATTTCCACCTGTACCTCCTGGCAACAGGGACCCTTATCCCCCAAAATTCAACACTATTATGACCCCAAGGAATTGAACACTGTTACTAGCAAGTGTTACATCTAGACTCAAACTTTCCCAATCGTCCCAATAATGGCCTTTGTGTTTTTATTTTCTTTTACTCCAGCATGCAGTCAACGACAGGCTTTATGGTCATGATCCCTTAGTCTTCTCCAACACAGTTCTCCCTGTTTAGGACACCTTGTCTAGAACACTGACACTTGAAGGGTTCAGGCAGCTGTCCTGTGGGCTTCCCTGGAGGCTCAGAGGTAAAGAATCCACCTGCGGTGCAGGAAACACAAGAGACATGGGTTCAGTCCTTGGGGCAGAAAGATCTCCTGGAGAAGGGAATGACAACCCACTCCAGTATTCTTGGTTGGAGAATCATACAGACAGAGGAGCCTGCTGGGCTACAGGTCATGGGGTCGTAAAGAGTCGGACACGACAGACTGTAACATAAGCAGCTGTCATGTAGATGCCCTATAGTATGGGTCTGATTCTTTCTCATTACTTGACTCAATGCAAACATTTTTGGCAAGAATGCTGTCCCTCTCACTGGTCCCACGGAGGGGTACACAGTCTAAGCGGGTCTGAGTTTGACTGTCTGCTCAAGGCGGAGGGGCCGGACTCCTCCGGGGTAAAGAACTTTCTCCCCTCTGTGAGCAGTCGTCTCTGCAGACACTTCAGTCTGTGTGAGGATTTACCCTCCCCCCCGCCAGCCAATCGCTCACACGATGCTTTCTGACAACCACTGATGATCTTGCCTGAATCGGCTATTCCTTTGGTGAATGTCTCATCTTCCAGACTCTACCGGAACTGGCAGGCGTCCATAAGCAGGCCCACGCACCCCTCTGGAGCACCGCTGTGACTTCCACTCACTGTGCCGTGGACTCCCTAGATTCACTGTATCCATTATTGTCATTCTTTTCTGTGCTCAAAACGCCCAGATCTGTCCATTAGGAACCCATTCAGGCTGCTCTTTTTCTGACACATCCCCATCAATTTTTGATCACTTCCTTGGTTTCTGGTACAAGATAATCCAGCCTCACACTGAATTTCCCCTGCCCAGAATCTGGAATACTTCATTTCTCCAAGGATCCCAGCTCCCTTTAGTGAAAAATGGTGTTTGGCAGCCAGGATCTATGGAGCAGACGTACTCAGTCCTCCTGGGGTGTCACTGCCCCAGGCCCTCTCAGGAGCGTGTGTTCACCACGCATTCACACTGATGCCTCCAATCTGGATCCCCAGACGTCAGTCCTTCCCCACCTCTTTCCCACCACATTTCACCTCCTTTCTCCCAGAAAACCCTGGTTCCCAACACCAGGACAGGTGCTCACTTGCTCCACCCTAAAACATGGCCAGAGTCAGTTCAGAACTGCCCCAACCTGTCAACAACTAACCTAATTTGTAGTACGTTTCTCCGTCATTCTTTTTTTCTTCTGACTATATCCCACTAAAGGAATACAGAGTACTACTGTGTGTGACTGGAATTATACTTTCCTATGTGGTTATGTTATTAATAATAACTCAATATACTGATACTTCTAAGTTCATTTGCTTCCATTTAAATTCAATTATTTTTTTCTATCAATGCTGTTGTATTTTTTCAAGATGTAGAATATTTATATGACTCAGAAAGTCAGAATTATATAAAACGGCATACTCAGATTAAGTTTCAGTCCCACCCAGATCCCTCACCCCCTGCCCCCACCTACTTGGATAAATTAATTAGTTTCTAGTCTATCCTTTCTAGGTTTCTTTCTGCAAAGAGAAGCAAATACATACATATTCCTTAAAAAACTGAGGGCTTCTCACTGCGGTGGCTTCTCCTGCTGCAGAGCACGAGGGCTCCCGGGCCCTGGAGCGCAGGCTCGGGAGTTGCAGTGCACAGGCTTAGTTGCTCCTCAGCATGTGGGATCTTCCAGGATCAGGGGTCGAACACACATCTTCTGGACTGGCAGGTGGATTCTTCACCACTGAGCCCCCCGGGAAGCCCCATATTATGCGTATTTAATTTGTACTTGTTTTCACTTAATGTATCTGAGAAACAACTCTGGCAGTTCACAGGAATCTCCCTCTTTTATTTCTGCAGTAGCGCAGTTCTCTGCTAAGGGGATGCGCCTTGGCTCACTCATCCTGGATGGATGTCACGGCTGTTTCCATTTCACATCACAGACAGTGCTGCGATGAACCACCCTGTGCATCTGGTGTTTTGCCATGTGTACCCCGAGGCACAAGCTCGGGGTAAATGACAGGAAGTGGGACTGTGCCGTGGAGGACAAGTGTGCACACGGACACTGCCTAGCTCCCCACAGGAGGACTGGGCCACCCTGCACCCCCACAGCTATACTAGAGGTTGCCTGCTTTCTGAGGGCCTCACAAGATGTGCTCAAGCTTCACATATTTGCCACAAGTAAGAAACTGCCCCAGCGATTTTAATTTTCATTTCTTCTATCATATGTGAAGGTGAACATCTTCTCATATATTTGAGGGCCATCTGTATATATTCTGTGAATGTCTTCATGTCTTTTGTTCATTTTTCTATCAGTTTTTGGTCTCCTTTCCCTTTGACTTTTAAGAGTTTTTAAGATTTGCGTGCATGCGCAGGCCACTTTTTAAAAAATAAATTTATTTAATTTTAATTGGATAACTGCTTCACAATATTGAGTTAGTTTTTAATACATACATCAACATGAATCAGCCACATGTATGCATACGGCCCCTCCCTCTTGAACCTCCCTCCCGTGTGTAGACCACTCTTAAAGTCCTCATTGAACTTGGTACAACACTGTTTCTGTTTTACGCTTTGGTTTTCTGGCCGAGAAGAATGTGGCATGTGGCTCCTCAACCAGGGATGGAACCCACAGCCCCTGCAATGGAAGGCAAAGTCTTAACCACTGGACCCCAGGGAAGTCCCAAGAGTCTCAATATCTTATTGAGAGCTTCTACTCCAGAACACTGCGGGCAGAGGGGTGTCCCGGGCCAGCTGGGCCTCCTCCCGCTTCTCCCAGACAAAGACAGCACTTCTGCGTGGGGGTGGCCAGGGGTCCACCAGGGGCCTGGCAGAGCCAGCCATCAGCTCGGCCAGAGCCAGAAGCCCAGCCACCCTCAGCTCAGGTCTCTCCTGCAACTCACAGCTCCGGCATCTCTTCCATTCATCAAGTGAGAAAAATACCCAAACTGGCTGAAGGATTTACAGGTACTTTAGCAGGCTTTCAAAGGAAATGCTAATCCCTCTCATCAGTGTAGAATCTTCCTTTTATTGCGGCTCAAGCAATCTATGAATTAAACTAAAATTACATTTCACTTTATAAATATATAAACAAGGTCCTATTTATAGCACAGGGGAACTATATTCAATATCCCGTGACAAACCATAATGGAAAAGAACATAAAAAAGAACATATGTGTAAGATTGTGTGTGTGCGTGTATGAATGGCTTCCCAGATGGCTCAGTGGTAAAGAATCTGCCTGCCAATGCAGGAGATGGGGGTTCAATACTCAGGTCAGAAGATCTCCTGGAGGAGGAAATGGCAACCCTCTCTAGTATTCTTTCCTGGAAAACTCCATGGACAGAGGAGCCTGGTAGGCTGCAGTCCATGGATTTGCAAAGAGTCAGACACAACTGAGCGACTGAGCACACATACACACACACAGTATGTATACATATGTATATATATACACTGAGTCACCTTGCTGTACAGAATTAACATAACACTGTAAATCAACTATACTTCAATAAATTTTTTTCAATTTCAATAAATCATAAAATTTTTAAAATAAACTATATATGATTAATCAGTTCACTGGCAGGAAGCTTAATCTAAACAAGATTTATAAACGTCCCTGGATTTCTAGTGACAGTGAGAAAAATACCGTAGGTCCTGCAGGTACTAAGCCACTGTTCTGCTTACTGACCCAGTGATTTACAGCAGTAAATGTCTTTACAGTTCTGAGCAATGCCTCTGGTCCCAACAAATAAACCACTGCAAACAGGCTCAGCCAACAGGTGCCACCACATCATTCGTAACTGGAGTCTTCGGTTTTAACCTGGTTAAACTTGTTTAAAGAAAAGTCAGAATAAAGTGTGTAAAATAAAAAAGAACAATGAATCACGAAAGCCCCTGACAGCAACATCACTGGTGAGTTCCCCACACTGTGGAGCCCTCGCTCAGAACAGGGACATGAACGGGCAAGCGCATTCTGGCTACAGCAGGACTATTCATTTACCTGTGGGGACTGAAGACTCTAAAGCTTTTTGTCCAAGTTTTTTAAAAAATTATCTAACAGAAGAAAAAGTAAAGTAGATCAGTTAACAAACTAGAATTACAAGAGTTGTATATCTTTAAATCCTTCTGAAGACATGGGCCATTAGAAGAATAGCTGAGATTTCAAGAAAAGAGCTAAAAAATATCTGCAATTTTAGAAATCCCAAGTGATCAACATACAGACAGTGTGCAAAAGGGCTTAAAATAATGCAGAGTGACACTGCTTCCTGTGTTTACAGCTAGTATAACTAAAATGCTATTGGCCCTCTGGTTTGTCTTGTATTTAGAACATCCATCCAGGACACCTTGCCCACAATATGTCCCTGCAGGAAGCAGGCTACTCCAGGCCTGCTGCAGCCAGGACAGGTGACCGATGGGCACAAACAGGACACTGGGTTATCGTTAGAGCTGGGTTTGAAACAGAGAAAAATACGCCACCTCGAGATTGTAACCAGAGTAATATTAGTACCAACTTTTCAAAAACAAGTTATTAAACATTTAGGCAGAGAAGCAAAACTGTACCTGCTGAAGAAATTTCTTTTCCTCCCTAACCATGACATGGAACCAATCCATGTATATGGGGTCGACTAGTCTCAAAAACTTCCAAACTAACAATGCAATCAGTGCAGTTCTTTTCCCAGGAAGTTCCTGGTTACTCACATCACATGTTGATGTAAGCTCAGTGCCAATCTTCAAGATCATAGGCGTGTTCTAATATGTATTTCTCCAAATATCAACAAAAATTACAATGCATCTTCAATAAGCAACTGAACATGTTCAATGTCTCACAAAGTTTTTAAGCTTACTAGAAAATCTGAGTTTGTTTAGATGCATTTTGTTTATGGATCTAAAATCTTGAGGGAGTCAAAGTAAACAGGCAAATATTTTGTCTTTAGGATTTATTTACACTTTTATTTCTAAATATGAGAATGAAATTTCTTTAATAGATTCTTTTCTACACTGTTTGAAATTTGTGGTATGGGTACAGGCACTACTTTTCAAAATAACTGAAATAAGTAACAATAGAAAAGTTGGCCAATACTTCAAATAAAACCACCCCACTTCCCAACACACACTCACACAATGAAAAAATAATTTTTAAATATTTCCTTAAAGACTTTTTTCTCATGGACAACTTTTACAGTTAAAATCACAGTATACATACAATCAATTTATATACGACTATTCATTTATATCAGAAGGTGATAACCTAGGCTGTGGAGACTTTGCAGTTATCATAAAAGTACTTCTAAGGGCCACCTAACAGTCTTCAGTGGGTATCCAATTCTTCTGACTGATATTTCAATTACAATTAATGTTTGGACCCTGTAACCAGAATTTAAACAAAATAAGTGTTTGAAAAGGAAGCAACCCATAACTTGGTGCCCTTTACAACCTGGTTAGTGTAGTCCACATTGAATTTAACTCTTCCTACATGTAAGAGCCTGCACTGGGAAAATGCCACACATGACTCTGAATCTCCTGGGGACAAGTTAGGCTTCCATTAAAGCACAGCTGGTCCTCCGTATCAGTGTGTTCCACAGCCACAGGTTCAACCATCTGAGGATCAAACACTGTCAGTGGGGTAAACGAAATCCAGAAACTTCCAAAAAGCAAAACATGGATTTGCCACCTGCCATCAACTATGGGGTCTCACAGAGTCGGACACAACTGAAGAGGCTTAGTAGCAGCAGCAGCAGCATCAACTATTTACATAGCATTCACATTGTATTTACAACTGGTTATGCAGCATTTATGTTGAATTAAATATTATAAGTAAAACAGAGATGATTTAAAGTACCTGGGAGGAAAAAATTAAAAAACAAAAACAAACAAAAAATTAACAAAAAGAACACTGTAAGTCAATTATACTTCAATAAAAAATTATAAAACAAAAAAATAACAAAGTATATGGGAGGATGTGTATAGGTTATATGCAAATACCACATCATTGTATACAAGGGACTAGAAGCATCTGTGGATTTTGATATCCACATGGGGGAGTCCTGGATCCAATCCCACCTCATCCCCCATACTAAGAACAAATGTATATATCTGAGATCTTCAATTTTAAAAACCAGGTCAAAAGGCAAGTTTGGAACAACAGACAGGGAATATACCATTTTTGGACAATGAAGCATCATTACATACATTTTGATTTACATATTAAATACTTAAGGAGTTATCTCTGGATGGTGGAATTATAGGTGATTCCTATTTTTATATTTTGCTTATTGGTCTTATTTAGTTTCATATTTTTAAATAATGAACATCTATAAAAAATAATTTAGCTTCTCCCCAATAGGATCTCAGTTGTGTACTTCTATACAATTACGTGTGTATGTGTGCGTGTGCACAAAACGGTCTGGAAGGAAATGCACTAAAATGCTAATGGTGTTTTTCTAAGGCTAGTGGGATTGGTCATTTTTTGGTTTGGATTTTATATCACTCTGTATTTTCCAGTTTTTAGAAACAATAAGCCTGTTACTTTTATAACATAAAAAATTTTAAGACCCTAACAAAATTGCCTGTTATCCAAGTACAGAAAGGAACATCATCTGCCTTTTAGCAATTCCTCCAACACACAGGGCCAGACACACACACACACACCATCAGCTCCCACGTGCACCTGCTCATGCACACACGCTCATTCTCACACACACGCAAATCCAAGCCTAGGACTGGAAAGGACAGTGGAACAACTGAAAGGTCTGCCGAACGTCCTCAGGGAGTTCCAAGTGCCCACCGGTGGAGGACTGAAAAGGAACGAACAGCAGGGAGACGCCTGTGCGTGGACACCACCTCCAGGAGCCTCCTCACTGAGGAGCACAGGCAGGGCCCACAAGGTTACTGAAGGGCGTTCCTGCTCCAGCATGCGGAGCTCTCTGGAAAGGACCCCAGACTGTTTAAATGCCCAACTGAGTGCTATCCTGTGAAAATAACCTTTACTATTATAATGAATTTCTTTGAAAGATAACACTGAAAGAAACCAATCATTTCTCACAGTACTCTTATTTTACAGTACAGTTGATTTACAATTTCTTCTTTATGATAAGTTGGTGATAACTACAAAAGCATCTGTCCTTCATCATGAAAGGGTCACGTCCACGAGGCATCTTCAGAGATGGTCGAGGCCTTAAAGATAAGCTCTTGCAACTCGACAACCAGTGCCTGGGCACATCTGACTATAAATTCCTTGTCAAGAACACACAACCAGAAAGCGCCGCTGTAGTTCTTTCTCCTTTCGATTCCTGCCAACACTGTATTATATTACACCACACCTGATCTATCACCAGATGAGGTAATGAGAACCAAATACACCATGACATTGCTAAAGAGAGAGGGATACAAAAGCCGTCTGTATTATAAATGGGAACTACTTCTATTAAAAATTCAGATAATCCACTTAAATAATTCAAAACGCTTCCTTCATAAACAGATTACATAAAAGATACTGCAAGTGCTACCTTTGACAGTTAGACAATAATCAAGTTGCTATCATCAAGGACAGTAATGTGACCAGCCTAAGAGTCTCATGCGCTCTGTATTTTGAAATCTCAAGGTAGAAAGTACAAATACTTATGGGCTTTATTGCTGTGTGTTCCTACAGTTTAAAAAAATTATGAATGTTTTAAAAAGAATTATCTTCTAGAGATATGCACGGAAATATTTATGGGTGACATGATATGTCAGGTATGTGCTTCAAAAATAATCTGGGGGTGGGGAACAGGGAGTTTACAAGTGAACCAGGACTTCAGAAACTGAGCGATGGCTTGGGGGCTTCACCAGACTTCTCTCTGTTCTTAGGTATGTCCAACACTTTCCATTTTTAAAAATTAAAAATACTGATCAAGGTAGAATTCTTCACTTTTCTCTAAAATACTTCACTAGCAAAGAATATTTCTTCTCTTTGCCGTATTCTGACACCACATTTGGAAAAGGAAGTCTGAGTCATAATAAAGACTAGCAAAGCTTCAATTCGGTTCAGTCGCTCAGTCGTGTCCGACTCTTTGCCATACACACAAAAACCAGCTTTTCACTAACCTGTTAAATATCTGCTCCTAAACAAGAGCTGCCTCCACCATCCCAGGAAGCTCGTCCAAGTCCAGTACTCAGATCATATCCAACTCTGCTTCTTCCCCAGCAGTCCTGGGAGCAGATGGAGGGGGCGATGCCACAGTAGACCTCCCTCACTCGCCCACTCCCACCAAGTCCTGAGTCATCTTGGATTCACCCCCAAACTCAAGATTCCACCAGGAGCTCCCAGAGCAAAGAATGTCGACTCAGTTCTACTCTGAATAATATTTAGAAAAAACTCAGCCCCAAATAGCAACCTAAAGTTTTTCCCACTGTGATCAATAAGAATGTCACAACAAAAGGTGGTTCCCAAATGAAAATGATTTTATGATAGTCAATAAGATGAAACTTTGTGGGATTAAAGTTTAGGGCCACCAAACCTAAGAACTTGGGAGCCATCTAAATGTCATGAGCGCAAGACTTAGTCCCTGTTTCAACACTGACAATATGTGAGGCCTTGGAAAGTCACTTAACTTTTATGGGCCTCCAGTTTCTCACCCGTGGGATGACTCTCTTCCACGTATGACCACCTCAGAGAAAAGCTGATGACCCAGGGAAAACACAAATGAGCCTCATATAAGCTATAAAGCACTGCATCAAAGTCAGAGTATGGTAAAGAAGAACAAATGTGCCGATTCCCTAACATGCTTGATGGGTATGATGAGGAAGCGTATGTTTGGAGAGAAGACACCACGTTCTAGTGAAAAACAACTGAGGATGCCCAAGGTGCTCTCCAGGTGGGGGGCAATAAAGAAAAGCATCAAAACACCTGAACCACTGATCACAACCCATGCGAACCATACAAGACACTGTCCAGCGATCACAATCCACGTTAATCTCTCTCATTAGACTTACAGAGGGTCTAATGGGCACGTCTCTCTCTCTGCCCGTTAGCCTAAGAGATGGGAGACCTGTCCTGGGCAATGTCTTCAAACCAGAGCTACACACAAGCGTCACACTGACCAAGAGGTCAACATTCAGGATACCTATATGGACACGTCCAGACTGAAAACTCAACAAGGAGCCTTGACGCAGGATGACCCAGTTCTTTACATGACTGCTCAGTGGACACCATGAATACTCAAGGGGCACAGAGATCCTGTATAGAAGTTCTTAATGTTCTGGCGGAACCCTGCATACCAGGGTGTCAATTTTACCTCTTGGCTTAAACATGCATATGTACCTCACATGTACCTGAATGCCCACTTCACAAATATTCACATGTATGAAAAGTCAACTAAATACAAACACTAGCAGATCAGCCTTTTGGAATGTCTCATCACTGAACAATGTATTTAAAAGAACACCTGTCACCTGTGTGATGTCTATCTGGGTCAACGGCAGGACACACACAGCCACACTGTGGTCTCCACCTGAACTTTCATAAGCGCTCAGATGGGGGAAGGCCTGGACCTTGAAGCTCACCTTCTCCCAAAGCAGCGCAGCCCTGGGAGTGGCTCGGGACCCTCTGCCCTGTGCATTCCCTCACCTGCCCAGCACCTCATCTGTCCTACAAGAGTGAAGGTGGACCTGATGGAGTTCTGTGGAGTCTGTATTCGCCGCGGTGCTCTAGGGTTCATCCCTCTCCCTTGGCACAGAAGGTAAGGAAGTGAACATTTTTAGCCTTCACTGTCTCCCAAATAACGAACCTACCTAGAATACAAGCCAACCATAGATGGTGAAGTAACTGCGCTCAAAATAGATTATTAATATGATCTTAAGCATCCAAGTGCAGCCTGGCCTTTGCAGACAGGAGTGAATTACTTCAGCCAAAACGAACTTGGGCTCTCAGTTGGGAGACCTGCTGGCACCTGTCCATCCGGGGGGCACTTCTATGCAGCAGATTAAGGGGCATGTCCCCAGGCCAGGAGCTACCCTCAATTTAGGAAAGATCCAGCTGTGTGGCTTGGGATGGCAGGGAAAGAAACTGACTCCAGAGAATAAAACCTCTTTAAAGGGGGAAGATGTGCTTCAGCGAATTCAGCTAGAGGTGAGGGGAGAAGCGGTGAGTCAGAAGAGAAGCGGGACCCCTGGCCTCCACTGCACTCCACGACCAACACGCGAGCCCGGCCCTCACGCGGCGAGTTACCTGCTCCGCCCCGTAGACAGTGGCGAACTGGACGAAATCCTCGATGCGCACGAAGCCGTCTCCATCCCCGTCCAGGGCATCGAATACGGCTCGGAGGCGGGGGCTGTCCTCCGGACACCCCGCAGGCTCGCTCGTTAGGGGGTGAGTTTGGCTAAAGTCAGAGGGCCCGTCCGGGTCCCGGGGACCCAGCTCCAGGGCCGGATCGCCCACCTCGGGCGCCGCGAAGGAGGGGAAGAAGTCGACCTCGCCCCTCAGGTGATGGCTGCGGCTGAAGTCCTGCGCGCGAACGGGCGCGCTATGCGCGGGGCCGTCACCCTCTGGCTCCATCGTCCAGGAAAAGAGCGGGCCGAGCTCCGGCAGGGCCAGGTCAGGGTCGGAGTCGGGGTCGGGGTCGGGGTCGGGGTCCCGGCCCGCGCGCTGCGGCCGCCGCTCCCATCCCGGAGATCGCCCGGCATCCACGCCGGCCGCGGGGTCCTGCGGGCCGAGCCCCGGGCTCCGGGCGAAGGCGGACGGCGCGCCGGGCCCGCCAGGCTCCGGGTCGGGGCCCGGGCCGCCCGCGGGGGAGGCCGGCCGGCCCGGCTCCATCTTCATGGGCGCGCCCCCGGCCGCGGCGCGGGCCCCCGAGGCCAGTGGTGCTGCGGGCGGCAGACAAAGGCGCTCAGGGCGCGGCGGCGGGCGCGGGCATCCCCGCGGCGGCGCGGGCGGGCGCGCGCGGGGCGCCCGGGCTGCTCCGGCTGGCTCTCGGGCCCTGCTCCACCCTCGCCCATCTTCGCGCCGCGCCTCAGCTGTCCTCGGCCCGGCGGCGCGGCGGGCGCGGGCCCATGGCGGCGGCGGGCGGCCGAGGGAAGTCGAGGGGCAGGGCGGACGGGACTCTGAGGCGCAGGACTCTGTGGAGGCGACCCTGAGGAGAAGAGCCCCGAGGACGCGAAAGAAGAGGATGACGCCGAGGAGGCGACTGAGGTACCGGAGCGCACGCCGCCGCCCTCGCCCCGCCCTTCACCGGCCTGACGTCAGCACGTCGCGCCGCCGGCTGGCCCCGCCCCTCGCAGGCCAGGTATAAAGGCAGGCTCTGGCGCCGCAAGGCGGGCAGTGTCGCTTACCCTCGGGTGGGGCCCCGGAGGTGGGCGTGCTTAGAGGCTGCGGACCCGGGCGTGACGTCACCGACCCACGCGCGGGGCGGATGGACTGAGTGCTGCCGGCGTAAAGCGCCCCCACAACACGCAATGAACGCGATAGTGAAGGGGCGGGGGACGTGCACGTGGCGCCCCCAGCAGACTCCTGCTGCGCGGAGACACCCGCCTGAGTATGGAAGGGCCTTGGAAACGCGGTCCATCCCTAGTGACCGAAGGAACGCGTGGCCAAACACTGAGACCGTTTTTAAAATCTGTAACAAGTGTTTTTCCCCCGCAACAGGCTATCCAGTGTTCGTCGCCAGTGTACTGCCAGGCCTCCCAAGCGCTGCGGCAGTCTTTGACAACTGACATCTGTTTCTCTAGATGTCACTGTCGTCAGTGGGGACACAGGGCGCCAGACACAGGCACCTTGCAGCAGGCACAAAAGTGGAGACATGCAGATGGGAGCCCGTAAGCTGCCAGGCCCCAGGCAAGGTGCATGTAGCATTACAGGCTCCATTTAGAGCCCGTAATAAGATGCGGGGGAACGCACTGCCCCGGCTGTGTTCATAAGCAGCTTTGGCGAGAACCAAAGGAGGCTGAGCCTGGTTCCAGGCATACTGTGAGGAGCGCTGTGTTGGTTAACTGAGTCATCTGCCATGACAAAGTCCCAGGACATGTGGCCCCAGTGTTTGTGAGGCTGGCATTGGGAAAAGAAAGGTGAAGGAATACCCCCAACCCAAAAACTATATTCTCAGTTTCTTATAAGAGCTCTGTGCTTTCATGAGGAAGATACTGCACTCAAAGGAAAAAAAAAAAAAAATCACCTCCAGGAACTTCCCTGATGGTCCAGTGGTTAAAAATCCACCTGCCAATGCAGGGGACACGAGTTCAAACCCTGGTTCAAAAACTAAGATCACTCATGCCACGGAGCAGCTAAGTCCATGTGCCGCAGCTACAGAGCCCAGTGCCCTGGAGCCCATGAACCGCAATTATTGAGTCCTGGAGCCACAGCTACTGAAGCCCACCCTCGCTAGCTGCTGCTGCTGCTGCTAAGTCACTTCAGTCATGTCCGACTCGGTGCGATTCCATGGATTGCAGCCTACCAGGCTCCTCTGTCCATGGGATTTTCCAGGCAAGAGTACTGGAGTGGGTTGCCATTGCCTTCTCTGACCCTCCCTAGAGCCCGTGCTCTGAAACAAGAGAAGCCATCGCAATGAGAACCCCAGGCACCGCAACTAAAGAGTAGCCCCGGCTCACCACAACTGGAGATAGCCTACATGCAACAACGCAGAGTCCGTGCATTTCAATAGAACTCAGCATAGCCAGAAAAAAAACCATCTCCAGTTTTGGCAAGAATCTGAAATTGGACTGATGCCTTTGGCCAGATACAGCTTTTAAAGGTAGTTATAGTGATGTGTCAACTTTTCTAAATAAGGATGTTAACATGGGGGAGGTGAAACCAAATGAGGCAAGGGCTGCACCCCCAAGGAAACAGCTCTCTTACTGCTGTGCCAGTTCCTGAAAAATCTGCATGCCTTGGCTGGCCAATGTACCCAAACAGAAGCCCAGCATTGGAGAACACACACCTTCCTGCTTGGACCACTTCAAGAGACTCTATCCCTGAAACATTAAAGGTGACAAGTGCCTGGTCAGTCATTTGGACCTCCAGCATCCATGTAGACATTTTCCATCTCTAACATTCAAGATGAACCAGCTGGAGGGAAGCACCCCTGCTGCCATTTTGACCTGCTCCCCTACGCCCACCCCATGCACATTTTAATTTAGCCGTGTAACAGGTACACAGAAGAGGAAGGGAGAGGGTGGGGTGGGTGCAGCTCACATCTGTTGGCATTTAGGTCTGAGTGACTCTCTGTGAAAACCTCCCTCTATGAGTCCTTCTTTTTGAAAAGTACCTGGGATAAACACTTATCTTTTGGAACTCTCAAGCAAATGGGTCTCCTTAATCCCTCGTCCCTGGTGACCTTTGACCTATGGAGAAAGATGGGAAAAAGAAGACCAGCAGGGTGACTCAGCAGATTCCTAGCACAGAACTGTTGACAGGGGAGCAAAGGGAAAGTAGGTCAGGAAGCCTCAGTGGAAGAATGCACAGGTCTCCCTTGGGAAAGGGCCTCTCCACTGCCTGGGTGACAGCTGGCCACTGACAGCAAGGGGGTAGGGGGATGACAGGCAAGGCTAAATCTGATCACAAATATTCTCTTATTTAATGCACATCTAAAAAAAAAAAAAAAGAAACACAAAAATTTACAGTGGACAGTACATATGTTTCCCCCATTTTTGCTAGTCTGATAAACTTAAAATGGCATCTCATCTTGTCTTATTTGAATTTAGCTGAATGCTAGCATGGTGGAGCATTTATTGCTATGTTTAGTGACCAACTGCTGCTGCTGCTAAGTCGCTTCAGTCGTGTCCAACTCTGTGCGACCCCATAGATGGCAGCCCACCAGGCTCCCCCGTCCCTGGGATTCTCCAGGCAAAAACACTGGAGTGGGTTGCCATTTCCTCCTCCAATGCATGAAAGTGAAAAGTGAAAGTGAAGTCACTCAGTCATGTCCGACTCTTAGCGACCCCACGGACTGCAGCCTACCAGGCTACTCCGTCCATGGGATTTTCCAGGTAAGAGTACTGGAATGGGGTGCCATTGCCTTCTCCGAATGACCAACTAGGGTCTGTGAACTGCCCACTTGTAGCACTTGCCTGTTTTTCTTTTGGATTCTCTTTTTCTTTAGGGAAATCTCTCATCAGTTTTTGATATTGCAAATATCTTCTCCCTGCTTGTGACTCCTTTGTGATCTCTGTTGGAGAAGATTAGACATAAATCTTTAATTTTTAGTAGTCAAACCCATTATTTTTATCCTTGGTGACTTTGCTAATAATAAAGAAAAGATTGACTTTTCTACAGGTGGTGCCAGTTGTCTGTACAGAAACCTTACAACTAGATCCTGAAGTGACATCAGATACAAAAAATAATTAAAGAAATCAAAGACATAAAAGTGGAAAGTGAGGGAATCACCCGGCAGTCCAGTGCTCAAGACTTACCTCTGGCAAGGGTGCAGGTTCGAACCCCAGTTGGGGAACTAAGATCCTGCTAGCCACAAGGTGTGGCCAGAAAAAATAAAAAATAAAAACTTTAAAAGCTTTAGAACACTTTGAAAAAATATCTTTATTATCTTGGAGCAGGAACATTTCTTACGTAAGAGTAAAAACTACAAACAAAGAGAATGATTTGAAGTTAAATACATTAAACTTTAAACTTTCCAAAAGTAAAGGAACACATATCAGATTGAGCAGGGCTGGGGGAAAGGGAAATTAGTTGGAGTGAAGGAACTGTTTCATACCTTGATTCTAATACCTTGGTTCTATAACTGAAAGTGTTTGTCAAAATTCACAGAACTGTACACTACAAAGAATGAATCTTACTGAATGTAAAGTATACCTTAGTAAAAATTAATTTTAAAAACTTCGCTTTCTGTTTGACACAAGACACGTCAGAGATTGGTGTCTTGGTCTGCTCATGCTGCTATGACCAAATGCCATATACTGAGTGGTTAAAAAACACATTTAGTTTTCACAATTCTGCAGTCTGGGAAGTCTGAGATCACGATGCCAGTGTTACCCTAAAACAATTAAAAAGCTGGCTATTTTACCAGCAAAATGGGTTTATTCTGAAGCAGCAAAGATTTATAATTAGAGATTTGCAAATATGGCCAGCAAAGGCGAGGAACCGCTTTTATAGAGGAGAAGTGGGGGGGTTGGAAGAGGCTGTTGAAAACAAAGTGTCCATTGGAGGAAACTGGGAGTTCAGAGGGCAGCGGCATTTCTCTGGATGAGCTGTGACCAGCTCTCATTGGCTGGACTGTTCCTGAACGAAGAGAAATTGTTGCTTTCTGCTGCTGGGTAGTATAACTGCTGCTGCTGCTGCTAAGTCGCTTCAGTCGTGTCCGACTCTGTGCGACCCCATAGATGGCAGCCCACCAGGCTCCCCCGTCCCTGGGATTCTCCAGGCAAGAACACTGGAGTGGGTTGCCATTTCCTCCTCCAATGCGTGAAAGTGAAGTCGCTCAGTCGTGTCAGACTCTTAGCAACCCCATGGACTGCAGCCTACCAGGCTCCTCCGTCCATGGGATTTTCCAGGTAAGAGTACTGGAGTGGGGTGCCATTGCCTTCTCTGAGGTAGTGTAACAGTGGCAGATATTGGGATCTGTGCTGTTGAGTAGTATGTGCCTGAAAGCGCCCCCTTCTGGCAGCCTGGCTCTATTTTCATGGAGCTCCCAAGTTAGGAGGGATCCCAAGGTCAAGGGGAAGCATCTCAGCTGGCCAGGGGTGACCCCAGTGCCCCAGGGAGGCCTGGAGGTGACCCTGGTGATGCCAGCAGGAGAGGGCAGAGGTCTATTCTGGAGGAAGAAGGGACCTGCTGCAGACCCGTGATGGGGTCACAGCAAGGAGGACCAGGGCCACCAAATAGCCTCCCCCCAGCACCCCCGGAAAGGGTTCTAAATTCGGCTGTGGCCCACGCTCCTGCCGCCTGTCCCACCTTCTCCCACAGAAGAGGCTGGCCTCGCCCTCCAGGCCTGAGCCACCATCCTGGCTGGGTAATCTGGGGTGAGGGGCAGAGAGAGGCAAGGGGCTTTCCAGGCTGCAGGAGAGGCTTTGCAGGCACCCGGCGTGTTTGTCCTCTTAATTGTGGTTCAAGGATGTGGACAGTCAGAGCTCACCAAACTCTGCTTGTCACTTGTGCGCGATCTGTCACATGCTGATTATACCTCAATCAAGCTGCAAACAAAAACTGCTGGCCAGATATTTTCAATCTGTGATTTTGAAAACGATGTAAGTATTTTGCATGGGGTAAGCACACCGAGAGCAGGGTTGACTTAGATCTAGATCACACCCCTGCAGCCGGGGGTGCAGTCCACACTCGTGTTTACCGATATTTATTCAGGGGGGAAGGGTTTTTTCTCACTTTCAAATTTAGTAAAGTACATTTCTTAGAGTAAAAATAGACCATGAGTTTGTAAGTCACAATTTAACTCCTCCTGAGGCAGCCGAGATTGGGATGCTTTCCTTATCTTAACGTCTCACTCTGCCGTTCCTGTGATGACAGGCATCTCCAGTCCTTGTGGTGCCCACGTCCACCCCCTCCGAGCCTCCCCTGCAGCCAGGATCCCAACCCGTGTCCGGGGAGGGGTACCGAGGACCAGACTCAGAGATTTGTACGCAGATCCAGGACTTCCTGTTTTAGCCTCAGGTCATGGTTTCCAGAGGTGAAGATCTGATTCTTTCCACTCTCCTCCCTTGGGGTAAAAATTGTCCAAATTACACATGATGGTGGAAAAGTTAAAAGTCTACTCTGTAGATTGCTGACATTCCTTATTCCTTCTTTAGCACACTTCTGTCAGTGCTGTCTTTGGCAAGATGCTCTGATGTACACATGCGATGAGGTGCCCCCCCGCCCCCAGATACTCCAAAATTTGGAGATAAAGTTATCTTCTGGGACTTCAGTTAATGAACTCCATGCCCTGTCGATAGGGTCTCAAAGAGTCAGACATAACTGAAGCAACTTAGCACATACTGATAACGTGTCACCTAGGAAATTATGCAAGTCAATCAGTAAATAAGTGACTAAAGAGTTTGAAAAGCCTCTGTTTGCTGACAGAGTAAAGTAGGTCTGATCCCAAAGACCTGAACCAGAATGCAGCGGTAAATATGAAATCCAAGGAAGAAGCTGGTTCCCCAAGACACCTAGGACAGAAGAGTCGAGTCGGATGGAAAAGTGAGCAGGGAGCCTCTGCCGTCTCCAGCTGGGTCTCGGGTTTTGCCAGCAAGGGGACCCAAGGCTCATGCAGTCACACACACACACACATACACACACAGACTCAGCACTGGTCTGCACATTGGTCTCTAGTGATTGTGTCCGATGTGAGTCAGGACCCACATGGGATGCCTGCTCACATGCATTTTCTAGAAGTGCTAGGAGCTGCCAGGTTCATATGATGCAATCAATCCTTGTGTGTGTGTGTGTTAGTTGCTCAATCATGTCTGACTCTTTTTAACCCCATGGACTGTAGCCCGCCAGGCTTCTCTGTCCATGGAATTCTCCAGGCAAGAATACTGCAGTGGAAAAAAAAATATTGCAGTGGGTAGTCATTCCCTTCTCCAGGGGATCTTCCCGACCCAGGGATCGAACCCGGATCTCCTATATTGCCGGCGGATTCTTTACCAGCTGAGCCCCAAGAGAAGCCTGAAATCAACCCTTGGCCTCCTTTATTGAGCAAGAGCCAGACCCTGACCCGAACTGGGACCCGTGTCTGACCGAAGGAACACTGGCTCTCTCTGCAAGGGGCTGGGTCACAGCTTGCACACAGCGAGCCTGACAAAGAGCAGATGGGCAGCGAGGGAAAGGGGAGGTTCACAGGGCAGGTGGAGGTGGGAGAAGGAAGACCCCAATCCCCAGCTTTATCCCCAAGCTCCAGAGCATCCCCCCGCCCCCCGGGAGTCTGGGAAGGTCCCAGGATCTCCCCCTCCTTCCCCTCTAGCATCCAGCAGAAATTGGTCCAAGTGCCCAGAGGGAAATGCCCGAGGGAGCCCGCACCCTCTCCGCAGCCTGAGAAGCCCCCACCCCAGAGGGCCCCTTGGCCCTGCCCAAGAGGACACAGCTGCCCGGCTGCAGCATGACTGGGCCTCAGGGCTGAGCCTGGGGCGAACAGGATGCCTGCCTGGACACGCAGCCCAGAGTGAGGGCTTGACCACTGCAAGGTGAACTGGGTCTGACCACACAAGAACCCTGCCCAGGGCTCAGCGTCTCCCCCTGCATCACTCAGCGAGGCCACGTCTCTGGCTGAGAGGAAATTCAGGAGGGCCAGTCGTGCTCACACTGGCCCCCAGCCAGGGCCCCGGGCAAAGGGCTGTGTGCACGGTGGGCGGACTGCGTCCGGTGAGGTCAGCCTCAGCCTCTCAAGTCTCCTCCTGCATCAGGTGGCCTGGCCCCGGCTGGTCTCACAGGGCCCTCTGGGCCACCAGAGACCAGTGGGGAGGACGCCACCCAGGGACCCAGAGCCAGCACTGCACAGCCTCCAGTCCTTTCGAGGTGACCCAAGACAAAACACAGGCAAGCCGGTGCAGTACCAGGTTACCACGGCAACAGGAGGAGTGGGTTGGGAAACTCCCCAAGACTATGCTTATTTAAGGCAATTTTGAGGTTCACTGCGTGATGCCTTGGGAACACCCAGCATGACTCCACACAAGGGTGAACCAATTGGGGTCATTCATATATTCACTCAACAGAGTGGAGCAGGGGCTGGAAGGCTGAACCCTGGCAGTGGGCAGCCTCTGCCGTGGCTTGAAGTTTTTATGTACGATACAGGCTCACCCCATGGCAGGTGGACTCGGAGTGGGCGGGGCCTATAAACCAGCTTCTGCAGCTGAGAGTCAGGCATGAAAAATGAGGCTTCGTTTCAGTGAACCTAAGAGAATTTTAGAGATTGTTAAAGAAGGGGACAGTCTAGTTCTCTGCCAATTGCCACCGAGTTCAAGTGCCACTGCTGGGTCCCGTGTTGGCCGGTCACCACGTGCACCTGGCCCTCCTGGCCAGCCCGTCCAGAGCCCAGCCAGCAAGCGACAGGTGCCAGGCATGCCTGTGACTGAGCGCCCCACAGCCATCCTGGACCTGCGGGGCGACAGCAGGGGCTGGCAGACTAACCGAACAGCGAGGCTGATTTATCTTTTCAAGTGGGTTTTTTTTTTTTAAGTTATTTAGCAGTTTATTTCTGGCTGCACTGGGTCTTCATTGCTGCATGTGGGCTTTCTCTAGTTGCGACGTGCAGGGTTCTCTGTGTGGTGGCTTCTCTTGTTGCAGAGCGCGGGCCCTAGGGCAAGCCAGCTTCAGTAGTTGCAGCACATGGGGCTTGTGCCCACTAGTGTGTGGGATCTTCCCGGGCCAGGGATTGAACCTGTGCTCCTGCACTGGCAGGTGGATTCTTAACCACTGGACCCCAGGACAGTCTGCGAGGCCAATTTCTTACAGGTGAGCTGACTACCACATGCAGATGAAGACGGGGAGAGACCTCATGGTGTGTACAACTGTGCTGAGTAACTTTGGGTCCACTGGATGGGGCCAATGGACGCCTAGGTGGCTCGTCACATGGTATTTCTGGAAGAGAGTCGCATTGATTCAGTACCTGGAGAACCTGCCCTCAGCAGTGGCAGCACAGGAAAGGGCAAGTCCCTCACCCTCTGCCCTGGACCATCGAGCCCCTGGTGCTTGGTCCTTCGGGCTCAGACTGAATCACACCATCTGCTTTCCCGGGGCTCCAGCTCGCAGTCGGCAGATCATGGGACTTCTCAGCCCCCACAGTCACATGAGCCAGTCCCTATAATAAATCTCCTCCTGTGGATCTATATATATCCCGCTGGCTGCCTTTCTCTGGAGAACCCTGACTAGCAGTAATGAGAGGCTCATTCTCACTCTTGGAACCCGCCTGCCACTCTCTTTCGTCCTCCAGAAGCTGAACCGCCGTACCCCAGGCCCTCGGATATGGCTGGCGGGACATCCTCCCTGGGCTTTCTCCATCTCCTCGGGGACAGCAGATCCCAACTCTCAGGCACGAGGGGTCTGTGGCTGCCTCTCCCCGGCACCTGCCTTCCTGCCATGGCAAGTGCTCACTTGCCTTGCTGGTGGACCTCCTGGCCTCTGTTTAAGCGGCAAGCAAGACCCCTCTGCCCACTGGGTTCCCTGCCCCTGCACCGCGAGGGTAGGAAGGAACTCAGGTGGGCGCGGGTGCCTGGGGCAGAGGGCTTAAGCCCAGAGCGAGTGGCAGCACCAGGACCAGCCTCGGAGGACACCCCTCCTAACCAGGAGCCAACAGCCTCCCCTTGCTCCTAGGCTCCCTTCATCTGCAGGCAGGGGGCAGGGGGGCGCGAATTTCAGGCATTAGGCAAAGTGTCTCATAAACTCTTCACAGGAAAAAGACAAAAAGGAGACACACTGCTGCCTCTCAATGCACAGCTCACCAGTCCGGGTGTCCTCCTTCTCCTTCTAGAAATATCGTGAAGTCCACTGAATATATAATTTTATAGTAAGACGTTTATTTTTTAAGGAAATGCATTTTCTGGCAAAACTCTAGAACCTGTGCTTAATGGATGATATGGGAGGCAGTGTGGAGGAGGGCAGTTAGCCACCTGTCCGGCCAGAGGGCAGACCAACAGCTCTAAGTACGGTGAAGTTTTTAACAGCACAGAAAACAAGCCCAGGATCCAAGTGGCCCCCTTAGGGCTTGGCCTGAATGTGTGTCACTGGGGAACAATTGAGGGTCCAGAGATCCCCCTCCACCCTGGGCCCTGAGGGAGGGTGACAATGGGGCCAGGTCTCCTGGAGGGTCCAGAGAGAGAGCCCCTGACGACCAAGGACTAAGTCCTCTCCAGGGCAGGTGGGAGCACCCCGACCTGCGCCGGCAGAGGTCCTGTCTGCAGCCTACGCACCCGGGAGAGAGGACACAGGACACAGGCCTGGGGGCTGCGCTCAGACACACTCCTCCAGCCTTCCAGGTCTGGCATTTCTGTCAAGCCAAGGTCTCAAAGTGGGAGAGCAGGAGAAGACGGCCTGAAACGCCTTCTTTTCTCCACCCAGGCTGTGGGAGCCACCTGGAGGCAGCCCCTGGCCACAGGCAGGAGAGAAAGACCAGCCTGGGTGGGGGCTGGGCAGGCAGGGCAGCGCTGGCCCTGGGTTGGGCCGGGGCACACTCCTGGGCCCTGGCCAAGTGCTGGAGCACAGGCCGCCTGAGGGCGTATGGGCAGGTCCCTGCCTGGTCACTGCCCCCGCTTCCCTGCGCACAGACAGGGCAGTGGGGAGGGTGCGTGGGCGCAGCACCGCTCCTAGAGGAAGAGCCGGTCTCTCTTCAGATGCTCGGCTGGGACTGCTGGGTCTGGCGCTCAGGCTGGGCAGGCGGGCGGGTGGCAGGTCTGAGGTCCGAGAGTGGGCTGTGGACCAGTCCCCTGCAGCACGCTGTCCACTGCCTGTCAGAAGCATCAGCAGACACCAGGTCACTGGGGCACCGAGGGATGCCAGGCTGGCCCCCTACAAGCCCTGGGGGAGTGAGTGGCAGGCTGGGCGACAGCAGGCCACCAGACCTGTGTGTCTCCTGAAGCGGACACGGTGGCCCCCTGCCTCCTCCCTGCCCTCCCCCAGCGCTCTCCACTCCAGCGACTGGGGGGCCTGCCCAGCCCCCATGCCCTCCTGCCGTTTGGGGCCTTGCTGCCCCCACCCCGCTCTGTGCGTCTGGAGGACTGAGAACACATCTTATTGTTCAGATGCTAAGTCACGTCCGACTCTGCGACCCCATGGACTGCAGCTCCTCTGTCCTTCGCTGTCTCCTGGAGTTTGCTCAGACTCCTGTCTGCTGACTGTGTCTGCCAGCCACCACACCAGAGAGCTGACTAGCATCACTTCTCCTACAAGCAGGCCCACCCGAGACCAGGGGTCCCTCTGGAAGCCGGCGCCAACCACAGCTTCGTGGGGAGACCGAACACTGTGAGCCCTGGGTGTTCTTTCACCACAACCACCTCCGATGGGACAGGAGCCAGTCCAAGTCCTGTCTCTACCTTGTGACGGGGACCCAGGAGGTGGGGGAGGGCCCAGCCCCCCCACCATGCCCTGTGTGCCCGCAAGACCATCCAGGCCTCGCCCCACAAGTGAAGCCAGGGAGCCCGGGGTGCTCGAGAATGCATCTAGAAATACACACGAGAGACTGAAGGGCAAGGCGTCAGGCTCAGCGCAGTGATCCCTGGCCACAAGGTGGGTGTCTGGGAAGGGGGCCAAGGACACGGGTGACCGTGATGGTGGGAGCGGGCGTTACCTAAAGCTTAGCGGAGGGTGAGAAATCTGCCAGTGACTGGACGTCATTAGGGAACGTTAGCCAGGCCCCCCCGTCAACCACCAGCAGGGCCCCCGTCACGAAGGACGCCAGTGGGCTGGCCAGGAAGAGGGCGCTGTGGGCGATTTCCGTCTTGTTCCCCAGCCTCTGCAGGGGGCTGGCCAGGACCTTCGCCCTCAGGCCGGCCTGCGGGGCACCTGGGAGGGAGGAAGAGGTTCAGGCAAGTCCCAGGACCCAGGAGCCACCACCTTCCTCTGCCAGCCTCCCCTGAGCCGCATCCGGTAATGCTGGGGATGCCGGCAGCGTTGTCCTGGGCCGGGCCCAGTAACCCCACTGTGGAGCCAGCACAAGGCCTGTCCCTGCTTGCGGCCAAGGCTCTGGAGGCTTCAGCGGGGCCCTCTGCGTGCGGCTCACGAAGCCAGCAGCCCCTGGGCTCTAGCTCTAGGGGCAGCTGCCCAAGTTTGGCCCCTAGCCCCATGCAGGGCTGCATGAACTGTCCCCAGGCTGGGGATGGACTCTGCCCACCCAGGGAGCCATGAGCACTTGTCTCTAATCCCAGGCCTGTCCCAGCCAGGTAGGAGGAGCACCCATGGAGGTACTGTGGGGCCTGTGCCCAGGGGAGCACCCGCTGGGCTAGCCTTACCCAGACGTCGCAACCCCTCAGTGCCACTGATGGGGCCAGGGGCAAGGCTGTTGACGCGGATGTTCTGGGGGCCCCACTCCACAGCCAGGTGCCGTGTCATCGCATCTGCAGGGGAGGCAGGCTATGTGAGGGAGAAGCAGGGCTGCCTTCAGGGTGTCCCGGACATGGTGGGGGCGCAGCTTCAATGGGACACTGTCGGCCTCCGGGGACAGGGAGGAACCTAGGCGGGCAGACCAGGGGGGCGCCTGTACCCACGGCCGCCTTGGCAGAGCCTGCATGCACTTGGAGCACCTGCCCCCGGGCGCCCAGGGTTGCAGTGATGTTCACGATCACCCCTCCATGGTCCTGTAACACACAAGGGGGGCAGTGAGCGTGCAGCCAGGACCGGGAGGCCCCGGCCGCGGGACACTCACCCGGAAGAACTTCTCGTAGAGCACGCGAGACACGTTGAAGGTGCCCAAGGTGTCGATGTCCATCACAGTCTTGAAGGCATTGGAGGACAAGGCGCTGGCCGGGCACAGGAAGTTCCCGGCTGCACCTGCGGGCGGAAGGAGACAGTGGTCAAGGCATCTGCATCCTCAGGGTGGTCCCGGCCGGCCAGGGAGGGAACCTCAGCTTTCGGACACACTCTTGAATGAGGGGCAGAGCAGGTGTTATGGGTTGGATCGCGTGCTTCAAAAAGATACACTCTTCAGTATATCCCAACACCTGATGCCTGTCACGGCTTGAGTGTCCAGTCGTGTCCAACTCTTTGTAATCCCACCAGGCTTCTCTGTCCATGCGATTCCCCAGGCAAGAACACTGGAGCAGGTTGCCATTTCCTTCTCCAGGAGATCTTCCCAACCCAGAGATCGAAACCACATCTCCTGTGTCTCCTGAGTTGGTAAGCAGATTCTTTAGCCACTGCACCAACTGCGAAGCCCAGTGCAGGTAAACTTAACTTTACGTGGAAACATGGTCTTTGCAGATGTCATCAAGATAAGATGAGATGCAAACATCTCTTCACTCCACAAGAGAAAACTATGACGATCAGAAACTTTCAGTAAAAAAAAAACGTTGTAAGAGGAACACATCCTTCAGATAACCAAACAGTGTAAAATACTGCAGGGTTTTGACCAAGGGTTGGAGTGTAAAAAGGTGGACTCAATTTCAGTGTCGCTCTAATTAGCATGTGGTTCAGAATCTTGGAGCCAAAGAAAAGGAAATCCAATCATAGCACAAAGTTTGGTGGTTTATTGAATAACATTTAAATAATCATAATGTAAATGCTGTTCACGGTTTTCATCTTTTTAAGAGAATGTTTAATTACGGTTACAGAGTTGAATGTCAATATTATCAGCCTTGATGGCGTAAAAGTGCAAGTTACAAGGTAGGATGGCAGGGCGGGTGCCTGGAAAAGTAATGATGTCTTTTAAAGTGGGAAGTTGATAGGTAGAGTCTGTTTGTCGATGGGGAAGAGATCATTTTATTTTACTTAAAGAGTAATGATAAAGTTGCTAAAATATAACCATATAAAAGAGAGAAGGGAGAACAGCATGAGGTCAACAAGAAATGCCTAAAGGTGATAGTTAAGGTGGAATGTCTCAGAAAGGAAAAGGGATGCATTATCATGTGTTTATAAATACAGGGTCAAGAGGTTTTCAGGTTTTAGGGGGTCTGGAGACGCATTAGGCGTCTGCATATTCTTTTCTAATTAAGGAAGCAAAATTGAGGCAATTATGAGCCGCAGGAAAAATAAAAGTTTTCAGAAACTACACTGCATTAACTCAACTGTGAATAATGTTAGTCATCATATAAAGTCAGTCATATTTATGTAAACACTGAATACAAATAATAACAAATTATTAGGTAACCCTAGGAGAATTGGAAAGGAGTGTATATGTAATGGAGAATACATCAAGATCTGATACAGAAATGTCGGTTTTAAAAAAAAGCAGTATAACTTGTCACTTAGAAAGAAGTACAGTAACGAATAGCTGAAGAGTTAAAATTGGTAGTCTCTGGTGAATGAAAATCAGGGATGGGCAGAGAAAAAGTGGAGAATTGCTGTTTTTTATTACTGGTCTAACAGTAACAGTGTTTTTTTCTTAACCCTGTGTGTATGTGTATATCAGACAAACCTCTGTTAAAATACAAACTAATTTTGTGGTCCAGACAAACCCAAGAGTCTGCCTAAATCCGTTTTTTCAAACCTATTCAGTTCAGTTCAGTTCAGTCGCTCAGTCGTGTCCGACTCTTTGCGATCCCGTGGACTGTAACCTACTAGGCTTCTCCGTCCGTGGGATTCTCCAGGCAAGAATACTGGAGTGGATTGCCATTTCCTTCTCCAGGGGATCTTCCCGACCCAGGGATCGAACCTGGGTCTCCCGCATTAGAGGCAGACGCTTTAACCTCTGAGCCACCAGGGAAGCAAATGAAAGCAAACATATCCCATGGATAGATCAGTCTGAGAGTTAAAAACAAGCCTGCCTTAGTGCATGATATATACACAATAAAAGTGTTTTTACAGAAAAGAAAAAAAAAGATGAGATGATACTGAATAGGGTGGCCTAAACCCAAGGACTGCTGTCCTTAAAGGGGACACAGCCGTGCATAGAGGGACGGAGCAGAGGCTGGAGGAATGTAGCCAGGAGCCAAGGGATGCCAGGCAGCAGCCCCAGGAGCCACAAGTCGGGCCCCGGACAGACTCTCCCGAGCCTCCCGTGGGAACGCGGCCCACCACACCTCGCTCTCACATCTCTGCCTCCAGACTGTGAGAGAATGCGTTCCTGCTGTTTGAAGCTGCCCAGCTGATGACTTTGTCAGTGGCAGGAAAATAATACACTAATTTTGGGGTTTTTTTAATTTAATTTTTACTAGAGTATTTTGTCACGTTGTAAGGTTTTAAAGGAAATTTCAGCAGAAACGAACCTGAATGTAAAGTAGAGACTATAGTTAGCAGTCGTAACAAAGGCAAGGTATTCATAGTAGACACTATGTGTGTGTGTGTGGCAGGAGTGTGGTATGAGTAGTTGTTTATACTATCTGCTCAATTAGTCTGTGAATCTAAAACTGTACTAAAACAGGGGCTTTCCTGGTGGTCCAGTGATTAAGGCGGAGAAGGCAATGGCACCCCACTCCAGTACTCTTGCCTGGAAAATCCCATGGACGGAAGAGCCTGGTAGGCTGCAGTCCATGGGGTCACTGAGTCAGACACGACTGAGCGACTTCACTTTCACTTTTCACTTTCATGCACTGGAGAAGGAAATGGCAACCCACTCCAGTGTTCTTGCCTGGAGAATCCCAGGGACGGGGGAGCCTGGTGGGCTGCCGTCTATGGGGTCGCACAGAGTCGGACACGACTGAAGCGACTTAGCAGCAGCAGCAGCAGCAGCAGCAGTGATTAAGGATCCACCTTGCAACACAGGGGACGCAGGTTCAACCCCTAGTCCCACATGCCTCGGGGCAACTAATCCTTCAAGCTGCAACTACAGAGCTTGAGCACCACCATCAAGACCTGACACAGTCAAATAAATAAGTATTGAAAAATAAATATACTAAAACAATAATGTATCTTCCCTTTTCCTTAACAGGGAGTTTCAGGACATGAGAGTGACCCTTCTCTGTGATTCAGCCTAGTTCTCGGGGCATCCTCCTGAGCCATGGCTGCATGGACCCAGGAGGGGCACAGCTGGGCTGAGACAGTGGCCTGGAGCCAGAACAGTTCCAGGGCTTCCAAACAGGAAGGTCTGGTATTGCAGACCCGTCAGAAGCCCCCAGTCATGCTCAACAGGGACTCACAGTTGATGAGAATGTCGATCTTCCCGAACTCCTTCAGGGCCTGCTCTACAGCGGCCGTGATGGCCAGGGGAGCTCGGACGTCCAGAGACAGAGGGAGGCATCTCTGGCTAGTGGCAGCGGATAGCTTTCTGGCAGCCTAGAAGCCAGACAGGAAAAGAGGTGGGCAGCAGCCTGCTGGCCTCGCCTGGAGGCACAGCCCTTCAGGATCCAATGAGGATGATGAGCCAGGTTCTGCCAGGGACCTGGGTTCTGCAGCTGAAACCCACCCTGGGGAGGCACAGCTGCCAAGCGGCCCTCTCCAGGGCCACAACCCCTGGTGGACGCTAAGACATCCTGTACCCTCTCCCCTCTCATCACCCTCCAGGCCTCTGGTCACAGGTCAACAGCAGCTCCAGCTGATGTCCAGTCCCTGGCTGAGACCAGCTGTGGCAGGGGAGGTATGTTCCCCCCTCAAGAACCTGCTGAGCCCAGAGATCTCTGCTGGGGCCACAGTACCACCCAACAGAAGGGTCGCTTCGCAGGACCCGATAATTAGATTCTGTAAAAACACGAGAGTATCCCTGGGGACCACTTCCATTGAAGCTCCATATTTGGGAGACAGGTTGGTTTTGATGTGATCACCCTCTGGACCTCAGGACCTTCCAGGCCTAGGCTCCTGGCCCCCAAAGTCACCCATGGACAGCTAGGCACAGGAGAGCCCCCTCACCATCGATACTCTAGGAAGACTTCTGCTGGCGATGACTGTGTGGCAGCCGTGCCTGCAAAGCCAGAGAGCAGGAGTGAGGGCAGCAAGGCGCAGGGACACACCCAGCAGGGCTCCTGCCCAGCAATCTAAGGGGCCCCCTCCCCCAGGGGTCTCTCAGGCTTAAACATCAGCCCGGGGCTGAAGGCACAGCTGGCAGAGGACCCAGGGGCCTATGTGAGGCTGAGTGACTGTGGTAGGACCCCTTTCAAATGTTCTCTGACGGATCTGGAACTAGAGGGGTTCCCACCACTGACCGGCATTTTGCCCAGGATCCCAGGCCCCCTCCCAAGGAGGAGGGGACAGCAAGATGGGGCATGGAGCACACAAAGCAATGCTTACTTACCGCATGAAAATCTCAGCAATCCGGAACCCAATTCCAGAGCCACCACCTGTGATGAAAGCCACCTTGTCCCTGAGAGAAAAAACAGAGACTCTTTACAGAGGCCCCTGTTCAGACTTCCTTGATGGTCCACTGGCTAGGACTCCATGCTCCCAACGCAGGGAGCACAGGAGCCACCCCTGGTCAGGAAACTAGACCCCATATGCCGCAACTAAGATCTAGTGCAGCTAAATAAATAAATTCTAAATAAATAAAAAATAAAAAGAGTAAGGGACTGCTGTTGAATGGGGATAGGGGAGGTGCTCTTCCACTGATCCTCTGCACTGGGCACTTGGGTCAAATTCGAGAAACACCACTTTTGAAGGCCTGCATTCCTCAGCTTTCTGAATCTTTGGGAAGAATGATTTCAACCTAGAAGTCTCTATGCAGAAAGCTATCAATTAATGAGAAATGTTTTCAAAACATAAGCCTTCCTCCAGCCGCCCTCTAAATGGATAGGATAGCAGATTCCTGGAGAAAGAGAAACAAGCAGGCTTTTCTTGACATAAGAGAAGCCATTTGGGGTCTACGCCATTCTGTGATCTAAGCCTGGACACAGTGCTGTCCTCGACAGGTCTCAGAAGAATACAGAAACTAACAACAAGAGAAGTAACAATGGCCAAGATACGAATCATATACTGGTTGTAAAGTCTCCCAATTTTGTTTTGATGGTAAAGATCAGCCTGAAGTGCTCAATCACCTGACCAACTGGAACCACTGAGATGATGATACTGACTTTTTCTGACACATGTGACTTTAACGAACTAACGACTGGACTTCGTCAACCACCCAAACCCCTTCTTAAGATGCTTGTACTCTTACCTTAAAACCTCCCCAAATTTGCTGTTCGGAGAGACAGCTTTGGGGAAAATCTTCAGTGTTCTCCTTACTTGCTGCTAGTAATAATTAATCCTTCCTCCTCCTGACCTTTGCTCTGTGTTTTTTGACACTCGTCCCCACCTCCCCATCGATAAACAGGACATGCTCACGCAGGACAAAGATTGGAACACCAGTACTTGCATCGCTGGGATACCCGGACATCTGGACAGCCTGGACACCAGGCTTGGGGTCCTCACACATCCCAGGAAAACTTCAGTCCCCCGCTGCGCGCACCGCAGGCGCCCCTGCCCCTTGCCCGGCTCCCTGGGGCGCCCCAGTCGCGACGCTCACTGGAGCAAGTCCGGATGGAAGAGGTGGCGGTACTCCGGGAGACAGTCGTCCTCGCTGACGTCGGCTGGTGGTTGGGCCATGGCGTTCGGAGCGCGCCTGGGTGGCAAAAGCAGAGACCCGCTGGGATACCGGAACTCTAACCTCGGCTTCAAAGCACAGGAAGCTCTCTAGAACGCGAACGCCCCGCCCCTCGTCCCCTAGCTCCTCCATCCCAGGACGCCCCGCCCCTCGTCCCCTAGCTCCTCCATCCCAGGACGCCCCGCCCCTCATATCCCGCTCCTCCCAAGACGCCCCGCCCCTCGTCCCCTATCTCCTCCCAGGACGCCCCGCCCCGCCCAGTACGCCCTGCCCTTAGCCCCTCCCACCCCGGTCCTCACACCTCCCAGAGCGCCCCGCCCCCGCGACAGTGCTACTCCCGCGAAGCCCCGTCCACTCAGTCCTCAACCTTCCCAGGAAGCTCCGCCCCCGCGACCCACACCAGGACTCCCCGCCCCTTCCCTTCCCGAGCCTCTCCCCGAACGTCCCGCCCTCAGGGCCCCGCGGCCTGCTGGGACTGGAAGTCTGCGCGCCGCAGCGGGCGCAGGCGCAGTGCGGCGGCCCGGTTCCCGTGGCGGAGGCGGGGTGAACGCGAATCAAAACTCAGCTTTCTGGACTCCTCTTCACAAGATTGGGCGTCAGTGCTGGATTAGGGGCCAGCCGGACACAGGGAACATTTGGTTCCCGGGCTGAGGTGGAGCTCACAGACCGAGGCGGGGCCTCTCGGCTTCCCTCACCGCTTTGGGCCTTGCTGTGCATTTAAAACACTTCTTCGGACTCGCCTAGCATTTAAATATCTTCTCTTCCCGGGTGCTTCTCTACCCTGTTGCAAAGAGGGAAGGAGACTACAGCCTAGGAAAGTCACGGGAAACTAGGAAGGCCTTTTCCTCGCATGGCCAGCCCCAGGGTCAGCTTCAAACATGACCCTTTCATGGCCAGTTAAAGGTCAGACCCTTCAACCGCGCCCTCAAGTGGAGGCACAGGGAGAAACCTGAGCGGGGAACCCAAGGCCAGCGTCGCAAAGACGTCATAAAGCAGGGTGAGGACCAGTCGGCCTCAGCAGGTGTAATGATATGCAGTATCCAGCACCTGTGACAAGTGCCTAGGGACACACCTGAGGACCAGGTGTGAGGAGTGATATGCAGTGTCATTGTGGCCACCAGCCTTTCTGCCTTCAGGGGGGCTTCAGCTCCCTGCCTACCCCTTCCTGCTACTGTTCACAACTGCCTAGGGCTCCTCCTTGAGGGACAGCACAAGCTCTGTGGCTCAGCTTGGAGCTCCCAGATTACAGGCTGGAGGCTTCTGGACCTCTGCTTATCTCATACATTCAACAAAGTTCTTGATCTCCTGGTATGTGAGATGGTAAGCTTCATTTCTACTTTCAAGCTGCTTACAACTTTGCATAAGGCCTCATTCCCACCTCAGAGATGGCAGGGGCCATAATGAGCACTGCACTCCCACACATAGCACAGTGAATTTTAATGTCCCCACTTTGGGGAAAGGACGGTCACACTACCAGCTTTTGGACCCCAAAGCTTGTCTGGCACTTTGGTTCAGAAAGGACTTGGTCCAGTCCCTTGCTGGCTTACTAAAAGGCACATAAAGTTTGTGGCTCAACCATTCTGGGGCTGGAATGGGGCAGAAGGTGGACAGGGAGGTGGTCTGGGACAGATGAGCAGAGCGTGGGTGTGAGCTCAAGTTCTTGTTGACAGAGGTAGCTGGTCCTGAGTGGATGCCGGGGTGACCGCAGGCGCCTGCGTGCTCAGGCTGCGTAGATGCTGCTGAGGTGGCCTTCATCTGCCCAGTCCACCAGCTCACTGCTGTGGAACCATAGCTGGATCTCTCTCTGGGCCCCCTCCACGGAGTCGCTGGCATGGATGACATTCCTGTGCCAGGTGGCAGAGGTAGGGCACAGGCTTCAGCATGCACCTCAGGAGTCCTAGGTACAGTCTGCTGATCCCCGACTATCTAGGGGAGTAGGTGGGTGATGGGGCAAGGAAGCACAGAGAAGCTGGAAAGCTGGGTTCCAGCCTGACCTCAGCATCTGTCCCGGGCCAACCCCTGGGGTGTCTGGAGGTAAAGTCAGGTGACAGACCGTGATGGCAGAGCATAGACACAACACAGGGAATGCTTTATCATCTCCTGTGTACATGAAGGTTTTTGAAAAATCATGCACTAGCCAATGTCAGGTTTGACATGCTACCATCAAGTTTTCTGGCTTCGCTCTCCCCTAAGACACCCAGGCCTGGTGGATCTGCCTTGGGCACAGGCTGCCACCCTGAACCCCTAGGGCACTGGGCCTCAGTTCCAAGTGGCTGAGTGTGTTACCTGCTGACGTGGGTGCTGAAGTCTCCCCGGATGGTGCCAGGGGCAGCCTTGGCGGAGTTGGTGTGGCCTATCATGGCCCTTGAGGTGCAGACCACATTGGGGCCTTCCCAGACCTGCAGCAGAGAGATAGAGGAGGTGGGGAGAGGCAGGGGTCACCCAGGGCTCAACCCAGGGCCCTCCACCCTCCCACCGCCACGGCCCCGCCATACCATGGCCACCACCGGGCCGGAACTCATGTAACTGATGAGGGCTGGGTAGAAGGGCTTCCTCTGCAGATCATGGTAGTGCTCAGCAAGGATCCTCTCTGGGGCCTGGTGCATTGAGGGAATGTGTGAGAGGGAGCCCCACCGGGCACCAGGGCAGTGGTTGTGGCATCCTGACCTCAGGGCCCTCAGCAGACGACACTGACAAGGCCTGGTGCTCCAGCTACAGGAGCACAGGGCAGGCACTTCCCACCCCTCCCCTTCTACTGCCGCACAAGGAGGCTGTCCTGATGCAGGGCTGAAAACAGTCCCTACCCTAGACCCCTCAGCGACACCCACAGGCCGAAAGCCCTGGTACCTGCAGCATCTTCATCCCCACCAGCTTGAAACCCCTCCTCTCAAAGCGCTGGATCACGTCCCCGACTAGCCGCCGCTGTACCCCGTCTGGCTTCACCGCAACCAGCGTCCGCTCCCGGGTCCAGGAGGGTCCTCCTATAGAAGAGGGGGGCTCGGGGCTGCCACGGCCTCACCTTTCATGTCTCCTGGACCTGGGTTCCCTGCCAGGACCCAGGTGTCCCCTAGACTGCAGAGTTTGCCTCAACCAGAGCAGTCCTGGAGGGGAAAAGTATGGTGCCCACCACAGCCAGGACTGTCCAGCACGGTGGGCCTCTGGGGACTCCAGCCTGTCACAGGGGGCATGGCCCCACCCAGGCAGGCAGTGGGAGAAGCTGCCCATGATGGAGCTGGTGCCCCTGAGATGCCACACTGGAAAGAAAGTACAAGTCCTGATGTTCACTCCTGTACTTCAGGGAGCCAGTGTAGACACTGTCTGCACCCCCAAACTGCCACAACAGGAGCGGCCCAGCATCCATTTTCTGGGTCTGAGGTGAAATAACGGCAGGGACCAGGGAGAGTGAAAAGCACTTTCCCACCAGGTGGCTCACAGGGAGAGAGAGAGAGAGAGAGAGCGCGAGCGCGCGCGCGAGACCTGGGGATTGAGAACAGGGGAGGGGTCCCTGTCTGCAGCCAGGGAGACAGGAGGGCTCCTCCCCTGACACCTTGGCTGCTGTTGGGGTTTCAAGGCAGGAAGGACACTTGAAACCTAGTGTCCTAAAGTCAACACTGCCCCAGCCCTCCTCCTCTGGGGGTGACGCTGCCAGAGAGACCCCCAGTGTCATCACCCTCCTACCGCCTAACACTTCCAGTTAGGCTGACCCTTGGCATTGGGTCTAGGGTCAAGTGTACTCTGGAAAAGGGCCCAGGCCCTGGATTGGTGGCTAAGCCCTGCAGAGAGGGAGGAGAGAACTGGAGAAGAGATGAGCTGCCAGGTCCAGAAGAGCCAGTGTCCCTGGGGTCATCTGCATCTGCCTTTCCAGCCCCAGGAGGGCTTGGGGAGCAGGCATCGGGTGCCCACCACGTACCTTCAATGCCTTGCACTGCAGGAAGGCCCCCACCCGTATTCGTCCCCCCAAAGTCCAGTCCCTAGGGGCCCTGCTGTCCAGCCTGGCCTACTGCCAGCTGGCTCCTGCCTCGGAAGATGGCAATTTACCCTTGCCAGCATTGGAACGCCAGGGCTCTGGAAGCGCCGGAGGGCCAGCTGCTAGGGCGGAGGACCCCCCGGATACCTTCAAGGCTCCAGGCAGGGATATGCCGGGAGGAAAGACGCCTCAGGATAGGAGTGTTCATTTGCTGAGAATGACCCACGCAGGAGCCCTGGGCCCGCTGGGATCCCAGCCAGCACAAAGCAGGCTTCTGGTTTCCTCCTGCTCCGGAGCCCTCGGACCCCCTGCCCCGAGCAAGGTGAGGTGAGCGGGGCCGTGGGGGCCTGGCTGGGAGTGAGCGGTGACGGCGGCGGTGAGCGCTGGGGCCCCCCGGGGCAGGAACCCCAGGGGCGCAACTCTCCAGCCCGCCTGCTCCCGGGCCTTCGGCCCCCGCGCCGAGGCCGCACGTGCGTCAGCAAAGGCTGGCGGCCCCTCGACCCGCCCCACCCCGCACGTGGCCGCCAGGCGGGCGGACTCACCGGAGCAGGAGCGCGCGAGCAACCTGGGGCCCAGGGCCCGCGCGCCGCACAGCAGCCCCCGCAGCGCCGCGAGCCCGGAGAGGCCGCGCATGACTCCCAGCCGCCGGCGCCGGCTGAGCGCGCAGGGGAGAGGGTCCTGGGAAGAGGGGGAGGGGCGGAAGGAGGGGGAGGCGGGAGAGAAAGAAACCCGGGGAAAGGGTGGAAGGAGGGAGGCGGGAGGAGGCCGCAGGGGTGGAGGGAGAGAGGGAGGCGGGTTGATCCCCCCGCCCCCCGCACCTCTCCCCAGACGCTGTTTCACTCGAGTGGACTTGGGAAGTGTCTAATGTCAATTTCTGTTAAAATCAGAAGAAAAAAAGAATAATGGTGATGAACCCAGCACGGATCGTGTTCGTTTTTATATCAACGCAGTCCTTAAGTATCATGTTGAGTTCATGCAGGTCCTCCTGCGCCTGTCTTGGCCTGCACCCCTGTCCTGGAAGCAGGGCCGGCTTCTGGGCTGGGGGGTGCGGGGGCGCGGATGCTCCCACCTGGGTCTGGGTCTCCCTCTGAAATGACACCCTGAGCTGAGAGGATGGACCTGCATGGTCAGGCATGGTTCGGCAGGGCATCCAGGCATTTGGATGGGGAAAAATCCCACCTTTATTCTCAACTAGCCTGGAAAGGGAGGAATTAACTTCACTGAAACACCTTGCAATGCTTGTGACTTAATCATAAACAGAAATCACAGATATTCTCATTTATAGTACAGTTCAGGTTAAAAGGTGGCAGCTTACTATTTGAATTTTGAGATCCACAGGATCTAACGTAATGAGTTTTTAAAAAAACATACATACTTTAAATTTTGTTTTTTAAGCTGTGATATTTATTTGATCACACCACACTGTGTGTGGGATCTTAGTTTCTACCCCAGGGATTAAACCTAGGCCCCTGGCATTGAAAGTACAGAGTCTCAGGGAAGAGACTCTGTACTTTGCCAGGGAAGTCCCCATATATATTTCTGTGTGTTGTGTGGATGGAGTTTTTTTATTAGTTTCATTTTCAATTGTTGATTCCAAGAGTGTAAAAGTACAGTTGAGTTTTGTACATAGATCTTGTACCCAGAAACTTTGCTGAACTCATTTTTTAGTTCTAATAGTTGCTTACTAGATTCTTCAGGATTTTGTATACGCAAGGTTCCCCAATTTAGATGCCATTTGTTTCATTTTATTAATGAATTGCTCTGGCTGGAAACTTGGGAGGGGAGAAACATGGTGACCACAGCCAGGATCTCCAGTAAAACACTGAATACAAGAGACCCGCTTTTTCCACGGTCTTAAGATGGGACATGATTGTTTTGAAATCTTTTTTCTTTCTTAGTATGGACACTTACAGCTATAAATTTCCTTCTAAACACTGTATTAACTATATTCCATTTGTTTTTATATGTCTTCATTTTCTTTCATCTCAAAGTATTTTCTTTAATATTTACTTTTTTTTTTTTTTTTTGGCTGTGCTGGGTCTTAGTTGTGGCATGTGGGATCTTTAGTTGCAGTGTGTGGAATCTAGTTTCCTGACCAGGGATTGAACCCAGGACCCCTACATTGGGAGTGCAGAGTCTTAGTCTTTGGACCACCAGGGAAGTCCCTCTTTCTTTTTTTTTTAATTGATTGATTTCTTACTGCGTTGGGTCTTAGTTGCAGCACTTGTGATCTTTGTTGTGGGCTTCTCTCTAGTTGTGGCATGGGTGCCAGACCCCATGGGCTCTGTCATTTGCAGCACATGGGCTTACTTCCCCCCTGGCTGTGGGATCTTAATTCCCTGAACAGGGATTCAACCCACATACCCTGCACTGCAAGGTGGATTTTTTTTTTTTTTTTTTTTTCTGCACTGGGTCTTCATTGCTGCCTGCAGGCTTTCTCTTGTTTTTCAGTCAGGAAGTTGTGTTAACTCTTTGCAACCCCATGGACTGCAGCAGGCAAGGCTCCTCTCCCCACTATCTCCTGGAGTTTGCTCAAATTCATGTCCATTAAGTCAGTGATGCTATCTAACCATCTCATCGTCTGCTGCCCCCTTCTCCTTTTGCCTTCAATCTTTCCCAGAATCAGGGTCTTTTCCACTGAGTCAGCTCTTCACATCAGGTGGCCTCATGGCTTCCTTAGCACTCAGGCTTCTTTATGATCCAACTTTCATACCCATACATGACTACTGGAAAAACCGTAGCTTTGACTATACGGACTTTGTTGGCAAAGTGATATCTCTGCTTTTTAATATAGTGTCTGGGTTTGTCATAGTTTTCCTTCCAAGAAGCAAGCATCTTTTAATTTCATGACTGCAGTCACTGTCTGCAGTGATTTTGGAGCCCAAGAGAATAAAATTTGTTACTGATATCACTTTCCCCCTTCTGTTTGCCATGAAGTTATGGTCCCAGATTTCATTATTTTAGTTTCTTTAACGTTGTGTTTTAAGCCAACTTTTTCACTCTCCTCTTTCACACTCACCAAGAGGCTCTTTAGTTCCTCCTTGCTTTCTTCCATTAGACTGGTATCGGCAGTGTATCTGAGGTTGTTGATGTTTCTCCCAGTTTTCTCTAGCTGCAGCAGATAGGGGCCCCTCTTTGTTGCAGTAACAGGCTCTAGGTCTTGGGCTCGGTAGTTGTGGCCCAGGGGCTTAGTTGCTCTGCGGCATGTGGGATCATCCTGGACCGGCAGTTGAACCGGTGTCTCGCTTGCCTTGAAGTCCCTTATAGTACTGTCTGATTTCCCTTTTGATTTCATATACTCTAAAAATTATAAATCAGGACTTCCTTGGTGGTCCAGTGGTTAAGAATCCACCTGCCCTGTCAATACAGGGGACACAGATTCAACTCCTGGTGCAGGAAGGTTCCACATGCTGCGGGGCAGCTAAGCCCATGCACCACATCTCAGAGTGTACGCTCTAGAGCCGGTGCTTTGCAACAGGGGCAGCCACTGCACTGCAATGAACGTAGACTCCTGGTTGCCAGGGCTTAGGAGCTGGAAAGGATGAACAGTCAGAGCACAGAGGATTTTCAAGGCAATGAGACCACCCTGAATGACACTATAATGATAGATACACGTCATTACTGTATGTGTGTGTTCGTCACTCAGTCGTATCTGACTCTTTGTGACTCTATGGACTGCAGCCCACCAGGCTACTCTGTTCCAGGGATTCTCCAGGCAAGAATATGGGAGTGGGTTGCCATTCCCTTCTCCAGGGGATCTTCCTGACCCAAGGATCAAACTCCTGCATTGTGGGCAGATTCTTTATTTGTCATTTGTCCAAACCTGCCAGAAATGCACCACCAAGACAGAAGCCTAATGTAACTGTGGACTGTGGGTGACTCATGGTGTAGGTTCATCAGCTGTAGCTACCGTACCACATGGTCTGGTGGGGATGCTGTTGGTGGGGGAGGTTGTGCATGTTTGGGAGCAAGGGGTGTTTGCAAATTGTACATTCTGCTTAATTTTGTTGTGAATCTAAAACTTCTCAGAAATAAGATCTGTTAAATACACACACACAAGGACTTCCTCGATGTTCCAGTGACTGAGACTAAATGCCCCCAGTGCAGAGGGCATGAGTTCATTCCCTGATCAGGGACTTAAGATCCCACATGCTGCAACTAAGGGTTCACATGCCACAATAAAGATCGAAGATCCTGCATGCTGCAACTAAGACCTGGCACAGCCAAAATAAATAAAATAAAATTTTATTTTAAAGTACACACACACACACACACACACACACACCATGAAGAAAAAAAAGATGAGTCACAGGACAGGAAAGAATGTTTCCATCGCCTAAAAACCATGCAGGTCTAGGGTTTCATGACCGGAAATCAGTGAGTAAAAGACCAATGACCCAAGAAGCACAGCAAATACTTGAAGATTCATTTCTCCAAAGAGGAATTCCAGACACCCAGTAAACAGTGCAAAAGTGATCAGCCTCAGGGGTAATCAGAGAAACGCAAATGAAGATGGCACAAATCTCCAAGTCTGAAAATTCCAAATATTTAGTGATAGTGTAGCCCATTGAGAAGGCAATGGCACCTCACTCCAGTACTCTTGCCTGGAAGATCCCATGGACGGAGGAGCCTGGTAGGCTGCTGTCCATGGGGTCGCTAAGAGTCGGATATGACTGAGTGACTTCACTTTCACTTTTCACTTTCATGCATTGGAGAAGGAAATGGCAACCCACTCCAGTATTCTTGCCTGGAGAATCCCAGGGACGGGGGAGCCTGGTGGGCTGCCATCTATGGGGTCGCACAGAGTCGGACACGACTGATGAGACTTAGCAGCAGCAGCAGCCCATTGAGACTCCTCACTGCTGGTGAGACTCTCAACTGACCAAACACAGTTAGGTGAACAGCATGGAATTGTCAAGAAAGGGAAAAGACAAACTACAGAGCTGAGAAAATATTTGCAACTCATATATCTGATCAGAATTTACAAAGAACTTTTATAAGTCAACAACAGTAAACTGCTCAGCCCACACCCTCCTATAACCCCCTCCCTTGCCCTTGAAGTGTGGACTGAACTCAGTGACAAGGAGGAAACAGCAGGAGAGGGTCTGGTCATCGATAGTCAAGGTGACCTCACCTCCCCTTCCCCCTCACTTGCTGCCCCATGGGATGAGGAACACGTGTCTCTGGCTAACAACCAGTGTGGACCTGAGGCCACAGCCATGGATGCAAGTTCAGAAGCAAATCCTACCCCAGAGAGTTGCAAGGAGTCAGACATGGCTGAGCACAAACACACACACACAGGGACATTGGTGTGGTGAGTCAAATCTCCTATTTTATTGTTTTGTGTTTGCCCCCTCTGATATATGTTCTCTTTCTCCTTTGCTGACCTTTTTGGATTAAATCAATATTTTAAAATATCATTTAATGTATTTATTGGCTTTTTAGGTATTCCTTCGGAGAAGGCAATGGCACCCCACTCCAGTACTCTTGCCTGGAAAATCCCATGGACAGAGGAGCCTGGTAGGCTGCAGTCCATGGGGTCGCTGAGTCAGACACGACTGAGCGACTTCACTTTGACTTTTCACTTTCATGCATTGGAGAAGGAAATGGCAACCCACTCCAGTGTTCTTGCCTGGAGAATCCCAGGGATGGCGGAGCCCAGTGGGCTGCCATCTGTGGGGTTGCACAGAGTCGGACACGACTGAAGCAACTTAGCAGCAGCAGCAGCAGGTATTCCTTGACCTGGGGGTATATGTGCATGCTGAGCCATGTCTGATTCTTTGTGACTGCGTGGATTGTAGCCCACCAGGCGCCTCTGTCCATGGGATTTTCCAGTCAAGAATACTGGGGTGGGTTGCCATAACCTTCTCCAGGGGGTCTTCCCACCCAGGGATAGACACCCCCCCACCCCGTTTCTCGTGCCCCCTGTATTGCAGGCAATTTCTTTACCACTGAACCATCTGGGAAGCCCCGACCTGGGGTTATAGCTCAGCATTATTTTATATTAGTTGCTCTGCTGCTGCTGCTGCTAAGTCGCTTCAGTCGTGTCCAACTCTGTGCGACTCCATAGATGGCACCCTACCAAGCTCCTCTGTCCCTGGGATTCTCCAGGCAAGAATACTGGAGTGGGTTGCCATTTCCTTCTCCATTGGTTGTTCTAGGGATTGTAATTACATTCTTAACATTTCACAGACTATTTAGAATTTGTATTGTGCCATTTCATGTAAGATGCAGGAATTTTGCAACCATGTAGGTCTATTTTCTCCCTCCCCCATTCTATCTGCTCCATTGTTTCTGAGAAGTCATTCATTGTTTGAACTGTTATTCCCTTGAATGTCATTTTTCTCTGGGTGCTTTCAATATTTTCTCTTTTTGTTTTGTTTCGTTTTCAGTAGTTTACTATAATGTGTTTGGCTGTGATTTTCTTTTACACATTCTTCTTAGGACACACTGAGCTGCTTGAATCTGTAAATTAACGTCTTTCACCAGATTTCATATTTTTTCCTGCCTCATTCTCTTCTGTCCTCTTGGAATTCCCCCTTTAGGCATGTTAGACTTCTCATTCCTCCTTGGATCACCGCCAGGGGAGCCAGGGTAGGTGGCTTATTCTAGGAGTGGGGGTCCCAGGAGGCTTACCCCTATTCTGCCACCCCAGGGAAGCTGGTGGGGGGTGCCAAGGGGAGCCCGCAACCAGAGCTGACGCTAGAGCCTCCTGTCCTGGCAACCATCTTCTGCCCTTGTCACCCTCTGTCACTCTCCACTGGAAGGGGAGCAGGATTCACTGTGGTCACCATGCCCCATTGCTGCTGGACCGTGTCCCTGGCTCAGTGCATGCCAAGAGCTCTGAGAGCAGCTCCTGTGCCCTTCACCTCCTGGTTCCTCAGTGCCCAGCACCCAGGACAGGGAGCAATCATTAACCAGATAAAATGGGGACACAGAAGAACTACATGCTGCACTCTAGAAAAAATAACTTGCATTTAAGTATAATTTTAAGTGTATGAGCCTCCTAAAAGTTTTGATTGGAAAATGATCCTTTATGAAATGATAATAATAGATGGTAGTTGGAGTTAAGAAAAACTTTGTCTCGGTAAAATAAAGATGCAGAAACTCTATTTGTTCCCCAAAGTTCTGGGGACACTATTCCTCTGGGCCCCGCGTGTCTGGGTGCCCCGGTCTAGTTCATGCTGACACGCGGGGGCACTGGGAGGGAACCTGGGCTGGCGGGCGGGCAGCCATCCACTCACTCCACCTCATGGAGCCAGCGAGGGCCTCTGAGGGTGTTCCACCCTGGAAATGGGCTGTATCCAGCAACTCGGTTCATAAAACCAATGCAGGGGAAGCAGTTTCCATCCCTGGTCTGGGAAGATCCCACAGGCTGTGGAGCCACTAAGTCCAGACTCCGCAACTGCAGAATGCCCGTGCGGGAAAACCCATCTGTGGGAAAACTGAAAATTCCTGAGATATCCAGGTCCTCGTCTACACATCGTCCCCTCACAGAGCCCCAAGGGTCCACAATCATAGACACCTCTGTGGCCAGTGTTGCAGCCAAGCGTTTCAGGAAACAAACTCAGAAGGGCCATGCAGATAGTGGAGTGCAGTTTATTACACTGGCGGGCCTAAGGCAGAGTCTCCTCTTAGCCAAGAACCCCAACCAATTTTTGTGAAAACTTTATATACCCTAAGTGTACGTGCCCAAACCCACCTCCCCAGATTCCCTGAAACTAGTCTGAACAAAGGAAAATAAAGATACAATCAAAGTTAACCGGTGATTCATATGCCTTAAGCCTAGGTACTTAACAGTGGACAATAATCAATAGGTCTGTGATCATATTCCAATAAGCATAATAGAATTTATGATTCTATTTGGTTACACAGATAATTAGGGTATTCTTTTAGGCAATGGAGAGTCTAGGTACGAGTCCTGGGGTTCTTCCATCTGGGGGGTCTGGTTTTCCAGTTGGTATGTCATTTCCACAGATACTGGGCATAGAGCTCAAAGTCCACAGTCCGGCCCACGAGGGAGTCCTGCTTTCAAGATGGAGCCTGTTCTGTTTCCTCCTTCACCAGTACCCCTGTAAGCACGGGTCCCCATTTCCAGTACATTTCAGTGTTGCCACCGATGCCTTCAGGAGCAGCTCACAGTGCAGCCACAGAGGGCAAGTGCCTGCTCCCTCGCCTGAGAGGGGACAGGGCGTCTTGTCTTCCCTTGTGGTCTGTTTGCCTGCTAGTGGACCAGCTGCATCTTTCTGGTCGTCTCCTGTCAATGGCCAGGGTGCAGGGTGTTTCCAGTGTCTTCTTTCCTTCTGGGCTCTTTTTGAAGGAGGAAACAGACAGAGATGGACGCCATCTTGGGCCAGGCTTCAAACATTAGGCTACACGCATGGTCACTTTCCCAATGGACTCTGTACTTTGTGCCCGGTGTCTATAGAAATGGCATTATCAATGGAAAACCAGACCCCTGATAAAAAAGCCTCAGGACTTGGACTTGGACTCTCCCTTGCCTGAAAGAACATGCTAATTATCTCTGTAACAGAACAAAGTGGTAAATTCCATTATGTTTATTGGGATATGAGCACAGGTCTATTGATAAATATCCACTGTTTATTTAGTCTTGTGACACAAGAATCATGGGTTAACTTTGATTGTATCTATTTCCTTGTCCAGACTAGCTTCAGGGACAATGCAGGGGAAGCAGTTTCCATCCCTGGTCTGGGAAGATCCCACAGGCTGTGGAGCCACTAAGTCCAGACTCCGCAACTGCAGAATGCCCGTGCGGGAAAACCCATCTGTGGGAAAACTGAAAATTCCTGAGATATCCAGGTCCTCGTCTACACATCGTCCCCTCACAGAGCCCCAAGGGTCCACAATCATAGACACCTCTGTGGCCAGTGTTGCAGCCAAGCGTTTCAGGAAACAAACTCAGAAGGGCCATGCAGATAGTGGAGTGCAGTTTATTACACTGGCGGGCCTAAGGCAGAGTCTCCTCTTAGCCAAGAACCCCAACCAATTTTTGTGAAAACTTTATATACCCTAAGTGTACGTGCCCAAACCCACCTCCCCAGATTCCCTGAAACTAGTCTGAACAAAGGAAAATAAAGATACAATCAAAGTTAACCGGTGATTCATATGCCTTAAGCCTAGGTACTTAACAGTGGACAATAATCAATAGGTCTGTGATCATATTCCAATAAGCATAATAGAATTTATGATTCTATTTGGTTACACAGATAATTAGGGTATTCTTTTAGGCAATGGAGAGTCTAGGTACGAGTCCTGGGGTTCTTCCATCTGGGGGGTCTGGTTTTCCAGTTGGTATGTCATTTCCACAGATACTGGGCATAGAGCTCAAAGTCCACAGTCCGGCCCACGAGGGAGTCCTGCTTTCAAGATGGAGCCTGTTCTGTTTCCTCCTTCACCAGTACCCCTGTAAGCACGGGTCCCCATTTCCAGTACATTTCAGTGTTGCCACCGATGCCTTCAGGAGCAGCTCACAGTGCAGCCACAGAGGGCAAGTGCCTGCTCCCTCGCCTGAGAGGGGACAGGGCGTCTTGTCTTCCCTTGTGGTCTGTTTGCCTGCTAGTGGACCAGCTGCATCTTTCTGGTCGTCTCCTGTCAATGGCCAGGGTGCAGGGTGTTTCCAGTGTCTTCTTTCCTTCTGGGCTCTTTTTGAAGGAGGAAACAGACAGAGATGGACGCCATCTTGGGCCAGGCTTCAAACATTAGGCTACACGCATGGTCACTTTCCCAATGGACTCTGTACTTTGTGCCCGGTGTCTATAGAAATGGCATTATCAATGGAAAACCAGACCCCTGATAAAAAAGCCTCAGGACTTGGACTTGGACTCTCCCTTGCCTGAAAGAACATGCTAATTATCTCTGTAACAGAACAAAGTGGTAAATTCCATTATGTTTATTGGGATATGAGCACAGGTCTATTGATAAATATCCACTGTTTATTTAGTCTTGTGACACAAGAATCATGGGTTAACTTTGATTGTATCTATTTCCTTGTCCAGACTAGCTTCAGGGAATTTGAGGAGGTGGGTTTGAGCAAGTACACTTAGGATACACAAGGTTTTCATAAAAACTGGTCGGGGTTCTTGGCTAAGAGGAGACTCTGCCTTAGGCCAGCCGGTGTAATAAACTGCACTCCACTATCTGCATTGTCCTTCTGAGTGAGTTTGTTTCCCAGAACTCGTGGTTACAATATTTTCTTAAGTGTGTGAATTCCCTTTCTATGTCAGGTGGGTTCACCTTTTATCACTTGCACAGCACATGATTCCTTCCACTTGGCTTGATGACGTGGATCCTTTTTCCTTTTACCCATTTTACAACTACATAACATTTTTTAAATGAATCTGTTTTTTAATTTTTTGGCTGTGCCGGGTGTTGTTGCTGCACAGGGGCTTTCTCCAGTTGCGGCAAGCAGGGTGGCTCCTCTCTGTCATGGAGCACGGCCTTGGGTTTCTCGCTGTGGCGGCTTCTCCTGTTGCTCTAGGTCACATGGGCTTCAGCAGTTGCTCCACAGCATGTGTGATCTCCCTGCACCGGGGATGGAACCTGTGAACCCTGCACTGGCAGGCGGAGTCTTACCCACTGAACTACCAGAGAAGTTCCACTTAACATTTTTTAAAGTGTAGTCAAATAAGTAACCTTTTCTTCATGTTCCCCAGTTCTTTGTCTTGCTTAAGAAAGGCTTTCCCATACCTGTATTCTAAGGGACGTGTTCTAGGTTCTTTTTAATATTTTTATTGTTTTATTCTTGACAGTTGATAACCTCGAATTTTCCATGTACTGTGAGGTAGGATACAGAAACCTCCTACCACAGGGCCTGTTTCCATCTTCAAGTGAGGCCCCCAGGTGGGCCCTTTTTATTATAAAGACTCTTGTTACTTAGCAGAGATCTCTGATTCTGGTCCATCTGCAAGTTCCCCAGCCCTGCAGCTTCCCGCCTCAGACAAGCACAGACACCTCCTTCCTGCCTGTTGGGGAGCTTGGTGCTGGAGTCTCACTGAGATGACCCTCAGAGCGGGTAGGGCTGGGGGCGCCGCTGAGCCCAGCCTGGGGCAGGGATGGGTCTCAGATGGTACAGTCCTCGGGGCTCAGTGCTAACCACAGCTGCTGTCCCTGCATGATCTGGGTCAGTACAGTGCACTAAAATCGAAGCTCAGCAAAACTCTTAATTGGTCTGTCTCTCTGAATTGAGAACCTGGGAGCCCCCAGCAGCCCTGGGTGAAGAGGCCCTGCCCAGATTCCAGAGGAATAAATAGGAGTTCACACCTGGGGCTTTCTCCTCCCCCCTCACCTTACCTAATCCCTCCCTTCCCCCCAGCCTCCAGTGGCACTGGGCTCCAGGGGTCAGCTTCTCCTCCCTCCAGACCGGTAAATCCACAAACACACAGACACATATACACTGAAATTCAAAAAATTCAAACAGATAGAACCCCTCTTCCCAGTCCTCAGCCACTTGCTTCCCTTCCTGCACCAACTGCTGGATGCTTCTAGGCATTCTCCACCTTTGAGACATGCAATTTTTTTTTTTCCTACAAAAAGTGGAGCTTTCTGAACATATTATTCTGCCCTTTCCTTTTTTCTGCTAACGGTCCTCCTGCTAGACCATTCCAACCAGTACACAGAGCTTCTGGATTTTCAGCCCACTGGATCAGTGTTTATACCGTCACAGCATTTGAATCTCCATCTGGGTACCCGTGATTCAAATGCCCCTTTCCCTCATGACAGGCATCTGGGCACAGGCTGCATTCATGCAAGCTCATGCTTCCGTGACCATCTCTGCAGGGAAAATGCACAGCGGTGGCAGGGTGAGTCTCCCAGAGGCTCAGCAAACCTAGGAAAGTCTGGGCGCCACAGTCAGCTTCTTGCAGATCTGTTAGGTCAAAGAAAAAAGGCCTCCGGGTGCTTTTCATTTTGCATTTCTCTAAGGCGGGAAATATGCATATCCTTTGCAGGAATCTTCTCCAGTGGTTTCCTAATTGGTATTTCCTTATTGGTATTGGTGGTTTCCTGGTTGGCGTTTCTTATTTATCTGTAGGAACTCTTTATTGTTAGTAATCTCAGTAAGATCTCTTTGTGATGCAAGTCCAAGAGTCCTCCAGTTTGAGGCTTCCTTTTTTGAGTTTGTTGCAGTTTTGCACTTAGCTGAATTTCTCAGTCTTGCCTCTAGTCTCCTGGGTCATATTTAGAAAATTCTTCGCTTCCCCTAAACGCTAAAAGTTTCCTTAAGTTCTCTGGGGTCCCTTCACCGTTTCCTCTTCACGCTGAAATCCTTAATTTGTTGGAACAGACCCCGGGGTCAAGGGCGCGAAGTGACTCGCACCACCGACGCGAATCGCCACCTTCACAGTGTACAAAATATGTGCAGGAGCCTCTTCATCTTTCCATGAAAGTGTTTTTCACCCACACTCGTAGCGACTTTGTGGTGTGGCGCGCCGGGAGGCCCGCCGGGGAGTCCAGATCCGGGAGGCGGGAGCGGCCGCCGGCGGGCCGGTCCTCCCGCCGCGCCCAACCAGTCACGCAGCGACCCGGGTGCACCCAGGCATATGTGGGGCGCTCTGCGGCCGCCCCGAATCTCCTGCGCATTCCAAGTCACGCCGCACCATTTCTGCCTCAGAACCAAGATCCCCGCGGTCCTCTGGGTCCGGCGCCACCTTCTGCCCCCACTCCGCACCCCCGTGTCTCATGACCCTGCACCGCATCCCGCCCCGCCTCCGCTACTCTGCGCGCAGTGGAGGACCCGCGTTCCCGCTCAGTCCTGCCCCACCTCTGACCTGTTTTCCCAGCGCGCCCTCTTGGTCAGCGGGACGCCCCCGCGTCGCACCCCGCCTCGTGTCACCCTCACTCGCCCCACGTCACCGCCCCGCGTCGCCCCTCTGCCCCGCATCCTCTTTCTGATCGCCTTCCATGCGCGCCCCCCGCGCAGCTCTTCACCCAGAGCCTGTCTCCGTCCGGGCTCCGGCGGGGCGGGGCCTCACAGGCGGAAGTGCCCGGGGCGCCGGTGGCCGGGACCTGCCCGGAGGATGGGAGCCTTGGGCAGAGGCGGCGGCGGGGGCCGCAGTGGCGGCGGTGGCTGCCCGGGCGGCGGCGGGGGCGGGCGGCCTGGTGCGCGGGCCGGGTAGCGCCTGGCCGAGCGCGGAGCCATGCGCGGGGCTGGGACTGGGACCGGGGGCGCGGCGGTGGCGGTGGCAATGTCGCTGCTGCTGCTGCTGCTCTCTCGGTCCCCGCCTGCCGCCGCTGGCGACGGCAGAAAGAGCGGTAAGCGAGCGCGGACCCGCGGGCCCCATCCCCGAGGCGCGTGGGGGGAGGGAAGAGGCCGGTGGGGAGGCGGGTCCGGGATTGTGACTCACCTGGGGACACCTGTGCGCTCACCTGGCAGGGACGTAGGCCTCAGGTCCCCACGCCGTGTTGGGGGCGCAGGGCGCCCCCTTGGAGGGCGCCAAGTGTGAGAGCGATCGGATAGAAAGGACGCCCTCTCCCCCTCCTCTGTGCCCAGGGCCAGGTTCGGCCAGACTGTCCCCTTGGAGCAAGCTCTCCCTTCCTTCCTCCTCCCCCTCCTCCCAACGCGTTCTGGCCGGGTAGGACCTTCGCGCACCAGGGTGAAGTTGAGCGGCCCAGGGGGGACTCCCCTGGGACTCCAAGGGCTGCAGTGGGAGTGCGAGTTCCTAGGAGGAAACCTTGGGCAGTGGGGTTCCAGGATGCCATCTGGTCTGGGAGAGGGGCAGAGTTGGAGAAAGTTGCTTAGATCCTGGAGTCACAGCCAGGTGCGTGTCATGGCTTCGCCTCTCCCACAGTGACCACTACCCCAGTGCAGTCACTTTCAACAGCTGGCCTTGTTCGTTGTCCCCAGGACACTCATAGGCCAGAGTGGTTCAGAGAAATGGGCACCTCTGTGCTGTTTGGGAACTTCGGCTCCCGGTGACACAGGCTCAAGGGGGTGGCTAGATCAGAAGGTGCTGCTGGGCGCCTGGGGGTGCTGAGTAAACTACCTGACTTCTGCGGCCTTGGGCTCTCTGATGGCCTGCTGGCGGGCCTGGGAGGGCCCAGATGCCCCAGGAGGCAGTAGGCAGCTTATCCAGCACAGCATGGGGCTGGCTCCTAGCCCATCCCCCCCTCCTCTGAGATCTTGCTCCTCCAAGCTCCTGTTTCTCTGAGGGCTGTGCCTCTGGTTTCTGAGCCTGGCTTAGCTTGAACTGAAAGGCAGTTTCCCCAAGGCTGGCCCCTGATGAAAGCACTCCGCTGGGGACTGCCACCCCTACTTTCTCCTTTTCTTGCTTCTCCCGGGTCAGGGCTAGGGAAGGAGTCATTGGTAGGGAGATGAAAAACCTGGGGCAGCGGCTCCCCTCCTGGGCCTGCTGAACGGATTCTGCTTTCTGTGTGATCCTGGCATCTGGGGTCTCTGGGTGGGCAGGGTCTCTGCACTGGGTGCCTGTGCTGGTTTGGAGAATGTACGAGAGGATCCCCTTACTGGGATCCCCAGACAGGCTCAGGGACTTTCTTTCTCCCACCCCCAACCCTATGTCCTTGGAGGGGGTTGTGGGTAGAGCAAGTGTGCCTGTGGCTGGTGCTTCCTGATACTGGAAATGTGACTTCCACGTCTGGCTCGGATGTGTGAATGGCCTGGTACATTCACCAAGAAAATGGAGTGGGCCTCTTGGGCAGGGAGGTCGGGGTGCAGGACTGGGGATGGGATGGAGGGGCTGGGTGGCCCGGGGAGTGGGAGGTCTTATCTCTTGTACACCCTGAGGAGACTTTACAACCACCACTGAATTGCAGGTGTCCAGGGCTGGTGGGGGAGCCAGAGGACCCAGCCCCTCTCAGGCCAGGGGGCTGCACGCCACAGCTGGACCTCTCCTGCTTGGCCACATCGAGCAGCTGGGTGCTCGGCAGCTGGCTGACTGTTTCTCTAAGGCCCTGTGATCCCATGGTGGTGGTAGTGGGGGGATGGTGCAGCAGCCTCAGGAAAAAGTTTATATTAGTTCAGTGGCTCCTAGTCTCTTAGCACTCAGGCCACAGCCGGCAGTTGGAACCTGGTGACCAGCAGATACCTGGAAAGCCGGGTGCTTGTGCTGTGTGGTGCCTAACCCTGCCCAGCCCCCCATACTGGGCTCCTGGGAGCTCAGATGGCTTTGCAAGTGGGCTGCTATCTCTTTTAAAGGTGCTTCCATGGGAGTCAGGAGGCTGGAAAGACAGCCAGCTGCTCACCTGGTTCCCTCACCTGCTCACCTGGCCCACCTGGAGGGGCCCTGGGCTTACTGCTGGGATCGTGTGGGCTGCTACCCTCCTAGTGGGCAGGGCGGGGAGAGGGTGGCCCCACCCTGCTGTGTTCATAGTGTATTTCTTTCCGAAGCACTTTAACATCCATTAACCATGGAGGGAGGGGCAGCTGAAGGGAGGTGCTGTCCTACTGGGCCAACTCAGAGGAAGCTGGGCCCAGAGAGGGGAAGGGATGGTCAAGGTCACTCCAGAACAAGGCCTGAGCTGGCGGTAGGGCAGTGCTTCCTGCTGAGCAGCCCAGGCACCTCCTTAGTCACCTCTGGACATAGAGCACCGGGGCATGCCTGTTCTTGGCAGGCCCAAGAGCATTCTTACCCACTCATGGGGCAGGTGGTTATGCCGTGGGCCCCAGACACGAGGTTGTACTGGTTAATGCACTCTCCTAGGAGGGTCCTAATCCAGGGTTGGGTCTCCAGAGACCTTTAGAGCTGGTTTGGAAAGGCTGGTGTGACAGGAGGGGCCTTGGGTGACAACTTGCAGAGTGTGTTGGGGAGAGGAGCCATGGAGGTGAGGCTGGGAGACACTGCCAGGACTGGGGAGCTCCGGGGTGGGGCGTAGGCAGCTAGCCTGTGTGCTGCCAACCCCTGCTTTGTCCCTGTGCCACTCTGCAGGGGCTTGTGCCCACTGAAGCAGCCGCTCCAGCCTAGGTGCTTTCCCTCAACCCCCTGCAACATACACACAGTGTCTCTGCTCGCCTCCTGTCTGGGTGAGGAGGGAGGGACAGCGGCTCTTCCTGTACCCCAAATCATGGCCTGAGCAGGTAGCCAGCCTCCGGACCTAGTTGCCCTGCCCTGTCCACTGCAACCAGGACCAGAGATCCTAGCACTGGGGAGACTCAGTGGAGGTAGGGGTGTGTCCTGGCCTCCAGTGCCCAGGGCAGATGGAAGGAGGGATAGGGCTCCCACCTCGACTTCTTCCTGTGCCTTTCACCCTCCATCCCTCAGCCCCAGGTGTGCCAGGGCTGCGGTGGGGGGGCCCTGGGGGCTGTGAGCAGTGTGGAGAGGAGCAGCCCTCTGAGGGGGGCTCTTCCTGCTTCTGAGGTCTGAGGTACTTGACCTCATGTTGACCCAACATTTGATTGGTGTTGGGGCCTGTGGGACTTGTTGATGGGGGTGCCTGGTGGGTGGGATGCAGAGATCTGGGGGACTGAGCCTGTGAGCTGGAGGTTGCTGGCAGGGCTGGAGGGGTTAGGAAGATGGATGTGCAGACGTGGGTGAGAACGTGATTCCTGAGTGAAAGCTTCTGAGCCCCAGCCTTCGCCAGGGGCTGGAGGGCAACAGTGACTTTTCCCAGGTTGGGGTTGGTGTGCCAGGCATCCCAGGGGCTCCATGGCTCCCCTGACTGCTTCTCTGAGGCCAGACCAGGCAGAAGGGCCTCTGCCCTCCACCTTTCTCCATCTTGTCCCCAGGGGAGGGCTCCCAGGCTCCCTGGCCGCCTGACAGTGCCTTCTCTGCAGACTCCAGGCTGGTGTCAGAGCAGTTCTCCCAGGCCCCGCAGAAGCTGGCCTTCTACAACTGGTATGGCAGCGCCCGGCTCTTCCACTTCCGTGTGCCCCCAGACACGGTGCTGCTGCACTGGCTGCTGCAGGTCACCCGGGGCAGCGGCCCCACCTGCAACAACGTGGAGACCACCGTGTAGGTGCCAGCCTGCTCGTTGCCTGCCTGCTGGAGCCGCCCAGGGCCACACCTGAGACCTCCCTGCTCTCCTTGCCTCCAGGTACTTCCGCTATGGCGCCCCTCCTGTGATCAACCCACTGGGCACCAGCTTCGCCAACAATACCTCCGTGCAGCCCTCCTTCCTCCTCAAGATGCTGCAGGACAACGCCTCTGTCAATGTCTCCTACCCAGCACCTGGGGACTGGTTTGTGGCCGCCCACCTGCCCCCCTCCTCCCATAAGATTGAGGTGAAGGTAAGGGCACTCCCTCTGGGGATGGGGGACAGCACCGCCCAGTGCACGAATGACTGGTCCCTGCTATTCACCTCCTTAGGGCCGACGTTGCTCAGGGCTCTGCTGCCCAGCCCTGTCCCCCAGCCCCAGGCTCTCTGGGCCAGCCCCGTCCGCTCTGGACCAGTCATTCCCACTCAGTCCATCCCTTCCTCTCTGGGCCAGCCCTACCCCATCTGCTCCAACCCCGCCCCCAGTGCCAACCACGCCCGCTCTGGGCCAGCCCCGCCCCATCTGCCCCAACCCCGCCCCCTCTGGGCCAGCCCTACACCCTAACCTTAGATGTGTATAAGAGACAGCTCCGTGCCAGCCCCGCCCCTCTGGGCCAGCCCTCCCCCACCTTCTTTCCATGTCCCTGCTCTTTCCTCAGGACTTTATTCCTGCCTGTGCCTACATCTTCCAGCCGGGCATGCTGGTTGTGCGAGTGGTTGAGATGTCCATCCTGAAGCCTGACGTGCCCCTCCCACTAGTCCTCCTCTCCCAGCCCAGCTACCTCAAGTAAGTGCAGGCTTGCTGGAGTGGGCTGCCCTGCTGTCCTCAGGGCAGGTGAAAAGGCCCAAGGGGGTCCAGGTCTTGGCCCCCATCCTGGAGGGTAAATTTAAGCTGGGGGTCGGGGGGCGGGCTGAAGCTGCAGAGCCCAAGTGAGGCCGTGTCCCCTTGGCTGCAGAGTCTTTGTCCCCAAGCATACCCAGGAGCTGCGGCTGGAGCTGCAGGGCTGTGTGTCCAATGGGAGCCTGGGCTGCCCTGTGCATCTCACCGTGGGCTCGGCCACCCTGCCGGGAAACTTCCAGAAGGTGCTCACTTGTAGCAACCCCACCACGGCCTGCCGCCTGCTGCTGCCCTCACCACCCTGGGAACGGTGGCTGCAAGTGACGGCCAAGAGCCTGGCGGGGCCCCGCGTGTTGGTGACGTTTAGTGCTGTGGCTGCCCTCACAGGTGGGCTGTGGGGAAGGTGGCTCTGCCCCCTCCACCACCAGGCCTGCCTGCACTGAGCCCCTTGTGGTCCTGACAGCCTGCAGACCATGGACTGTGAACCTCCAGCACCTTCTGCAGAGTAGCCCAAACCAAAGCAGCAATGCCTCCATGGGCACGCCGCTCCCGCGCCCCAACACCCAGGACCTGGACCAGAGTGGCGAGGCGGGCAGTGGCCCCTTCTGCTTCAGGAGCTTCCCCATCCTACGGGAAGACATGGATGTGGTGTCTGTGCGCTTCCGGCCCCTGGACAGGGTCTCGGTTTTCGTGCAGTCGGACATGCCCTCGGTGATGCAACTGCACCTCAACACGGGCATGGACAGTGGGGGCACCCTCAGCATCTCTGTGAGCATCAACCAGGTACCCTAGTCCTCGAGGTCGTGTCGGGATTGGGACCCAGGGCCTGGAGCTCAGACCTTCCTGGGGTGCAAGGACTGCTCAGGCCTTCCTGTGCCCACTTTGCCATGGAGATGGGGTCGGGGTGGCCTTTCTGGCAACAGGGTGAGCCTGGCAGGGCATGAGGCTGGCATAGGTGCCAACTGAGAAACAGGAGGCCTGTCCCAGGGGCAGCAGGTCCCTGTTGGCAGACCTGGGGCTTCATGGGGGCAAGGGGCTGAGGCTGGGGCCCTTGGCCTGGAGGGGGTGGTCCTGGTGGGCCCTAAGCCAGCTGGAGCCACAGAGAATAGCACTTAGCACCAGAGGTGAGCGTGAGGTGGAGGCTGGGGACCGACCCTGCTCGGCCTCCCTTCCAGACCGTGATTGCCGACAACACTTCGGTGGTGGCCTGTGTGACTGCCGGATCGCCCTTCCTCAGCTTCAACACTTCGCTCAACTGCACCACAGGTACTGGCAGGCGCGTCCGGCCCAGGGACCGGCGGGCATCTGGCTGCCTCTGACTGGGCCTTCCCACTCCCTCCCTGCAGCCTTTTTCCAGGGTTACCCCTTGTCCCTGAGTGCCTCGTCTCCCACGGCCAACCTCAGCATCCCCTACCCAGAGACAGACAACTGGTACCTCTCCCTGCAGGTCCTCTGCCCTGAGAGGCCTGAGTAAGTAAATTTGGGGGCAGGTGGCCAAGTGGTTGTGCTCAGGCCTGTGGATGGGGCTAACTGCACTCCAGTTTGGGGGGTGACCTGTCTTCCTCCAGCCGTGCCGAGTCAGTTGCCTCCTGCGGGGTCCCCCTCTCCCCCCGGCCACTGCTTCCGTGGTAGCTCCGAGAGCGAGGACACAAGCGGGGAGGCTGGTCCCAGCCCCAGGCAGGCGGGGGCTCAGGCGGGCAGGGAGAGGGCATCCTGGCTTTACAGAGCCCCTTGTGGTTGTAGTCCTCTGGGGCCCGGGGGCCTCAATTCTGAATTCAGGTGTCCAAGACCCTCTGGGAGCTCCAGAGGGGGGCTGGCCAGCAGACCTCTGCAACCAGCCTTCCTGGGGCCCCCTCCTCGCAGGGAGTGCGTGCAGGCCCCAGTCCTTGTGGAGACCACCTTGTACTTGGTGCCTTGCCTGAACGACTGTGGACCCTATGGCCAGTGCCTTCTGCTGCGTAGACACGGCTACCTGTATGCGAGCTGCAGCTGCAGGGCAGGTAGGGATGGTCCATCAGGCGCCTTCCGCCTGTGCCCATGGACCCCAACCCTGGGCCTCTCTCTGGCAGCCACCCCAGCTCGGCCAAGTTTGGAGGGCGCCCCGAAGAGTGAGGGCCACCGCCTCCTTCCCCAGCCTGCCATGCCCCCCAACCCCTGTGTGGGCTCACAGAGGCACCCTCGGAGATGGGACTGCTTTCTGGTCTTGGTTTCCCCTGCTCACACCTGCCCACACTGGCCTCCATTTGCCCACACCTGTCCTCTCCCGCTGTGGGGTGAGGATGGGTTTCCTCCTCAAGGCCCTGGACATGGAGTAGGCCCTGAGGTTCCTGACCAGCCACTGCCTGGCCTGGCCGCGCTGGCCCAGCCTTGGCACCCACAGTGCTGCGTTGGCCCACAGGCTGGCGTGGATGGAGCTGCACAGACAACAGCACGGCCCAGACTCTGGCCCAGCAGAAGGTAGCCGCCCTCCTGCTCACCCTGAGCAACCTCGTGTTCCTGGCCCCTATTGCCATCTCCGTGCACCGCTGCCTCCTGGTGGAGGCCTCAGTCTATGCCTACACCATGTTCTTCTCCACGGTAAGCCCGCCCGCTCCCCGGGGTCAGGGGAGGAGGTGGGAGGCTGGGCTGTCGCTCACCACTTGGCCCACAGTTCTACCACGCCTGCGATCAGCCGGGCGACGCTGTGCTCTGCATCCTCAACTACGACACACTGCAGTACTGCGACTTCCTGGGCTCTGGAGTGTCCATCTGGGTCACTGTCCTCTGCATGGCCCGGCTGAAGGCATCCCTGAAATACGTGAGTGACCTCTTGATGCCTGGGTCTGGGTCCTGGGAGAGCGGGGGCCCTTGTCCACAGTGTGTCAAGGGAGACACCAGAAAGGGGGTTCCTACCGCCCTTGGAAACCTCTCGTTCTGACCAGTCGCCTACTGGGAGAGGTGCCTCCAGCTGTGAAGGGACTGTGCTGGCTGCTCGGAGGGTGCCAGAAAAGGAGGTGGTGGGCAGGGTTAAGCCAGGCCTCATCCAGAGAGGAGGCCTGGAGCCCCAGACCTGGACCAGACCTCCCCGAGAAGCGGCCAGCTCTGCTCCTGGAGTCCCTGTACTGGGGACACTTCAGGGCTTGGCTGCTGGAGATACGTGCCCTGGACAAGTCCATGCTTCAGAAACTCCCTGTGGGGAGCTTTCTGGTGGCCCAGTGTTTCAAACTCTGTGCTTTCACTACCCTGGGTCCAGGTTGATCCCTGATTGGGGAACTAAGATCCCACAAGTTATGCAGCATAGCCAAAAAGAGCAACAACAACAAAAACTGCATTAGAAATACACCTGTGGATGGACCTGAGGGACCAGTGGATCCCAGCAGTGCAGGAGCTGGGAGAGGATTACCTCCTCCCCACCAGCAGAGCAGGACACAGGCTGCCAGTTTCTGCAGGGGGCTGGCAGGGGTGCTGAGGGCGATGGGGGAACATGGGGATGACCAGCAGGCCCACACCGCCTGCTCCTGCTGGACCTTGTGCCATCAAAGACAACCTGGCCTAGGGCTCCCATGACCCGACCATCGTCCCTGTGTTTCATCCAGGTCCTCTTTATCCTGGGCGCTCTGATCTTCGCCATGTCCTTGCAGCTGGACCGCAGGGCCGCCTGGAACACGATGGGGCCTTGCCTCTTTGCCATCGTGGTCATGGTTACCATGTGGGTAAGGACCTGGGGCAGGCAGGGTTCCTGCTCAGACCCCCTCCCCTGGAAGTTGGGGTACAAGAGTGTGGGCCCCCCCGTACATGCTCACCCTGTGAGGACAGTGTGGCCCCTTGTTCCGTCCATGTTCTCGTTCCTGGGTCCATGTTCTCCACACCCGCTAAGGGCTGCCAGTGGCAACCCACAGGGGCCCGGTGTGGTTTGACACCCCTTGAACCCCTCCAAGCAGCCCACACTCGCAGCCCTGGGCAGCGCCCTGAGATGTGACCGCAGCTCCGTGCAGATGCCCGTGTGGTTTCCTCCAGGTGTACCGCTGCGGCCGCCGGCGCCACTGCTACCCCTCCTCCTGGCAGCGCTGGGTCTTCTACCTCCTGCCCGGCCTCTCCATGGCTGCTCTGGCCCTCACCATCTATGTTTCCATGATGACCAGCGAAAATTATTACTACACCCACAGCATCTGGCACATGCTGCTGGCAGGGAGCGCAGCCTTCTTGCTGCCGCCAAGGGACCAGCACGCCGAGCCCTGGGCCTGTGCCCAGAAGCTCAGTTGCCGCTATGAAATCTGCAAGAACCACCGGGAGGAGCTATACACAGTGACATGACAGCCGGCGGGGGGGCACCTGCAGCTCTGCTGATACCTCCAGCCAGGGGCAGGGTGAGGGAGTGGGACCCTATGCAGATCCATTTCCAACTGAATAAAACTGCCCTGCACACTCTTTGGCTTCCCCCTCCCGAGGGAGGACCACACCCCCAGGTCCTTGTGCCCGTGGGCTGCCGGCTGACTCAGTCCCTCTGCAGGTCCCAGCTGGTGTCTGTAGGGGCCCCTGGGGCCAGGGCCAGGCTGCCTGGAAAGCACAGGTACCATGTGGGAGCAGGCCCTGGGTTATCCTGGCCTGGGGATGGTTGGAGGGAGATGTGGAGTGGGAGTCCCCCACTGCCCGGTTCCCCTGTGAGGCTTTGGTGTGAGACACCCCAGGTGGGCAGAGGGGCCCTGAACCTGCCTCCCATGGGCCTCTGGCTTCTTGACCCCTTGTGCCCTGAATGCCAGCCTGCCTTGGGCATGGATCTACCCCCTGCTGACTGACCACACTTAACCATGGAGCTGATGGCACCGGGGGTCCATAATGGCCAGCTGCCATGAGTGGCATGAGGGAGGCTGACTTCTGGCTGTCCACTCCTCCCCGTTCACTTCCTGTGGCTCTCAGTTTTGAGATGAGCTTCCTGGGTAGGAAACTGCCAAGCAGCTCTCAGGACGCTGGGCCCACAGGGCACACCTTGCCCTAGCTTGTGTCTCACTGGCCCCTGGGTTCTGGGCCCTTGTCTAGGGAGCATCTCCTTGTATTCCCGGCAGAGCAGGGATGGCTGCCACCTTCCACCCAACTGCACAGTTAGGGAGGGGACTCCTGGAAACCTGGCCCAGCCTTTCTCCGGTTGTGGGGACGCCCAGTAAGGGCTGCTGTCTGTGTGAGGGGCCCAAATGGGGTCATGGAAAGCTGAGCAGCTGAGCCCAAGGTGGGGGGCACACGGCCCTCCCACCTCCTGGCGTCTTCCTTTCTGAGTCCTGTCCAGGCTGTGGCCTCCCTGGAGGCTTCCCGCTCCTCCAGGAATCCAGGACTTAGCCACCGGAGCTGGCTTGTAAAGGGGAAATATTTATATGCAATATTTTGAGGGGAAGATTTTTCAAGACATTTAAAACGTATTTTTCTGTAGCTCTGACTTTACTGTGATTGGTGAATTTAATATTCTACAATGAAGTTTCAAGGCAAGAGTTTTTAACATTGTTTTCTGCGCACTTTCCGGGAGGCGGGAAGGTGGGACCGAGATTGACAAGTCCCACCTCAGGGGAAACGGGCCGTACTTGCCAACGGTGCCTAGAGCCGCCACCTTCTCCGCAGGGAGTTTTCTACCGTCCCTAAAGGCGGGAGAGGGGGCGGGACGAGGAGGGGGTAGACTGACAGCCTTTGCAGCCAGTCAGAGGCGGGTGAAGGGCCCGATGCCGCGGCGCGACTTCCGGTTCCGGCGAGGCCGGGGTTCTGTAAGGTAGGTGGTGCGGCTGGTCTGGGTTCGGGGTCTTGCAGGGTCAAGCCTAGATCTCGCGTCTGCGGTCGGGGCCACGCGAGGGGTTGGGCCGGTGGCGGGGATGTCGCAGGAGCGGGGGTATGGTCGAGGCCCGCTTCCTGCCGGGCGCGCGTGACGGCGGCCCCGGCCTCCCGCCAGGCTCGCCGCGATGCCCCTGCACAAGGTCCCGGTCGGCCTGTGGAAGCGGCTGCGGCTGCGCGAGGGCATCTGTTCCCGCCTGCCCGCGCACTACCTGCGCTCCCTGGAGGAGGCGCGGACGCCCACACCCGTGCACTTCAGGCCGCACGGGGCCAAATTCAAGATCAACCCCAAGAACGGGCAGCGGGAGCGCGTGGAGGACGTGGCTATTCCCGTTCACTATCCCCCGGAGTCCCAGTTGGGGCTCTGGGGCGGTGAGGGCTGGCTGAAGGGTCACAGATACGTCAACAACGACAAGGTGGGTGAGCAGGGCGCGCTGGAGCCGTGCTTCCGCGGTTTCGCTGCCCTGCTCCGCGTGGGATTTTGGGGAACGTGGACAGTGAAAGGGCGCCCACCGCTCGGGGAGAGGGCCTGACAGTGTGGTGGAGACAGCTCCTTCTGAGGTGTGCTCAGGAGTTGAGTCTCAGTTTTGGCAGCCAAGTTGAGTGTACTGATGGGAGGAGCCCTGAGTGTTGAGAAGGGCTGGGGGTGAGGTTTCAGGTCACCTGTCAGCTTGCCGCCAAAGGTTCACCTCTGATCAGGTCTCCTGAGTCTGCTCCTAAGCGGGTGCTGCCTCTGGGGGGAGCTTGGGGTTGGAGGCTTTGTGTCTTTAAGGCCTCCCAGGCTGGCGTCTCTTTGCCCTTGGCCCCTTGGTCGCTGGTTTGGAATGACCTGTGAACCACGGGATACAATTGTGTGTGGTGTGTCTGGAAGGAAGAGTAGCACCCTGGGCAGAGTCTGGATGGGGGTGATCCCTGCACTCCAGGGTGTGGTGAGAAACAGCAGGGCTCACCAAGCCTCCCACATCTGCAGTTCTCCAAGAGGGTGAAGAAGGTGTGGAAGCCACAGCTGTTCCAACGTGAGCTCTACAGTGAGATCCTGGACACCAGGTTCACTGTGACGGTCACCATGCGCACCCTGGACCTCATTGACGAGGCCTACGGGTTTGACTTCTACATCCTCAAGGCAAGCAGATCAGCACCAGGCTGGGGTCCCCGGTGAGATGTAAAGGGGACCATGTCCCTTACTGGACACCCCGGTGGGAGTCAATTACTGTGGACGTGGGAAGCACAGCTGCCTCCTTCTCCACTCTTAGACCTTCCACTCTTCCGACCTGGGTGTGAGGGCTGCCCACCTGGCCTAAAGTACTCTACCAGGCTGGCCTGGGGGCTGCCAGCTGCTGGGGAGGAAGCTGGAGGGGCCAGCTGTTGGGGTGGGCGGGGCCCTGCCCTCAGCACCTGGCCCCATGCGGTGCCTCCTGCCAGACCCCAAAGGAGGACCTGTGCTCCAAGTTTGGGATGGACCTGAAGCGAGGGATGCTGTTGCGGCTCGCTCGACAGGACCCCCAGCTGCACCCGGACGACCCCGAACGGAGGGCAGCCATCTATGACAAGTACAAGGTCAGGGCTCCAGCCTTTACTTAGTGCTCCTCGTGGGTCCTCCAGCTGGCTGCCTGAACCTCACTGAGAGCCTGTCTCTGCCTGCCCAGGCATTTGTCATCCCAGAGGCAGAGGCTGAGTGGGTTGGTCTGACACTGGACGAGGCCGTGGAAAAGCAGAGGCTCCTGGAAGAGAAGGTGAGTGTGTGGAAAGACCAGTGAGACCTGGATGCTTGGTGCCACTGGTTGCTTTGACTGCCTGGCATTCCCCAGGGTCTGCCCAGTACCACTCAGAGGCCTTTCTGTCCGTCCCTTAGAGGAGTCTGTAGCACGTGGTGGCTGCTGCCCTCTCCCTCTGCCTTTATTCTCTGCAGCCCAGCCAGGGAAGCCAGGGGCAGGTGCCTGATCATGTGGCCCTCTCCCACTGACAGGGCACTGTCCTAGGGCCTTAGGGGCGAGTGTGTGGCGAGTGGGCCCGCTTGACTCTGTGGCCAGGCCCAGTCCTCTCATGCTCGATGCCTCTGGTGTTTGGTCAGCAGCAGCTGGACTCCCGGCCTCCCCAGAGCGCCTTACAGTGACCCATCTTGCCCCTCCAGGACCCCGTGCCTCTGTTCAAGGTCTACGTGGAGGAGCTGGTTGAGCAGCTTCAGCAGCAGGCGCTGTCCGAGCCGGCTGTGGTACAGAAAAGAGCCAACAGGACGTAGCTTCCCTGGGACCTGGGCCTGACAGCCAGGCTCAGCACTGTGGACAGAGCCTGGGGCCTTGGTGACAGCCGCCCATGGGCAGTGGGTGAACCCATGGCTGTGTGCTGGCCACGTAGCTCCTGGGTAGGGTGTGCTTTGTGGGAACCCCGGGAGGCGTCTCGTCCCAGGATCCCCAGAGGCCTGGGGCCATCTTACTGCCTGTGTGGTTCCCTGCTCCCTCCTCCTGCAGCAGGGGCCCTGTTGAGGAGGGTCACCACCCTCTGGGGCCAGCTTGAGTAAAGTCTGAGCCAGGCCGTGTGTGTGCTGCTTTGCTTAGAGGATCAAGCTGACTCCCTGCCAAGGTGGTCTCGGGACGCAGCTCAGGTGGGTAGTGGTCCCAGGTGTGCAAGGCTTCGGTCATGTCTCTCGTGGAGGACCCAGCGTTGGGGGAGCAGAGTGGTGCTGCCTCTCCCCCCATTGCACAGCCCTGCCCAGGTGGACTGTCCTCCAGAGCAGAGGCCAGGTGCCATGGCCGGACTCTGGATGTGGCTGCACAGGGTCTGTGCCAGCTCGGCCTTTGGCGCGGTGAGCACCCCCACCAGCCCTGGGAGATGCGGGGGCAAAGGGTGTCCTGCAGGGCAAGCCTCGAGGCTGCAGCTTCTGGCAGCCCCTCCCTGTCATGCTCAAAAGGCGGCCTGTGACGTTGGCGCCTCTCCTCCCCTGACCCACAGCCTGAACTTGGTGGGGGCTCTGTGCCCCGTGTAGGAGGCTGGACCAGGCACCTGAGGCTTCTCCTGATCTGAGATTTGGGGGCCATGACCCTCTTTGCTGAGCTTTACCCGGGAGTCCTAAGCACTGAGGCCCATCCGGATTTCTCTGGGAGGACAAGTGGGTGCCCTGACTGAGTCCTGTGGCTGACTGGACCACCAGGAGTACCAGGCTCCCTGGGGGGTTGCCATGGACGTGACACCACCTGGGCTGTGTTTATCGGACAGGAGACCAGAGAGAGTCTGCAGCTGGCTAGTGGGCACGGCTGCAGGAAGGCCCTGGAGACCCTCGCTCCTGGCAAGGTCAACCCTTGGGGGCTGCCTTGGGGTTAGGGGAGTGCCTAGCGGGAGTGCCCTGGAGGTCACCAGTCCCTGTCTCCTCCATGGACCTCGAGACCCCATGTGTCCTACCCCTGTTTTGTGATTGGTTTTAATTTTTTAAGAGTTTTGCCAAATGCTGATGGTGCCCAGCTCTCCTCTGGCCCGGTTCTGTGGGCTGGCAGTGTCCAGCCCAGTTATCCAAACCACAGCCCCTGGCTTGGTGGACTGGGAGTGCTCTGGGTGGGCCACATTCCGTTCCAACCACCTCCCCCGCTGCCAGAGTCTCTGCCTGGGTCCCCTGTGATGTGTACGCAGAACATTCCCCATTCACTAACCTCAACTCTGGTACTTCTGTCTTGGCCTGTTCCTTCCTGCTCCAACTAAGGCCATAGCTAAGGGGGCACCTGGGTCATTCCTGGGCCCCCAAGGGATCTTGCACTGGCTAGGGTACGTGACCGGAGTAGGTGGGGGCTGGGCCAGGTACCGGCAGTGGCTGTGGGTTGGGGGGGACTGGTGGGTCCTGGGAGGCCTCTGCTGGCTACTGGGAGGAGCTTGGCATGTTCTGAGAGGGTCACTAGCCTGCCCGCCACCTGGGGCTGAGCTGGCGGGGGTCTGAGTGCAGCCCTTTTCTTCTGGTGCAACAGCAGTTTCGTCAAATTCTCCCCGATACCCTTGACTCCGGAGAAGTTTTGCAGCCCTCACTGCAGGCCAGACTCATTGCCCGGCCCCTGGGAACCCACCCCTGGGCCTGCGGGTTTGGTCTGGAGGGGCAGTGGCGAGGGGACAGGGACTGCCCTCCACGTGTCCCACCGCCAGTCCTGGTCAGGTTGAGGCCCCCTGAGCTGCCATTGCCCCGCTCACCCACACCCCTGACGTGTTGCTGTTAGAGCCTCTGGTTCTGCCCTGGCCGAGATCCTGCAGCCCCTCAGGACTCGCATTGTACCGAGGAAGGTCAAGCCTGCAGAAACTGGAGCTGCCCTGCACTAGCTCTTGGTTGCAAACTGGCCATGCCCCTGTCTCTGCACCAGCTGGGTCGACCCTCCTGTGTTTCCACGACAGCAGAGCTCAACCCAGTATGCTTCCCTGTTGGACTGGGCAGGAGGGTGATGCATCAGGGTGGCTCTGGACTAGGGAGGGGCCCTCGGGACCAGGCATGGGGCCCTGACAGCGTGGCATCCTGAGGCCCTGTTGTGTCCACTGCCTCCTTCTGACGTCCCTGAGTTCCTAGAGAAGGGGATACCCTAGGTCAAGAGGGGCAGGGCCCCTCAGGAGGGTCTCACCTGAGTCTTCCCATCTGCACAGGGCAGCCTGAACCCTGTCGGTGCGGGGGAGGCAGAGGAGCCATGGGGGCATCCACACACACCGGGACCCACCCAACATGCACACCCATCGGTGCCCCTTGAACCAGTTCCCACCCCCGCCGGCTGCCCCCAAGGCAGAGCCCTGCAGGGGTCAGAAGAACCAGTGCAGGCTGGCGCTCCCTGGCAGGCTGGAGCCCTCCCAGCACAGCCGAAGCCCCTTTACCAGTCCCAGGTGGCCCAGCGCTGAGTCCCCGCCTGCACTTTGCCCCTGGACAGGCTCTGACTGTGCTTGGTGTCTGCAGACAAGAGGCCCCACAGCTAGGGGTGGAAGCTTGGAGGCTGGGCAGCGTGGGGTGGGGCCAGGCCAGTGTGAAGAGGTGTGGGATGAATCTAGGGTACTGGACCAGCAGCTTCTGGGCCCAGCCTAGCGTGCCTTCTGCCTGTTCAGCCAAGTGTGTGAGCCCTGGGTTCCTGTCCCACACTCCCCTTGACTCTAGATCCCTCTGTCTTTGGCAGTGGACTCTGCAGGGTCTGCCTCAACCCTGGCCTCTTCCTGGGGCATGAGGCTCACACCTGCTCCTCCTCACCCAGCCTCTAGCCATCTTCTCAGCAGGTGGAGCTGGGCCGCCCAGGGCTCTCCAGTGGCCTTCAAGGGGGCCTTGACAAGGTGGTGCTGACCCCAGCAGCCCATGGAAAGACAATGGGCTGTCAAGGACATGGGGTTGGGGTGGCTCCAAGCTGCTCTCTGCCCTTTAACACCCAGAAGGGCTGGTCCTTGGAGCGATGGTTGTGTTGTGTCCTTGCTGGAAAGCTGTGGCATTGAGACCTCAGGGAACACCTTGCTGAGGCCAGCAGATGGGACAGACCTTGGGAAGAGCAGCTGCAAAGCCTTGGGGTTGGAAAGAGTCCCCTGGTCCTGTCTTTGGGGCAGGAGGGCTGTGCTGGGGTCACGTGAGTGTGTCCAAAGGGCCGAGGAGGAGTTGGCTGCAGAGATGAGGCCAGCAGGCCCTTTGCGGTCCGAGGTGGAGAGAACTTGGACCTCCCTCGAGGGTGGGGAGTTCCCGCGGCTCCTGCTTCCACTGCTCTCACCCATTATTTTCTCACCAGCGTGGGCCTGGCCTTCAGCTCCTGGTGCAAGCCTGACCTGAAGTCGTCCTCTTAGCAGGGGCTGCATGGACTCTGTTCCTGCCACTGCCAGGGTGTCAGGAAGGGCATGGAGTGTTTTGAGATGTCTCAAGAGAGGGACAGGGACCCCCTCATGCTGGACGTGCACAACACACACATACACGCTCAATGGCTGCTGCAGGAGCAGCCACCACCCAGCCACGTCTGACCTGACCCTCCAAGGGGACCCTGGCATGGGCCCACCAGCGGTGCCGCCTGCTCCCTCCGCAGTCAGGAGTGGCTCGGGGGTGGCGGTGTCTAAAGGGGCTGGTTGCCATGGCTACCATAGGGTTCCGAGGCCGTCATCTGGTCCCTGCCTCAGCCAATCGGCGGTGGGAGCCCGAGCTGCAGCCTAGAGTCACGCTTCTTCCTCGCAGCCACACAGTGGCCAAGAGCAGGGACCCGCTTCCTGGAGTGGCTCAGAGTGCTCTCACGGACGGCCAGGCCCAGCATGGCGGAGCGCGGGCCAGTGGGGCGGGAGCAGGCGCACGGAGCCAGGCAGGTGAGGTAAGCCGGGCGGGCGCATGGACAGACAGACGGGTGGACAGGCAGACAGGTGGATGTGCTCCCTGCTGCCCATTGTTCTTGTGGCAGAGCCCAGAGCCTTCCGCCCACCCCGCCCTCTGCACCTTCACCCTGGGACCCTCTCCCCAGATACCCCAAGGAAGGGTCACGGGAAGAGAGACAAAGGGAACGATGCAAGGCAGGACGAATCGCAGCGCACCGATGTCCAGGAAACCGCTCTCGTGGGTCTTTCTTGGCAGATTTCACATAGAGGCGGCATCAAAGACCCCCAACTGGCCAGGGCCCTTGGCGTAACGGCCGCCCAGCCCCTCTCTCGGCCACTGCTCCCAGGGCTAGGCAACAGGCATGTCAAGGGAGTGCAGTTGCAGGAGCATTTTTTTTTTTTTAGAAGAAAAAAAAAAAGGCGGAAAAAAGGGAAAAAATGTCCACCTATAACGGGAGCGGTCAGCCCAAAATGGATCAGAAGCGCCAAATCCCATTACTCGGGACTTCAGAGAACAGGCCCCGAAAAGGCAGCTGTGATTAAGAGCTTGTAAATGGAGTGTCTTTTGGAGATCAAAGAGGGACACGCTCATGTGTGTGCATGTGTGCGCGTGTGCACGCGTGTGTGCAGAAACGCGCGTTGAGGGGCGCCAGCAGTGGGACCGTGCGCCATGGCGTGGTGGAGCCCGGCGTGTCACTTGCCGGCTACGGCCACCCTCCATGTTGCAGTGTCCTTGCCGCTGTGTGCTACGTGTGGACGCCCTGGGGGCTGAGCCCTTGCAGGCGAGGCCCAGTACCCACCGCCAGCAGCCGGCCCTGGGCAGCAGGCCCTCTGGAACCGGTCCTCCCTGGGCCTCGGCCCCCAGCACGGGCCTCCATCTTGTCCGGGTCTGCTCTCGTCCCCGTGTTTGGCCCAGATGGGCCTGGCAGGAGCTGAGGGCTCAGGCCCACTGCGGCCGAGCCCATCGTGAGGACGGGCGGAGGCGCCTGAAAGCGCCCGGTCGTCCTGCTGCCCGCAGAGGCCGCGAGCTCCCAGATGGCCTGGTGAGCGTGTCTTGGAGGTTCAAAGCCTCCGTCTGTGCGATTGTTAGGTTATTAGGTAAACTCTGAGAAGCAAATCTTTTAATCCACTGTGGCTAATCCAGTGCACTTTTGTTTGCCATGACAGATTCTGCAGCAACAAAGGGGCCAGAGGGACCCGGCATACATAATCACATACTTATAACCGGGCCGCAATGGCCGCAGGGTTCCTAGGCAGCCGAGAGAGACATCGAGGGACAGCAAGTGAGGGCGTGGGTGTGGGCGAGGGCAGCTGGTCCACCTGGGCACACTTCCCCATCTCCTGGCACACTTCCCCGTCTCCTGGCACGCTTCCCCATCTCCTGGCACCAATCCCCAGCTATGAGCTTGGGGAGTGGGCCTGGTCCCCGGACTGTGCAGGCTCACAGGGGTGGAATGAAGTGTGTCAGGCTGAAGGAGAAGGGATAACCAACAGATGGGTGTGAGTTCTCATTGCCCCAGGAGAGGCCTTCAGGGATGGGACAGCTGGGACAGGGAACAGGGAGGACAGGGGTGCCAGTCCACCCAGTGTGAGGTCAGTGCAGCAGGAGGGTCCCTCGGGGACCTGGCCCCTCTGCCTAGATCTGCCGCTCCTGGGGAAAGCACTGGGAATGGGCGGGGCCGGGAGGCCAGTCCTCTGTTGGTGATGTGTCTGAGATACCCGACCTGGACCACGGCCAGCGTAGGGTCCAGCTCGTGGCCTACGCCTGTTCATGGAGGGCTGCACACAGACCTCTGAGGCCAGCAGCAGGTCGGCACCCTCACTTGCTGGGGAGGGCACTCTGGCTCAGGGAGGTGCCCAGAGACTCTGGCTGGCCTGAGGCAGGCAGGTGCTCAAGTATCCAGGGAGGCGGGAGCTGGACAGGGGGTCCTGAAGCACCAAGCTGTGTGGGGCTGGGGTGGGGGGAGCTGCTCGCCCCTCCTCCTTCCCAGGCCCCAGTGGCTGCTGGGAGCCACCTTGGACATCAAACCCTCAACACCTGGCCTCCGTCCCTGAGCCTAACAGACAGCCCTGTGGTCAGAATCCACCAGAGAGGCAGTACAGGAGGGTGGCCCTGCTATGCCCCTTGACCTGGAGTGACACGACCCCCTCAGGACACAGGGTAAGACCCGAGCTGGGCACGTGTGGAAGGCACCCTGGGATTGAGTGTGCTGGCTTGGGACTTGACTCCTGGGGGCCAGCAGGGGTGTGGGGGCTCTCAGGTCTGCTGGGTGAGTCATCTGTTCAGGGACCCTGGGACGAGCGTGGCACTGGCTTGTTGGGCCTGCAACTCGGGGCTCCGAGCAAGCAGAACAAGCAGGTGACCCCTGCAGCTGGTTGTCTTTGAGAATGCCCGCAACGGCAGGGTGCTCGGAATGCTTCCTTCTCCACTCTGGGTGGGACCTCCTGGCCTGAGAGAGGCCGGGGTAGGATGAAGCATCTCCTAGGAGTGGGGGCCCCTGGGACTGGATGACAGAAAGCAGCAGGGACAGAAAGTATCGGCTGCGCCACTGACCTGGCCTTGGAGCCAGCTTGTCTGAGGAAAGCCCTGCTCCTGTCCCCCTGCCCTCCCTGCTTGGCACTTAGGCTGAGGTGGCTACTGGTTGACCTGTCTGTGGCAGCTTTGGCTGCAGGCTGGAGAGAGAAGTCCAGGCAGTAAGAGGGATGCAAAATGCCAGCCTGAAGGACACTCCTGCCTGCCTACAGGTATGAAGGGCGAGACGAGCCGGACACAGGTGGAAAGAGGTGGAGGACCTGTCAGAGGCCGAGCCTGGGCTCAGAAAGGCCCAGACGGGCAGCCACGGAGTCGGCTGGCCCAGGAGGCGCACCTCCTTGCCAATCCTAGGACTGACTCGGGGCAACCACAGCAGTCACACCCAGCTTGACACTGCCTCAGGGATCAGCTCTGTCCTGTAGCCCAAGGTCCTCGCCCTGCAGCTGTCTCACTCTGTTGGATTAATTTGTACCGACCATTGATGGGAAGATAGCCTGCTGCAGAGCTTCCTGGCTTTCCTGAGATCACAACAGTAGCGTCCTTGTGGTCCTTCCTGACACACGAAGAGACTGCAGCCCGGCTCGATCCCCTCCAGTGTGGGTGCTCTGGGCATGTCCTCTGCATCCACGCAGGCGGGTACCGTGTGTGTGTGGGCTCTGAGCTTTTCTACTTGGTGTGTATCTCATGCCCTCGGTGTGATAACTCCGCATCCTTTGTCAAACTTGTGATGAGGGCACACCCGCTCCCCCCACCCCCTCCCTGAGCTCAGAGCTGATGGAAAAAGCACACTTGGACAAGATATGGAGTCTCGGGGGCCAGGTTCACGGCCGGAAAGGCAGGTGGCCCCTGTGGCTGGGGCCGCCTCTTGGAAGTCCACGTGCCCTTGTCAGAATGGATGAGCCAAGTCCTCCTTCCGCTTCGGGTCCTCATCTGCCTGCCCAGTGCCCACCCCCACCACGCACACCTGTGACCAGTCAGAGGAGCAAGAAAACACAGAACCCAGAAGAGGCTCTGCCTGTGAAGTGGGACCACCTCTACAAGGCTGACTCAGAGCAGCCTCTTCCTCATCCTCCCCTCCTGGGAGGCGGTGCGGACCTCATGAACCCTAGCCCATCCCGGGGGCTCGTCCCCCACATGTGGCATCAGGCTTGATGCCCCCCAACGTGCCTCCTCAGTCAATCACGGATGATTCCTGCGGATCATTTCTTACAATAAATGGTCTTTCTCAGCCAAGTGGACAAACACTTGTAAGGCTTCAGAGCTCACTGTGTTTCAAATATTCCTTTTATGTCTTAAGTTGAAGAAAATAATTTCTTTTCTGGTTTTAAGTTTTTCATTTAGTTCCTGGAAAGCCTGAACACAAGTCATCCACAGTTTATCACATCAAAGGCTGTAGTGGCAGACTCCTGTCCCTGGGGAGGGTGCATCGGAAAGGCCCTCTGTAGGAGAAAGGGCTCCAGCCTGCACTTCCTTGTTCCCAGGCTCCCGCGGCTCTGTCTGATCACAGCTCTGGGTGGCTGACGCAGTCCCTCTGACCGGCCACCCCTGTACCAGCACAGGCCCCTGGGGCTGCCCTCCCTGCCTCCCTCTCTCCAGAGCCTCCCTGAGCTCTCTCCTGTGGGCTCCCCCATCCCCGCCCTGAGTGCCCACAGCCACAGCCCATGGAAGCGGGCTGCAGCCTTTCCTTGAGGCTTTCTGACTCCCTTCCTGTCCCTACAGGGTGAGGGCCCCGAGGAGCCGGAGGTGCGAGGGCCCTGCTCTGGTCTCAGGGCCTGGGGACATCTGCCACCATGGGCCAGGAGGAGGATGGATGTGGACACGACCCTGGGAGCCTGGCCTGGCCACAGCAGCAGCTCTGCAGAACCAAGGCAAGCACTGGGGGCCCGTGTCTGGTGGTGGGAAGACAGCCTGAGGACCGATGTCCTGGAGGCCCTGCTGTCTGTCCAGTCCACCCAGGACTCCTGCAGCCCACACAGACCCTGTTGTGCCACGAAGCTCACCCACTCTGCCTCTAAGGCTCTGCAGCTGAACAGAGCCAGGGAGAGGCTGCAAAGCCATCTCCTGTACCAGCCCTGGGAAGCCTGAGGCCATCCCAGGGGATGTGAGAGAGTGACACCTGCCACCAGGACCCTAGTCAGTCCAGCTGGGTTCATCAATGCTGTTCCTCTGCGGTGCTGACCCACCGTAGCCACTGCCGCTGCCCAGCCTGTCCTGGGTGTGGTGACAGCCCTCAGAGGCGGCCTGGGCCATCGGCAGGCTGGGGCACTTCCCTGATGGCCTCCTCCCTCACGGATGAAAGCCTGGGTGTCGGAGGAGGCTGTGCTGAGCCCTAGGAAGCTGGTTGCTAGAGCTGGGGTGCCTCTGTGTTGTGCACCTCAGGCAGGTGCCAGCTGTGAGCAGCTGCATAGGAGGCTGGCTGGTGGGGGAGTGCCCAGAGCCTGGACTTCCTCCCTTTGTAGTGGGCAGTGGGGGCAAGCAGTGTCCCTGGGAAGAGGTAGTGGCATCAGAGATGACCTCAGGGATTGGGGGCAAGTGACCAGAGGCAGCCAGGGAAGAGCCCTGAAGACTGTGAGGGCTCCAGGGAGCAGGCTGGCTGCTGGGGAGAGCCTAGGACAGAGGGACTGGGGGTGCTAGGGACAGCATGGGACGGGTGAGGGACACGGGGCCCCAGGTCTGGAGGACGTGAGCAGATCCCTGTGTGGCCTGAGCTTCAACCTGCTTGTGTGTACAAGGGGGTATAGCCAGGCCCTGGGGCCCCTGGGAGCATTTCTCAAGGTGCCCGGTCTGACTTGGCACGGCTGGAGGATGAAGTCCTGGGTGATCGTAGAGGTGGACTGCAGGGGCACTTCCGTGGGGGGCAGTCAGCACTTCCTGGTGCCCACATCTTTCCTCTGGGAGAGGCTGGTGATGGGTGGCCAACCCAGGAGCTAGCCAGCGGGTCTTGCACATCAGGCCAGGGAGGCCATGGCAACAGTGAGGGTGAGGAGGTTGTCGTGCAGGTGTTGGGACATCCGGAAGCCCTTGCTCTCAGGATGGCCTGGGCCAGTGGTACCTATGGGGCGGTGGTGGGAAATGAAGCCCCTGCCAGGACCCTGGATGGTGCCGGAGTGAAACCCGGGCGGTCTGAACCAGCTGGGGTGAGGCCCGGGCATTCCTCCCACAGCTCTCTCTGGAGGTTGGAGCTCCCGCCCTAGTGACAACCAGCACTCACCGGATGCCTTCTGTGTGACCTGACGGGGACTCAGGGAGGGCAGAGCCCAAGCCCACCTTCTCAGGGTCCTGGCTGACCAGGAGGCAGTAGGCATGGAGAAGGGGGACGAGTCTGTATGTCACTCGGGGCTTAGCTCCTGGTCAGCCTGGCTTGGCCCTGCAACCGTCCAACTCTTGGACACCTGCTTTCTCCCGTGCCAGGGGCAGTCGGTGGCCGTCCTTCTTCGAGAGTCTTCCGGGTCAGGGAGCTCGGAGGGCGTGGCAGCCCGACTGGGCGGGCCGGGACTGGGGTGCTGACCTCTGGAGCCCTGGGTCAGTGGACACCATGTGAGAAGCAGAAAAGGGCTCCGACCTGGCGTGCGTCTGCGGGGCCGCCTGAAGGCCGTCTCTCCGTTGGGCGCTCGGGGCACCCTCCCTAATGACACAGCCCCAGGGGACCAGCGCAGTTTCCGGCGCCCCCTCCGGGGTCACCCTCGACGGCGTCTTGGCCCCGCCCACACCAAGGCCCCGCCCTCAGCGACATGTCTGAGGATGCCCACTCGGGCGGGCTCTGCGTCACGCCTCCCGTCCGCCTGGACGCTTTTGGCTCCGCCTCCACGCTCAGGGCCCACGCCCACGCCCAGGCCCCGCCTCCACGGCAGAGGCTCCACCCCAGGCCCCAGGCCCTTCCCAGCGCTCGGATTCGGTCTCGCGCTCTGGCTCGGTCTCGCGCTCTGCGCCCGGCTCCCCCCGCCTTGGCCCCGCCCACGATTCGGCCCCGCCCAATAGCCCCGCCTCCACGCCGGTGGCTCCGCTCCGCGCCTTCGCCCTGTCCCCGCGTTGGGCTCCGTCAGGTGCTCCTGGCCCTGCCCCCGCGCTCCGGGCCCCGCCCGACGCTCCGGGCCCCGCCCCCGCACTTCCGGGCGGCGCCGGCGGGGGCGCTCCGGCCTGGGCTTAGGCGCTCTGGGCTCCGGCTCCCCGCTTGGGGAAGCGATCGTGGCCGCCGCTACCTCCGCCGCCGCCGCCGGACCGGTCGGAGTCGGGCCGGGCCGCGTCTCCGCGGAGCAGGCCGGCGGGAGTGCGCGGCCGGCCTTGGCGGCGGCCCCACGGCCTGCCCCGCGCTCGCTTGCGGACCGCCGCGCCGCCGCTGCGATGGGGGCCGCCCGGGGCCGCGCCCCCGCCGCGTACTAGAGGACTTCCTGATGGGTCCAGTTTTTGGCAGTTATGACTAAAGCTGCAGTAAACACCTGTGTGGGGGTTTTTGCCTGTCTCTTATACACATCTAGATGTGTATAAGAGACAGGCGTGCGGGTCCGGGGCCGCGAGGGCTCGGAGCGCGAGAGGAGGCGTGCGGCCCACCGCTGCGAGGGCTGGTGTGTCTGGGAGGGGGTGCTCGCTGCTGATGCCGAAGACGAGGGGTCGGCCCCTGTTGACTCTGGGGCCCGTGGACGGCTCACAGCGGGCAGCCACTTGCTCTGGGTGAGCTGAAAGGGGTGAGGAATACTCAGGATTATCAGAAGGAAGGTCCTCCGGGAGGAGGCTGGGGTGTGCTGCTGATGTGTTCGATTGGACGGTGCTGAGTGCGGTGCTGTGATCCGTGGGCCCGGGGCAGAGTGGGTGGTGGGTGCAGAAGCATTCTGGGGATAAGCCGGATGGCGGAGGGTCCCTTCTCCTCCTCGTACAACCCCCGCCCCCCCCCAAGCAAAAAGTAGGAGTGAGTGAGTCTGAAACCGGAGGAAGCACTCCCCGTGAGGCAGAGCCTGAGGCCGGGTGGTCTGGCTTGCTTGAGGGGCTTTATTCCTTCGAGTAGATGCCTCACCCCCCAGCTTTCTCTTAGAGTCCACCTCTGCTCTCCATTTTCATGGGAACTGAGTCCCTTCTGAAACCAGAGCTGTACAGTCAGGGCAGTGACGCTCATAGTTTAGCATCGAGCACAGCAGAGAAAAATGCATTAGTCCTCTGAGCATTTTTCTCAACCGATCTCTAAGATAATTAATAAAGAGTGATTGTGCATCTTGGCCCCTTGTTTGTGCTCATACTTCTGTTCTCTGCTGCTTCAGGGAGATCCTCAGACATCCTTGGACCAGGCCTTGTTTTGGAGAACACACACAGTCTAAACCTGACCTCCCAAGATAGCACTATCTGGGTTTCAGCTTTAAGAACTTCTATTCAGGAACAAGGATGGGAAAGCATACAGGATGTATGTTTCTGTCTGATTCTTAGCAGGTATTGATGTTTCTTGGATTTCTGGTTTCAGGAAAGCTAAGTGGACTTTTTGGGTTTCGTTGGTCATTGAGGATTTAGGTGGTGGGGGAATAAATTACATGTAAAGCTGTAGTCCCAATCCTTAGGACAATCCTTAGTTAACGGACAGTTGGGAGTATGTCAGAGTCACACTCTGTTGTTTCCATACTTCACATAAATCAAAAATTCACAAGTTGCATTTGAGTAAAACAAATAAACATACACATGCCTACAGCCTTGAGCTGGCTGCCGTGGTACCCAGGGGGTGCTCCTTGGCAGTGACTGAAGGAGATTGTAAATGAGGCATCAGAGTTGTAGATTCCTTTTGTGGAGTCCCCTTTGTTGAAGGTGGTTACAGGCTGTTGGCCAGATCCAGTGCCTGTGGGCCCGTGACTCTAATCTGAAGCAAGGCAGTATCTTCGTATGTGGTGTGTACGTGTGCACACTGAACGCCTGCCGTGCTTCTCCTTGGAAACCCGGAGATCTCAGTAATGGGAGCGCGTTTCGTAACAGCAGCAATGTGGAGAGATGTTCTTGTGCTTCTGGGACACCGAAGGTCTCCTGTCTGTTGACAGCCAAAAACAGATGTGAATTTTATGAAACGTTTCTTCCGGGCTATGAGAAGATAGCTCAAATGATTAAGGGGACTTGCTCTCACCCAAATGAAAAGACAGCTCGATGTTGAATTTGCTGCTGTTTCAGCACCTGTGAAGGGCTAATGTTCTACATCTGTGCCGAGTGTTGTTTTCCTTAATGTTGATGAATTACATGTCTGTTGGTGCCCCTTAGTTGTGAGACCTTGTGTCAGATCCTGTAGGCCCTGCAGAGAACGTTTAAACCAGGCTGCTCCAAGTCTTTTACCTGAAAGAAATCAGCACTTTAAGAGAAAGTGACGTGACTAGTAATCAGCCTCACCTTAGAACACAGTGACTTGGTTTTTTCTCAAGGCAAGTGAACCACAGAGCATCTCCAGCAGTAAGGCTCAGGGGACCAGGTGTGGGTCCTTCCTTCCTGAGATGGTGACCCCGACAAGAGGGCGCTAGCATCCGGGAGCTGGTGTGGAGACCTCAGAGGTGCTCAGTCCCCTTCGCCGGGGCTCAGAGGAGGCGACCTTGCAGTTGAAGTGGTCCGTGAGCAGCAGCTATCACAGCCCATGGGCCTTGACCTGAGAAAGCAGGCTGTTCCTGCCGAGGCCGAGATTGCAGCCGACCCGGTAGGCTAGTCACTAGCTGCAGGACAATAGTTGTGACCCATGCTCCACCTCTGGGTGCTGTGAGGTGTCGGCAGCTGCTGGCATGCGAGTGTGTGCAGACCAGGTATGGGGCAGGTTGCATGTAGACCAGGGCCCAAGAGTGGAGAGGTGGCTGGGAGGTCTGTACCTTGTGTTGGTGCCAGGTTTTTGGATTTTGCTCTGCTCCTCTGACTTGCTCAGCGCTCTCAGCGATTGGGCCTATCACGCTTCTCTCCAGTCTCCTTCTAGGCAGACCACTTACATCCAGCAGGCCAGGTTGGGAGGTGTGGCCTGAGCTCATGAGCTCAGTGTCAGGGAGGACAGGACGCGAGGCTGTGGCAGAGCCCTGGCAGGGCAGCCCTCTCTTGTGCAAGACGGGCTTCTAGCAGCAGAGACAGAACCATGGCTCCCTCACTCCAAGAGGGCGAGTCACATGGCTTTCACTTTACCGAGCTTCATCCTGTGAGCCGCGGGCTTCCTTAGCTAGTAGGGTTTGGGCCTCATCTGCTCTGTACCCTCTCTGCTCCTCAGAGTACTCAGTTGCCATTTGCTGTCAGAAGGACACTTTACTTTTAAGCAAGGTTTTCAAATCTAGAGCATGTCTCTGATGGAAGCGTTTTTTAAGACTGTTCATGGGAATTCCCTGGTGGTCCAGTGGTTAGGACTCCACATTTCTACTGCTGAGGGCCTGGGTTCATTCCCTGCTTGGGGAACTAAGATCCCACAAGCTGCCCTGTGTGGCCAAAAATAATAAAAGCCTTCACATCATCGGCGGGGTGAGAAGGCCCCTGTGCACGGGAGCAGCATCCTGTGCTCACTCACTGGAAGGTTCCCTCCTCTTTGGAGCGTGTGGAGACTTAGAAGAACCAGTTGCGGTGTGTTTGCGTGGGTCGTGGGGACACTCAGCGTGAAGCGGTGGAAAGCAAGAAGCAGAGCGGCTGTGGGCCTGAAGAGCGGGGAGGGCAGACATGGGCGCCAGCCTTCAGTGTGGCGTGCCATGTCTGCACATCACAGTGGCCCTGTGAGGCTGAGATACACACCCTCACCTTCCTCGTGAGGGGCTGGCTCTCACCTGGCTTTGCACAGCAGGGAGGACCAGAAGCTCCTGTGTCTCCTTCAGCCCTCCTGCCTTTCCGGAGCTTGAGAGGGCCTGGCCACGCAGGCCTGTAGCAGCTCAGGATGGAGGGTCCCCAGGCTTGTAGTCTCTTTGTTCTCAGAAGGAGAGGACCCTCAAGGGTAGTGACGCTCTCTGTGTTCTGGACATTGATTTCTTTGTGCCAGAGGCATTCCTGTAGTTGGCGAAGTTTACAGAAATTGTTCTAACATAGTACAAAACCTAGTGACAAAGGATTGAACATTTAAACTGAGTTTCTGGCTTTGAGTTCGAGCGGGAGGGCATCATTGAGAGTCTTGTGAGAAAACCTCTGTGGTCATGTTTCCATGGACCCACCTTTCCTAATCCTTGTCCTCTTAATGGTTTCAACAGGACAGATTGATTCACTTTGGAGCCGTAAGTACTGATGTATTAGGGTGCAGCGCTCATTGTTCATTGACGCACAGAGTCCCAAAATGAATATCCAGGAGCAGGGTTTCCCCTTGGACCTCGGAGCAAGTTTCACCGAAGATGCCCCCCGACCCCCAGTACCTGGTGAGGAGGGTGAACTGGTGTCCACAGACCCCAGGCCCGTCAGCCACAGCTTCTGCTCTGGGAAAGGCGCTGGGATTAAAGGGGAGACTTCCACAGCCACTCCGAGGCGCTCGGACCTGGACCTGGGGTACGAGCCCGAGGGCAGCGCGTCGCCCACCCCTCCGTACTTGAAGTGGGCCGAGTCGCTGCACTCCCTGCTGGACGATCAAGATGGCATAAACCTGTTTAGGACTTTCCTGAAACAGGAGGACTGTGCCGACCTCCTGGACTTCTGGTTTGCCTGCAGCGGCTTCAGAAAACTGGAGCCCTGTGACTCGAATGAAGAGAAGAGGCTGAAGCTGGCCAGAGCCATCTACCGCAAATACATCCTTGATAACAATGGCATTGTGTCCCGGCAAACCAAGCCCGCCACCAAGAGCTTCATAAAGGACTGCATCTCGAAGCAGCAGATCGACCCTGCCATGTTCGACCAGGCGCAGACGGAGGTCCAGTCCACCATGGAGGAGAACACCTATCCCTCCTTCCTCAAGTCCGACATTTACCTGGAGTACACGAGGACAGGCTCGGAGAGCCCGAAGCTCTGCAGCAACCAGAGCTCTGGGTCAGGGACAGGGAAGTGTGTCCCCGGGTACCTGCCCACGCTGAACGAAGACGAGGAGTGGAAGTGTGACCGGGAGGCGGACGAAGACAGTGGCCGAGACCCTGCTCCGCCTGGCAGGCTCACACAGAAGCTGCTCCTGGAGACGGCCGCCCCGAGGGCCTCCTCGAGTAGACGGTACAGCGAAGGAAGAGAGTTCAGGTGAGTCGACCCGCGGCCTGCAGTCCTGTGCCCACCTCCACGACTGGAGAAGCAGCCGGGGACAGGCCTTGTCCTTCAGCCCGAGTGGGTGGACTCCCGGAGCCGGGGTGAGTTGTGGGGCTGGTCTTTGCTCACGATACCTTCTCGTGTATTAGGTGTCTTTACGTTTTTTTTTAAATTGTGTGTGTGTGTGTTTTGTTCCTGTGCTCGGGCTTCCCCTGGCTGTGGCGAATGGGGCTGCCCTCCAGCTGTGGAGCCCGGGCTTCTCCCGTGTTGGCGTCTCTTGTTGCGGCTCATGGGCTTTGTAGTTGTGGCACACGGGTTTGGTTGCCCCGCAGCACGTGGAATCTTCAGGGACCAGGGATCAAATCCCCTGCATTGGTAGGCGGATTCTTAACCACTGGACCACCAGGGAAGTCCCAGATGTTTGTTTGTTTGTTTGTTTGCCTTCATCAGGTCTTAGTTGCTGGGATCTTTGTTTGGGCCCATGGGCTCAGTAGTTGTGGCCTGGGGGCTTGGTTGCCTCAGGCATGTGGGATCTTCATTCCCCAACCAGGTATTGAACTGGAGTCCCCTGCATTGAAAGGGGGATTCTTAACCACTGGACCACTAGGGAAGGTCCCCCTAGATGTCTTTAATATTTTGAGGGCACCTTTATCAAGAAAGATTGAAGGCGGGAGGAGAAGGGGACGACAGAGGATGAGATGGTTGCATGGCATCACCGACTCTGTGGACATGAGTTTGAGGAAAGTCCGGGAGTTGGTGATGAACGGGGAGGCCTGGCGTGCTGCAGTCCGTGGGGTCGCAAAGAGTCGGACACGACTGAGCGACTGAACTGACGGACTGACCTATCAAGAACAGCCTAGAATATATGGCTTGGTAAGTCATTAGGAATGTTGGAATTCTTAGGAGTCATATGATAATTAAAGCTTACCCTTTAGTAGTAAAATTTGTGTTCTTTTGCACAGAAGGTGGGTTTATGTGGCAGACTTGATCCTCTTGGCTTGGTAGGACATTTGAGTGGTCAGTACGGAGAGAATTCCGGGCCGCTTGGGAGGTGGTGGTGAGAAGGCTGCTGTGCCGCAGGCTGTCTGAGCACTTTGGGAACTCCCTGTGGCTGCAGTGGGGGCTCCAGGATTGGTTTTGCACCTCCTGGCCCCCGCCAAGGAAAGGGTTGTGCTGCTGTGTGTTCAGTTCCCAGCTCTCTCCAGTTGCCATCAGTCCTTGCACGGGGCACGGTGCAGCCTTGGAGGCGTGAAGTGGCACTCTCCGGAAGTCGTTGCCAGTTTGGAAGTGTGCCAGTTTGCTGAAAGTGTGTTTGGTGTGGAGGTGGGACCCATAGCCGACGTCGATGGGCACTCGCGTTCTCACTCATTTCCCTGTGGGTAGCTGGTCCCGGACACTCCTGCCTGCAGAACTGAAAGCTGGGAATTCTGTGGCCCTGCTGACTCAATCGCGGATCTGCAGATGCATCCCTGGGTGCTGGGTGCTGGGCTCTCCCGTGGAGCTGGTAAAAGGCCAGATCACATCTCCAGGCTTTCAGTGGCAAAGAGATTGGCTACTTCTAACAAACACAGAGTTAAACTTTTTCAGGGTTTAAATATTCTTTAAGTGATGTGATGAAAAAAGATACACTGTTTTAGGTAATCTGTATGCACCTTTTGTTCACTGTCGTTATTGATTTAGTAATCTTTTTAGGACAGAATATACTATAAAATTATCCTGGTAAGGAAGGCTAGTAAGTGACAATAGCTTTTAAAACCTAACACAGAAGTTTTCATATTTGATTGGTGGTGGTGGAGAAGTCACTCAGTCATGTCCGACTCTTTGCGACCCCGTGGACTCTAACCTACTAGGCTTCTCCATCCGTGGGATTCTCCAGGCAAGAATACTGGAGTGGATTGCCATTTCCTTCTCCAGGGGATCTTCCCGACCCAGGGATCGAACCGTGGTCTCCCACATTGGAGGCAGATGCTTTAACCTCTGAGCCACCAGGGATTAGAACAGTTTTAAAATGGGATTATATTTGAGGCCTGGGCTGCAGAGGAAAACACATTGAGCTCAATTCTGATTTCTGATTTTGAAAGTTCACGTGCTACCCTCACACTTCCCAGTTCTCGGTCGGGGGCCCGTCATAGCAGCAGCTTTGCTTTTTCTCTCTTCGGTTTGCTCTGTTCGTAGTATGTACCCTTTACTGTCCGATTGCGGGAACACGTTCAGCTGTGAGGACTCCGGCACGTGGAGGTGCTGGCGCCGCAGGGACCTGGCTCCGCCGAGTCCTGCCTGCGCCGGGATGTGCCCCTTCCGGGGCTGCCTGTGTGGCTGTGTGGATGGGCACCCTCCCGTGTCAGGGCCGGTGTCCGTCAGCACTGACAGGCTGTGGAGTCCAGCATAGTCTACTCGCTTTGCAGGGGTTGAGGTTAGGGTCCATGCTGTTGGAAGTCACAGAAAACCTAGCCCGCCCGGCTTCCACAGTGAAGGCATTGGGCTGGCCCAGATAGATGGAAAGTCCGGAGCAGGCCCAGCTTCAGGTGTGGTTTGATTCTGACTCCAGCCATGTTTCTTTTAAAGACTTGATTTTGTTTTCGTTGTCTTTTAGGGCAGTTTTACGTTCCCAGCACAGTAGCAAGGAAGGTACAGAGGTTTTCTGTGTGCTCTTGCCCCGCACGTGCACAGCCTCCCCTGCCCACCCCCACATCAGCGCCCCTACCAGAGTGATCATTTGTTAACAGCGGATGCTACTGCTGCTGCTGCTGCTGCTGCTAAGTCACTTCAGTCATGTCCGACTCTGTGCGACCCCATAGATGGCAGCCCACCAGGCTCCCCTGTCCCTGGAATTCTCCAGGCAAGAACACTGGAGTGGGTTGCCATTTCCTTCTCCCAATGCATGAAAGTGAAAAGTGAAAGTGACATTGCTCAGTCCTGTCTGACTCTTAGCGACCCCACGGACTGCAGCCTACCAGGCTCCTCCATCCATGGGATTTTCCAGGCTTTCTCTAATGTAGAGACAGTAATCTCTACTGTCTCCATGGTCTTGTCTTTTCTAGACGCCGTGGAGTTGGAAGTAGACAGTATGTAACCTGTTCACATTGGCTTCTCTCACTTGGTCATACGCTTTTAAGGTTCCTCAGTGTCCTTCTGTGGCTTGATAGCTCATAGCTTCAGCCCTGAATAATATTCCACTTTCTGGATGGACCACAGTGTACGTATCCATTCACCAGCTAGAGGACTTCCTGATGGGTCCAGTTTTTGGCAGTTATGACTAAAGCTGCAGTAAACACCTGTGTGGGGGTTTTTGCAAGGACGTGAGTTTTCATCTCCTGTGGGTAGAACATCTAGGGTCGTGAGTGCTGGCTCATGTGGGAGGTCAGTTTTACAGGAACTGCTCTTCTCTGGGTGCTGCTCTTTCTGCCTTCCCACGGCCGGCTTTGCTCCCAGGTTCTGTAAACAACTGCCCCTCACGGCTGGGGCTGCCGCGTTCCTGGGCTCCGACCAAGTAGGGCCGCCCCGCTCTGTCCAGCGGGGAGGGAGAAGGAGAGTGGGTGCTGGTGCCCGCCCCCGCCGCCCACCCGGAGGAGCAGCACGTGCCGTCTCAGCGCGGCCGCTGCTGGAGAGTGTGTCAGGAGGGCCTGTCTGGGACAGAACGACAGCAAGGGGCTCCAGAGCTGAGCTCCCCGGCCCCGCGGGCCCTGTACCGTGAGGCTGCTCCAGCTGCGCTTGCTGGGGCCGCCCTGACTCCCCGTACCAGGTGGGGCTGCCCTTGTGCCCGCTCCTCATTGGCTTCACGTGCGCACGTGGCGGTTTTTCATGTTGCTGACTTGAGAGCCTTTTCCATAGGTCTTTGTCAAAACTGAGAAAACAGGGATGTCCCTGGTGTTTTCTGCACTTAGCCTAGTCCCCTGGGGTCATTTTGAGCCCTGGGCTGAGGGGTCACTAAATTCCTTGCTGGTTTGCTGTTCTCTGTGTGGAAAATTTTCCTGGTCTTTATGGCCCGTTGTCAGTGGAACTCTGCACTGACTTTGGTTGGTTCATACCCACATTTAAATTTGGTGTGAATTGGCGGAGGGCCGTCTGATGGCACAGGTGTTTTGGCTATTTATTTACTGAGTGATTTGGCCTGGGGGCCCAGGGCCTGTAAGACATCCACAGGATGGAAGCCTGGCCTGGCCTGCCAGGGGCTGGGCTTGGCCTGGTTGGTCAGGCTTGAAGTCAGGCCATCTTTTTCAGTCCTTCAACTACCTGCACTTATCTGTTGCCGCTGGTTTTCTTTCTCTGTCTCTTTTTAAAAACATGCTTCCTTTTTTGGGCACAATATGCAGTGTGTGAAACTTCCCCGACCAGGAATCGAACCTGTGCCCCACTGTGGTTAAGCGTGGAGTCTTAACCATGGTGCCACCAGGGAAGCCCATCTCCTTTTTTAATCGACATATGGTTGACTTACAATGTTGTCTTAATTTCTGCTGTATAGCAAAGTGACTCAGTTATACATGTACTGTATATGCATTCTTTTATGTAGTCTTTTCCCTTACAGTTTATCTCAGGATATCAAATATAGTTCCTTGTGCTCCACAGTAGAACCTTGTTTATGTTGCTGCTGGTTTTAATGTCCAAGTGGCAAATGCTTTCCATTTCTCTTTACTGCCTTCCTCACTGGTTGAGAAGTTGCCCGAGGACAGGGTCTCACCTGCTCTCTCCTTACATCTGGGTGGGGCAGACAGTGAGGCCCCCTGGTCAGAGCTGGTCCCTGTGGCCGTGGGCAGAGTTCAGCGCAGGTGATGCTTGTAGCAGGAGTAACTTGTGGGTCTGGTGAAGGACGGATGGCCAACCCTTCCTGTCCACACTGAGGAACTGCCTGACCTGTTTGTTGCCTTATCAACTGTGTTCTGGTAAATGGCTTAAAGAAGGAGAAATGTAAAAAGAGGAAGCACCCAAATGTGTGTCGTTTTGTGTGGAAGGCAGAAAAGTGAGGTTGCTCTGGGGTTTCTGGTTGCAGCTCCAGCGCCGTGGGTCGGGGGTGGGGCGGTGACTCTGGGGCCGGCTGCTTCTATCCTCAGGGTGGCGGGGGCCCAGGCGACGGCAGTCTCAGGACACTGGTCCTGCTGTTGTGGTTGTTGTTCACTTGCTCAGTCATGTCCGACTCTTTGCAACCCCATGGACTACAGCATGCCAGGCTTCCCTGTCCTTCACCATCTCCCAGAGTTCGCTCAAACTCATGTCCATTGGGTCGGTGATGCCATCAAACCATCTCGTCCTCTATTGTCCCCTTCTCCTCTTGCCTTCAATCTTTCCCAGCATCAGAATCTTTTCCGGTGAGTCAGCTCTTCGCATCAGGTGGCCAAAGTATTGAAGCTTCAGCTTCAGCATCAGTCCTTCCAATGAATATACAAGGTTGATTTCCTTTAGGACTGACTGGTTTGATCTCCTTGCTATCCAAGGGGTTCTGGTGACAGCCTGTTTAATTTGACCTTCAGGGCTTCCCAGGTGGCACTGATAGTAAAGTGACCTGCCTGCCAGTGTAGGAGATATAAGAAATAGAGGTTTGATCCCTATCTGTGGGTCTGGACAATTCCTTGGAGGAGAGCCTGGCAATCCTTTGCAGTTTTCTTGCCTGGAGAATCCCATGCCTGGTGGGCTCCAGTCCCCAGGGTGGCAAAGAGTCAGACATGGTTGAAGTGACTTACTGTCACTTACCGTGACTACCGTTGCTCTAGTGAAGTGCAAGTACTCTTCACTGTTGGATTCCTAGATTTTTTGGATGGCGGGTGACTCGTTTGTGCAGTGTGGCTCTCCTTGCAGCCTTCCCCCTCTTTTTTCCTGCTGCTGCGGCTCTAGTCACTCTCAGTTGGGACATGTAGGTTGGGAAGAGAACACAGCCCTGCTGCCTTTTCTTTGTCACCTTCCAGGTGTGTGACTTGTCCACCTGGATGAATTCCTTTAACAGATGATCCCAAGGCTGGTGACTGGAGATGTTTTTAGGGGAACTTTAGTGTGCAGCTGTGGGGTTCTCAAGACAGGAATTTACAGGGCATTCCCTCAGGGTCCAGTGGTTAGGACTCCACACTCTTACTGCTGCTGTCCCGGGTTCACTTCCTGGTTGGGGTACTAAGATCCCACAAGCTGGGCAACACAACCAAACAAAAAAGACAGGAGTTTATAGATCTTTCCATTCACCTTGTGAGCTAGATGGGGAGAACGTTAATTAAAATGAGCTCGCTCAGTCGTGTCCAACTCTTTGAGACCACGTGGACTGTAGCCCACCAGGCTTTTCCATCCATTGGATTCTCCAGGCAAAGATACTGGAGTGGGTTGCTATTTCCTTCTCCAGAAGGTTAATTAAGTTCAGTGGTTTAATTTAAGGACCCCTCGCTTGATGCCTGTTCCACTGGCTGTGTCTTCTGGGGTCAGCCTTCTCCTGGTAACGTGATGGTGGGAGAGTTGCTTCACCTCTCTGAGTTTTCCTATAAAATGAGGATGAAGCAAGAGCCTGCCAGATAAGGCTGTCAGGGAGGTTCGTGAGCTGATCCGTGGTGGTGCCTCACACAGCAGATGGTTCAGGGCACACAGCAAGTGCTTAAAGTTTCAGATCCTGCTGTGTCTTCATTGTCATCTGAACTTACTGGTCTGCTTGACGTTGGTGACATTCTTATCCAGGTGACAGGCGATTTCAGATCGCGACACTTTGCAGTTTTACTAACCATGTATCCTGAGAGGCACCCAAAGCTGCCATCCTTAGCTCCAGAAGTGGCACCACCATCCACCAGCTCCAGCCCAGCCTATCTGACTTCCTGGCCAAGCGTGTGCTCAGCCTCTGCTTCTCACTGTGGCGCCCGCCACCTCTTGCAACCACAGAACCTTCTAGCTGAATCTCTGCCCCAGTCTCTTCCCCACCACGCCCAGAGGGATCGTTTCTAGATGCCGGTCTGGCATACGCTCCCTTCCTCCCTGATGCGTAGACTCCCCACTGCCCCGGCTCCTGTGACTTCGCGTGTCCACGGGAGACCTGGTCACAGTGCCGACACTCTGTGTGTGCTTCGTGTGCCTGTTGGTCAGGGGGGGCTGACTAGTGAGAGTTCGTGAGCTAGTTGCAGGAGAATAAAAAAATATTTTTCTCTATTTCAGTCCCACAGAACTCTGTAGTCTTTGATGACAGATTTCAGCAGAGCCCAGGAAGGTACAGTCCTCATACCGAGGACTTCGGGGATGGAGAGGCCCCTTTGTCACGTGCTCCGCGGCAGTGGGTTTATGAAAGGGGAGTGCCTGCAGGGACCGTGGCCCGTGAGGCTGCTGCGGCCAGATCGAGATGCCTGGGCAGGCGGGTGGCCGGGCGTGTGCGTCTCTGTGTGACCACCGCCCAGGGATCAGCCGGTTCTCAGGTTTGCGTGCCAGTTAGCGTCACGGAGACTTGAATCTGATTCATACGCACTGTCTGTTAGTCTCCTCTAACATCCTGACTTCATTTACACCAGTTTACCTGGCGTCCTTAGAAATGGTGGAGTTTGCCCAAGTGGTCGTTGTTCAGTGAGGGAAAAGGCAGATGGCCTAATAATTCTGTCTTCAGTCCACCTTGAGGCTGAGTACGTGTGTGTGTGTAAGAAAATCAGTGTTGCTTTATTTTTCCCCTGTGTCACATCAGTACAGATGCACATTTTTGTGAACCACTCAGGCTACACCCAGAGCCCATTGATTCCAAAAAGTGATTGAGAAAACAACTCAGTCAATCTCTTCAGTTCCTTCCCGGAACTCAGGTGTGCCTTCTGACTTTGTGAAAAGAAACGCAGTCTTCAGGGCCGTGCAGAGGGCTTCGTGTCTGTCTGTGAGGGGCTGCAGCCTGCCCCTTCCTCATCCCTCCCCCGGTGGATTACAGCCTCCTCAGAACCAGTGAAAACCTTGGGAGCAGCTGGACTCAGCTCTTTTGTTTGGACCAAACTCCACCAGTTTTTGTGGATAGAGACGACAAGCCTTGCTTGGCATGGCCCGGTGGATACCCTCCTCAGCCCCCCAGGGCCAGGAGGCTCCCACTGGCTTATGGGGTCTTAGTTCCCCCACCAGGGATTGAACTTGGACCCTCGGCAATGAGAGCTGGGAGACCTGACCGTCACTGGACCAACGCCCTTCCTTGGAGTCGTTAACATGCTTTCGTCTGGAATTGATTCTCTCTGAATCACTGGCTCATTTTCAGTCTTCTCTTAAGGAGATATTTAGAAATGGTCAGAAAGCACGTTGCTTGCAGCACTGCGAGTAATAGCTCGCTGTCAGAATATAGCTTACTTGGTGTCTGATCTGATCTGACACAGGGCTGGTTGTACAGGGATTTTTTTTTGTATGGGTGGAGAATATAGGCTTTCTGTTTTCTTCATTTGGTTTTTCTACATTTTCCAAATTCCTATAAAGCATACATTTTTGTAACTAGAAAATATATTATTAAAATATATACAAAAATGTACCATAAGAAGGTCTGGATGATATGCGGTTTTCAAAAGCATATCTTTGTCTTTTAAAAGCATCATATATAGAGAAGGAACTGGCAACCCACTCCAGTGTTTTTGCCTGGAGAATCCCAGGGACGGAGGAGCCTAGTGGGCTGCCGTCTATGGGGTCACACAGAGTCGGACACGACTGAAGCGACTTAGCAGCAGCAGCAGCATAACTATCCATTGTAGCCCATTATTTTAATTATACTATCAAATAGTAGCTTATACATGAGTTTATATTCTGTGTTTTTCAACAATGTTTAATCCATGATTACATTTGATAAGCAAGCAAAAACCATGTATTGTTTTTAATATTATTTGGAGATTGAAATGAAGCAAACTTTGTGGCTAAAAACAATTTAAAGCAATGAGACAAAAATAAAGTTCATAGGTTAATATAAAAAAATAAGGCAGTGAGACTAAATAAATAAATGAATAAAAGGATCATATAAATGTTTCTTTTAAGTGTGATCTTAGGTCTTAATGTTTGCACTATTATACCAGTATTTTAATTAATTTTAATTTTCATTAAAAGAGAAGGAAAAATTCAAATAACACTAAAAGGCCGAAAACTAAGTTTGGCAGTCTCATCACCCGTGGCCTTTCCAGGGTGGCCACATCCAGCTTCTTACCTGAGTGTGAGTCAGCTCAGGTCACCATGACAAAATATGGTAGACTTGGGGACTTGGGCGACAAACTCTCCTCACGGTTCTGGAGGCTGGAGGCCCCACGCCGAGGCGCCAGCGGCAAAGCAGCCTCTGTTCCGTTCCTCTCGCTGTCTGCGCATGGTCCTTTTCTCACTGGGTCCCGGTGGAGACAGACAGCTCCCCGGTCTCTTCTGCCGAGGGCAGTGATCTATGGGATCAGAGCCCCACTTATATTTCTATTTATTTATTTTATACTTTTTGGAACATTTTACTTATTTGGGCTCCCTGGTGGCTCAAATGATAAAGAATCTGCCTGTAGTGCGGGAGACCCGAGTTCAATCCCTGGGTCAGCAAGATCCCCAGGAGAAGGAAATGGCAACCCACTCCAGTACTCTCGCCTGGAGAATCCCATGGACAGTGGAGCCTGGTGGGCTTCTGTCCCTGGGGTTGCAAAGAGTCGGACATGACTGAAGAGACCAACTTGCACTTGTTCAGAGACCTGTGCTGCGTCTGGTGTTCCACGGGCTTGCTCTGATCGCAGCAGGCGGGGACTGCTCTGCCCGCAGCACGGGCTCTCACTGCAGCGGCTGCTCTGGTCGTGGTGCGGGCTTGGCTGCCCTTGGCCTCTGGGGTCGTCCCAGACCGGGATTAAATCCCCGTCCCCTTGGCTTGGCAGGCGGATTCTTAACCCCTGGGCCGCCAGGGAACTCCAGACCTTTTCTCTTTTGTGAACAGTTTCAGGAATTTTTGTCTTTTTTCCCCCATTGTGCTTCATATGTATGTTTTCCAGACCTGTCTACCGTTGGCTCATTTCTCTTCAGTTGCGTGCAGCCTACTATTAGGCCTGTCTGTGGAGTTCTTAACTTCAGTTGTTATATTTTTCAAGTTTAGTGTTCATTTGATTCTCCTTTTTGTTTTTTTAATATTCAGTTCTCTGCTCAAACTCTATCGGAAGCTTGTCTTTTTATGAACATGTTCATCACATGCATTCTAATGTCCTGTAATTTTTAAATTTGGGTATTTTGTCGTTCTTTTTCTATTGTCTGTTTTTCTCATGTTCTTGAGTTGGCTGGTCCTGCCTCCTAGTATGCTGGGCAGTTTTTATTGAACACCGGGCACACATTCTGTATGGGACACAGATTAAGAACTCACTTGAGGACCCCAATCACATTTTTCTCCAGTGAGGGCTTCATTTCAGTTCAGTCACTCAGTTGTGTCCGACTCTTTGCGACCCCATGAATCACAGCACACCAGGCCTCCCTGTTCATTACCATCTCTCGGAGTTCACTCAGACTCACGTCCATCGAGTCCGTGATGCCATCCAGCCATCTCATCCTCGGTCTTCCCCTTCTCCTCCTGCCCCCAATCCCTCTCAGCATCAGAGTCTTTTCCAGTGAGTCAACTCTTTGCATGAGGTGGCCAAAGTACTGGAATTTCAGCTTTAGCATCATTCCTTCCAAAGAAATCCCAGGGTTGATCTCCTTCAGAATGCACTGGTTGGATCTCCTTGCAGTCCAAGGGACTCTCAAGAGTCTTCTCCAACACCACACTTCAAAAGCATCAATTCCTCGGCGCTCAGCCTTCTTCACAGTCCAATACATGACCGCAGGAAAAACCATAGCCTTGACTAGGTGGACCTTAGTTGGCAAAGTAATGTCTCTGCTTTTGAATATACTATCTAGGTTGGTCATAACTTTTCTTCCAAGGAGTAAGCGTTTCTAATTTCATGGCTGCAGTCACCATCTGCAGTGATTTTGGAGCCCCAAAATATAAAGTCTGACACTGTTTCCACTGTTTCCCCATCTATTTCCCATGAAGTGATGGGACCAGATGCCATGATCTTTGTTTTCCTGGCTTTTAATGTGGGGACTTGTCACTTTACACCAGCTGGAACCAGTCATCCCTCGAGGGTAGCCACTGGGATCCCAGTTGAAGGCCTGGGGTCTGCACCAGCATCCATACCTTTGGTGCATTTGAAACACTTATTTAGGAATTCTGGAAGTTATCACATTCTCAGCCTGGAGGTCACTGCTTGAGGACCTCAAGGAGAAAAGTGGGACCCTGTGTCTGACTTGTCCATCTGTTTTTCTTTTCTCTCTCATGTTTTAGCCCCTTAAGACCTCATTTCCCTGGTAGTTCTCTTGTGCCTTGTTGTTGAGTCACTAAGTCCAGCTCTTTTGTAACCCCATGGACTATAGCCCGCCAGGCTCCTCTGTCCATGGGATTTCCCAGGGAAACAGGATCATTCCATTCTCCAGGGGATCTTCCTGACCCAGAGACTGAACCCACGTCTCCTCATTGCAGGTGGATTCTTCATCACTGAGCTGCCAGGGAAGCCCCTCTGTGCCTTAAAACATATGAAAACCTTTCTGTCTGTTTTTCTCATTGGTCTTGCAAGTGGTAGTTTGATCCCGGGTCAGGGGACTAAAATCCACATGCGATGCAGTGCAGCCAAAAAAGAAAAATTTGTGAAGAGATGAATCCTGTTGGGCATCCCTGTTTCTCTGGATGTGCCTTTAGCTGCCTCCGGGCAGAGTGAGTACTCCGTGGATCATAGAACTCAAATGTCCTTCTGTGTCCACACACCCACCCCATTTGCCCTCTCAATATTGTTCAAAGGTAAATAATCTGAATAATTGTGTGCCCTTCCAAAGCGTCTTTATGAATATAGAAATTAATACAAGCATATTGTTATATTTTCAACGTTAAATACATTGTAACGTAGGAATTTTCTTTAGAGAAATGTATGTGACCTAAAAAATGAGGTCCATCACACAGAATATGGTTTATGTTGAGTATAAAGTGCAGACCCATTGTATATATGTTTGTTTTTCAGGTATAAAGATGGCTTTACTAATTACTTTAAGGATTTCCAGTGTTTTCTTTGAGTTTGGGGTTTTGTTGCTTCATCCCTCTAGATATGTTGCCGTGTCTCCTGTGTGACAGGCAGCTGGGTGGATTAGTGCCTGGGTTCCCTGTGACCTAAATGAGAAGCACACTCGGGGCCCTGGTGGACCTCGTGTTACTTGGTGCGCATGGCAGATGAGTCCAGCCACGTGTCGACTCACCTCCCTCAGTCTGAGCTGCTGGCCTCTGCGTCTGCCCTGCACAGGCCCGTGTCTGGCCCATGTCTACGCCACCGACACTGTTCCTGGGGGTAGAGAACAGGCCCCCAGGTGCCCCTTTGCTGGGCCCTCTCACCCCACAGGGGTTCCCACTCTCTGCTGGTCTTGGCTTCCCAGTGACGTGGCCATGCCCCACCTTCCAGGCAGCCCCCAGGGCCACAGGCACGGAGACGGCAGAGTTGAAGGGGCCGGATGAGGCCTGGCATGGTGCCCCGAGGGGCGGTCTGAGCTGGGGTAGGCCAGTGACAGGACACTGTTGGACATCCCGGCATCGACAAAATGGCGGGCTTGCACGTTGGTGCTGTGAAATTCTGATTGCTTTGGAATGTAAAGTTTTGTGGTGCCGTGTGCAGTTTGTTGGAGTTAATGTAAAGATGACACATTTTCGTGGTGCACAAAGAGTCTGGCAAGTAAGAGCAGTCCAGAGTCCATCCTGTGTGCAATGGAAGCAGGGGCTGTGTCTTACCTGGTAGGCCTTTCTTGTAAGGTGGTCAGGGCAGGTTCATTTGGATACAGTGAAAGTCCTTTTAAAAGAAAATCCGTTTGAAACATTGTGAAAGAAAACTTCATCAATGGAAAAATCAAATAACTTATAAAAGCAGAGTACCTGAAGAGTCTGAGTTCTCCCTCAGGTTTTCACTTTCTGGGGAAGGCAGACAAGAGTGTCCTTCGGGCCTAGGGGCTGCCAGACGCGCGGTTAGCTTAAAGAAGGTTTAGTGTTACCTGGGGCTTCTCTGGTGGCTCAGCAGTAAAGCAGCACAGGAGATGTGGGTTTGATCCCTGGCTCGGGAAGATCCCCCGGAAAAGGAAATGGCAACCCACTCCAGTATTCTTGCCTGGGAAATCCCGTGGATCCTGGTGGGCTCTAGTCCATGGGGTTGCAAAGGTCAGACATGACTTAGTGACTAAACAACAGCAAACAACGAGAGTTACCTGGTGATGTTAGGAAGTGAAGAGGGTGACCCAAGGCTTGGAATTTCTGGTTTCTGAATTACTTCAAGGGAACAAATTGTATTGTTTTATGAACAGAGTTTTGATTTTGACTAGATTCATAAGTACACATTCTTAATTTTTGAGCTCGTTCTTAATTTTTGAAAAGCCATGGTTTCAGAGTTGGTCTTGTAGCTTCAATCCCGAGAACTAGTCTCCTCATCAGAGTTCTGTGCGCTCTCAGAACTGCAGCCCTCAGCCTCCTGTCTGCTTTAGGTTGTGAACTGGGACGGATTCACGCCTGTGGTAAAGAGGTTTGGGGCGGCCACGTGATCTGTGATTTTGAGCTCATCAAGAGCCCATGTCTGGAGTCTCTAGCTGGATTTGCGAGACCTCAGGGGTCGACAGATAGCATCTCTGTCTGTTGTTATTCTGAATAGCCTGCAGTTTGTTGGGAGGTGTCGCTCTTGCATGTTGATGGTGGTGATTCGCGTTTGTGAAGGGTGACCAGCCAGTTCCTTGGAGCTTCTGTTTGAGCCAGCAGAAGCTGGAGTGAGGGGCTGAAGTCTCCAGGGGAGGTTAGTGCCAGATGCATGCTGACCCCATCATTGGAGTGAGAGTGATTCATTAAAAATCATGGTGGCAAACACCTACATGACCATGTGGAAAGCAGACAGGTAGTGGGGAGCTGCTGTCTAATTACCGGGAGCTCAGCCTAGAGGGGTGGGGGGTGGGGAGTGTGACTGATTCACGTTGTTATATGGCAGAAACCAATAACATTGTAAAGCAATTCTCCAACTAAAAATTTTTTTTAATGAATACAAAAAAAAATCACAGTGGCAGATTCTGTGAAACATTTTTTATTACACTTCTTAAATACTGCCACATGGAGTTCCTCTTCATCAGATCCATGTAACCTAAAGATCTAATGTGAAGCATTTGTGTGGGTCCAGGCCCTGAAGGATTTCTGCTGATGTCTGAGAAGCCTGCTGTGCAGAGGAAAGCTGTTGTAAATGTGCAGTGTTGCGCGGAGCAGAGAACAGGGCTTTTGCTCTGGTTCACCCCTCGTGTGAGCTCTTGCCGGCGAGTTCCAGTTGTGGTGCTTCAGGTTCTCAGCGTGCTCTTCACACATATTGTTCCATAGATTTCAACTGCTCTGCAGCAATAAACACCCAGGGACACAGTGCAGAAGTTATATAAGAAATATGTTTGGTGCAGGAAAATTGAAAAATACAGATAAGTGAGAAATGATCTAGCTGGGTCCCTCTCAAATCTTCTTGGCATCTGTGTGGTCTCTCCTCCCTGCACAGATGGGCCCTGACCCATGTCACTCACAGTGCGAATCTTTAGCAGGTGTTGTAAAGAGTTGCTAGTTTATCATAAAGAGTTACTGGTGTTCACAGCTGCACACAAGAATTGTGGCAAAGAGGGAGTCCCTCCCGCTGACCCGTGAACCTTCAAGCCCGGAGTGCATGGTCTCCCTTGAGCATGGAGTTCTGACCTAAAAGCCTTGAACCTGCTGTGTTCAGCATCTTACAGGAAGTCGGGGGGGGATCCACGTCCTGCAGCCCTTAGCCCCCAGCCTCATCCCGCTCCACATGTGGGATGCCGCGCCGGACGTGCTGGCCCGTCTAAGTCGAGAGGTTTCTGCATCGTCTGGCGCTTGGCATCCCCTTGTGTGCTCGTGAAGGGTACTCGGACCCCTTTCAAAGAGGTGGCTATCATCGATCCACTTTGCAGGGGTAACCTGCCCACAGTCAAGTGCTGGTAAGTAGTGGTGAGGGCAGATGGGGCCCTGGGGGCCACTCGGGGGCCAGGGTTCTCCACTGCCTACCTTGTTGGGGGCTGGTATGTGGCCCCCGTGGCCACCACGTCCAGTCTGTGCATGCCTTTTCCACAGAACATAGATCCTTCTGTTGTTACTGTTCGGTTTTGACTCTGATGCCCTTTGGTGTGTTCTGCAGTTCAGCGTTCATTCATGGTGGTGGGTGCGGTGTGCCAGTTGGGTAATAAAAATAAGTAAAGGGTCATAAAAGGCATGTGGGACCAGGAGGCTGCCTCACAGCACAGATCACAGGCTCTAGAGGCCTGTCTGGTGAAGACCTGTCAGGGCAGGGTGGGGCTGGGCTCAGGGGTGAGAGGATGGCACAGCAGGCAGATGTCCTACTACAAGGGAGCGTCCTCCCCATACACGCAGATCAGACGACGGGTGTGAATAGAATGTGTGTGTCGCCCTAAAGTATCTCTGCCACACATCACCTCTTTTTTGAAAAATAATTTTTTTACTTTTGGCTGAACTGGGTCTCGGCTGTTGGGCTTTTTCTAGTTGCAGTGAGTGGCGGCTACTCCAGTTGTTGGGCTTGGTCTCCTCATCGCGGCGGCATCTTGTTGCAGAGCGCGGGCCGCAGAGCGTGAAGGCTTCAGTAGTTGCCGAGCACAGTCTTAGTTGCCCCGCGGCATCTTCAGTCCCAGACCAGGGATTGAACCTGTGTGCCCTGCATTGGTAGGCGGATTCTTCATCACTGGACCACCAGGGGAGTCCCACGAGATCGTCTCTTAATTACAAAGGAAAACAATGAAGTTAGAGTAGAAACTTGGCAGGCCCTGGGCTTGCCGCCGGCATTGGGACCAGCCTGCAGGACATTCTTGGAAGCATGGTGGCATCACCTCTGTGCCGCTCCTGGAAGCGCCTGCCAGGATCTCACAGGAGGCCATCTGGGACCTTGAGAGTGTCCCAGCGGACAGGCTGTGGGCATCTGAAGACAGGACAGTCGTTATGCGGCTGTGGCTTGGGTCTCAGGACATCTAAATGGCTCTCAAGGCTGCTCCTGCCCAGGGGAGGGGTCCACGCTCTGCCTCCTGCCGCTCTCTGTCTGTCTGTCGCCCCTGCCTCCCTGGGCTCTGGCCTGGGGCACTGCATCTAGAGGCGGGGTGGGGAAGGTGTGGGCCGGGGCAGCCTCGCCTTCCCAGGAAAGTCACTGCACAGGGCCTGGGGGCACAGAGCTCTCCTGAAACCCTGCTCTTGAATCCTTTGGCTTTTACCAAGGAGGGAAATAGCTGGATCCTATGGCAACTCTTTTAAGTTTTAGAAACTACTGAACAGTGTGCCACGGAGTCTGTGCCGTTTACATCCCCATCAAAAGCTTACCAAGTTCCGCAGAACTGAAAGGATTACCAAGCAGTGAAAGTGAATTTCAGCCCACTGAAATTACTCTTCAGGAATAAAGGGGAAACGAAGACAGTTTCAGACGAGCAAACGCTGAGGAAGTGTCAGCTGCAGCGCTTGTTCTCATGGACCTACGGAAGGGCGTTCTTAAGGCAGAGAGAATGCTCTCAGGGCAGGAGGGACAGGGGAGGGCGTGGTGACTCCAGGCCGCTGTTGAAGGATAAAGCAAGACTGGTGATGTCTCCTGGGGTTAAGACACCCTGTGGACCCAAAACCCGGACGCCAACAGCGCATGAGTGTGTGGGAGGCGGGTGGAGTTAGTTCTGTTTTGTTTTTTTCTTTTTTGCTGCTCCGTGTGGCACGTGGGCTCTTAGTTCCTCAACCTGGGGTCGAACGTGCACCCCTGCGGTGGAAGTGCAGAGTCTTACTTGCTGGACTGCTAGGGAACTCCCGAGGGGAGTTAACTCTGACCATGTGTTGCCTGGGAACAGGTAGAATGCAGGTAATTGGACCTTGATGCATCAAGGGTACCTGTTGGTAATCCCTGAAGGAACCATTGAAAGAACATTGAAAGAGCTACTTTATTAGAGGGAGGAGACAGAAAATAGAAAGTATTCCAAAAGAAGGCAAGGAGGAACAAAGGAAACTAGAACAGCCGTGACCGGCAGCAATCAGTGAGCCGGTGGATCCACTCTGTAGTCACACTGAGCGCAGCAGGACCGGAGAAGCGATTCAAAGGAAGAACGGTCAGACCAGATTGTGGGAAGGCAGCTGCTCAGGAAGGAGACATAGAAGCAAAAGGACGCAGGAACTTTTAGAGTGAAAGCGTGGAGGGCGGAGTCCTGCACTCAGCAGCCCCAGAGGCCGGGCGGTCCTGGGGGTTCTGTCGTGAGGTCTGGAAGCCGCAAAGAGGCCGGAGGTTTCCCTAGATCCCACGTCTGAGTTCCGGTTTCGGCCGTCTTGTGGGGAGCAGCCAGTGGCCCCCGAGTGACGTTTCGCAGAGCTTCCTGTGTCGCGGCAGCCTGCGGCGCCTGTCCTGAGGGCTGGCCTCGCTGCCGGGCCCTCCTCCTCTTTCTCCCCACGCACTTTCTTCCCCGTGTGTCTGGACCTGGAGCTGTGTCTGTGCTGGGGTTTGCTCAGCACCGGAGGCTGGGGAAAGAACCCATGTTTCCCCTGCTTGTCATCTCAAAGCTGGGTTTCCTGGGCCCCGCCGGAGGAGGGCGCAGGCGGCCCATGCAGGCGTTGGGGTCACGGGCTCAGTCCTGCCCTTTTGGGAGAGGTGAGGGCTCGGGGAGTGCAGGTGCTGGCCCTGAGGTAGCGGGACATGGAGGGCTGTCCGTGGTCTGAATTCCAGCGCAGAAGCTGTGTTGGTGATCATGTTGATGGTTTGTGTTTAAACAGCCAGAGGAATAGCAGTGTCATTTAGGGAGAGCGTGGTGCTGCCGATGTGGGCTCCACGTCAGCGCACATGTGGGCCCGGGATGGCCCCCATCCCTTCCCCAGAGCCTCTGGGCCGCGCGCCCTCCCTCATCTGGCGGGAACCCGGCTGCTGTAGGGGCTCAGGAGGACCGTGATGTGGGGTGACGAGCCCGGGTCCTGACCTGAAGGGATGGTCGTGTGCACTGTCACCGTCCTGGAGGTGCTGTGGCTGCTCTGCTTTTGTGCGTGGCCCCCGGGAGGTGGGCTGCTCACTGGGGTCTCTCCAGCGATACTACCTGGCCCGGCCCAGCTCATGCGTCCTGCATGTACAGCTCACACCAGGGCGTCTCCGTGGGCCCCATGGATGCAGAAGCCCTCTGTTCCCTTCTTTGCACCGAGCACACAGGTCCCCGGAGCCAGTGCGGCTGCCATTCACGAGCGCCCTGACCAGGATGAGGCTGCAGTCAGAGCCCTCAGAGGCCTCCTCATCACGTACCTCCTTCACATGACCCTTGGGGACTGACCACCACTGCTTCGAGGGGGCTCAGGGAAGAGCAGGTGGTGCGGGGAGCCGCAGCTCCAAGGGACTGGTGGTGCCTTTGCGGGATAAGCAGAACAGATACTCCAGAAAGGGGGGCACATGTGGGGGTCAGCTCTGCAGGGATTCAGGACACGGTGGTGGTGGGGTGCTCAGACTGGCTCATGGCTGGCTCTCCATTTTGATGCAGAGGAGTAGGTGGATTTTACATGCACATATTTTAGGTAGAGATCTTTAAAAATATTGAAGTGTTTGGAGAAAAACTGAGGCATATATTTATGATTGTTAAATGAGGAAAGTTGGCCTATGTAAGATACAAAAAAAAAAATCTCTAAGGAGAAAGATTAGTAAGTCTGATTTCACAGAGATAAACTTTTCTAATACCAAAATCGACATAAAGTTAAGAAGTGACATTTAGGGAGGAAGTATTTTCACGTATGTAACCAGAGGTTAATAGCAAGAATATTTAAGAGAAAGTCGCTCAGTTGTGTCCGACTCTTTGTGACCCCATGGACTGTCCATGGAATTCTCCAGGCCTGAATACTGGAGTGGGCAGCCTTTCTCTTCTCCTGGGGATCTTCCCAACCCAGGGATCGAATGCAGGTCTCCCGCATTGCAGGCAGATGTTTTACCAGCTGAGCCGCAAGGGAAGTTCAAGAATATTTAAAGACATCTGTAAATCACTAAGAAACTCGTAAACCGCCCAACAGAAAATAGACAGAAGGTATGAACAGGTCATTGAAAGGGGAAGGAATTAATTTAAGGACATCTCAGTGCTCCCCCTGCTGACCATCTACCAGGGAAATGCAAGCTGTCAGTGTCAGTTTCTGGCTAGTCGGCGCCCCGTGGTGGTGCGTCATGCCTGGGGGTGCGGGATGGGCACTGCTGTCCTGGGGGGCAGCATGGCAGCTGCTCGCACACCCACGGCCCTCGTGCTCGCCCCCACTCGCCCGCACTGTGCCAGTGCTCAGGCTTGTGCCCCGGACGCCTGGCTGGGGCCCTCGCGGACGGCTGTGGCACCGGGCCGGGGCAGGGGTGGGGTGCTCTGTGGGTCAGTGAGTCTGCGGCAGCACGCTGCAGGGGCAGGGGCGCGGAGCTGGTGCCCTATTTCTAGTTACCGGCAGAGAGCACGCATCTCCTCACGGGCACGGCTGCCCAACTGCACAGCGGAAGCATGGGGTGCCCGTCTCCTCGGAAGCGTGGGGGTGGGGGCAGGGCGGACCCGCGGCCTTTTCTGCCCTGTCTCTTCTGAATGCTTTGGGTCTGTAGTCCACGTGCTGGGGTCACCGGTGATTCTGAAGAGGATCAGTGCACGGGGACATGGCCTGGTGGCTGCTAACATACCTCCTTATTGGCAGGTGTGGATCATGGCGGGAACCCGTCAACCCCTACTACGTCAACTCTGGTTACGCCCTCGCCCCCGCCACCAGCGCCAATGACAGCGAGCAGCAGAGCCTGTCCAGTGACGCTGACAGCCTGTCCCTCACCGACAGCAGCGTGTAAGTGCCCGCTGCCCCTCCTCCGCACTGCGGGGGCTGCTCCTGGAGACCCTCCTGCAGACCAGAGCCTCGGTTGCTTCCCTCCAGGCGAGACGCCGGAGCTGCCTGGCGGCACCTAGCCCTGGTCTCGGTGCTGGTGTGTGCAGTGTGTCCAGGGTGGGCCACCCCAAGGCGTCTGCTCTGTGCTCACCCCCCTGTAATCTGGAAGCTGTCTCACCCGATTGGCAGGGCCTGTCGTCCCCTCAGTGTGGCTCTGTGCCGGCCGGCCAGGGCCCTCGAGGGTGGCATGAACCCCTGTCCAGGGATGCCTCCCCTGGGGAAAGTGCTCGCTTCTGACACCTTTCTCTTGTTCGCCAATGACTTTGGCGCAGGTCAGGATGTGATGGTGTCACACCTGCCCATGTCACGCCAGGGCATGGCCTGTCTGCCTGCTGGGGTCACACGGGGCCCACGCGCGTCAGGCTTGCCTGTGTTCAGTCACACACCATTTGCTGTCTCTCTGCCCCAACAGGGAGGTTCTGGCTTGGAGCCAGCAAGTGTGTGGGCATCTACCCCCGCGACGGCGTGTGGGCTGCGGCCCTGTTCCTGTCAGCGGGTCATGGGGACTATGTCCCCGCCCTGCGTGGTGTCTGGAAGTCAGACAGGCTTAAGGAAGGAGGAAAAGGCCAGCTTGCCCGTCCTTGCAGGTGACCGGGTCCTTCCGTGCTATGGCCCTGCCTTGTGGGCTGTCCTGTCTGCTGGCACCTCGTACCGCCTGCCAGGGTCTGGCTCTGGTCTGATAGCCCCGTGTCTGACGCATCGGGAGCCCCTTCTCCTGTTGGGGGCCGCGAGATGGCAGCATCATCCCACCAGGTTGAGCCTCTATGGGGCAGTCTGTATTCATCATTACCTTCTCCTTTGTTCTGACTTTCATAGAAAATGTTGGTGTTTTTAACAACTTACTTGATATTACTAGGGTTTCAGCACTACCTACCATGAATATAAAGTGTCGTGTTAAAGGGTTCCAACGAGCTGCGCCCCTCAGAGCCCCCGGGAGCGGCTGACAGCATGCGTTCTGTTCTTTTCCCCAAAACTCAGTTACTACAATGTCAATTAATCTCTTAATTCTCTCTAAGGGAAGGACATATGTTTGCTAAAGGGAAGATCTAAAACAACAAAAATAATTTCCCCGATACTCTGTTCATCTTGGTTTACACTGAGACTCAGAAATATAGGAATAGTTAGGAACTTGGAATGTAAAATTGTGGCAGATATTTAAATATACTGAATATATGAGGCAAAAAATAGGATCATGTGTTTCATCTGAATTATTTCTGTTGGCAACTCAGCATCGCCTCCACTTGCCGAAGGGCTTCTCAGTCCACTGCTGTTGGGCACAGACTCCACGGACAGCGCCTGGCCTCCCAGGCGTGGACTTTAGGTGCACAGTCAGAGCACATGAGCCTCATGCATGGGGCTCGGGACACGGAGGGCGTGCAGATGCGCTGCGGCTCTTGTTCCCTGAGGCCCGGCCCTCTGGACCGCTGCGCCCGCTGCACTGTGGCCCCACCTGGGGTCCTGAAGGCCTAGGGCACCCAGCACCCCCGCCTCTGTGCCCTGCTCTGAACCAGGGCCACTCTTCTCTCACACTGGGCTGAGTGTGCCTGGGCCAGGCTGGGACACACCGAGCGCCGTGTGCCTGGGGCGACGCTGTTGGCCAAGCAGCGGTCAGCGCGGGCCATGCGTGGGCAGCAGGTAAGGGGCCAGGGAGTGTCGGCACCGTGGGTGCCCCCCCCCAGGAGACCCGGGAGGCTGGGGCCTGTCGGAGGGCCACCCCTCAGGTCCTTGGGAGACGGGTACCAGAGAGGAGGAGGTGAGCAAGTGAGATGCTTCTCAGATAAGTGCTTAGTCATTTTAAAGGCAGTATGTGATTTGACTTATGGTTACATCAGTCTTCAGAAGGGTTGTAACTAAAATTCATGTCAAGAGAACAAATTTGAGCATCTGACAGATTATGCTGCTTTACTGTTTTATCGTGGAAGAAAGCAGGATTCAGGAACCCGACCTGTTCTTTTTAAGAACGCGAAGTCGTCTTCAGCCAGTGCAGCTCAGGAGACAGGCTGCTCGGGCCTGCTCCCAGTGGCCATGGCCGAGCCATGCGTGTGTTCACGCGAGTGTCTCTCTGACAGGGATGGAGTCCCGCCCTACAGGACCCGCAGGCAACACCGCCGGGAGATGCAGGAGAGCGTCCAGGCCAACGGGCGGGTGCCTCTACCTCACATTCCCGTAAGTGTCCTCCTGCGTGCTCCCTGCTCCCACCTGAGGGGCGCTGGCCCGCAGTCCTTTGGAGGGTCCGGGTAACTGCACTCAGGGTTTCTCGCTCTGCTTCAAGTGTTTTGGATTTGAAGCGATTTCAGTTTATAGCTCGTACCCGCCCCCAAAGCTGTGCGGCTGCTGCTGTGAGGTGTGCGTGGAATTGCGTTCTCTGAACGTGGCTCCCCCGTCCCTCCCTGGCTCCTCCCTGCACCCGGCTTCTGTGTCGCTCGTCCTGGGTGCAGGGCCTGGGCCCCCCTCCCGTGTCAGGTGCTGCTGCCTCTTGGGTGCAGGGTGGGCGCTGCAGAGCGCCTGCCCTTCTGGCGCCTGGGCTCAGCCCCGACCTCAGGGGTCTGCACAGCTGGACACCTCTGCACAGCCAGCTGGTCAGTCACAAGAAGCCTTTTTCCAGGGCTGGCTGGCGGCCTCGGGCGGGCGCCTTGGGCTGTGGGCGCTAGGGTGGCCGTCCCCGAGGAGGCATAGCCCCCAGCCTCCTCAGGGTCTTCACCTGTGGTCGTGGGAGGCAGGAGGCGGTCGTGTCCGCTTGTCCCCTGCCGGTCAGCCCGGGGCAGGGAGGAGAGTGCAGACCGTGCAGCAGGGCTCACCGTGGCGTTTCCTCACAGCGCACATACCGAATGCCAAAGGAAGTCCGCGTGGAGCCCCAGAAGTTCGCGGCGGAGCTCATCCACCGCCTGGAGGCTGTGCAGCGGACGCGGGAGGCTGAGGAGGAGCTGGAGGAGCGGCTGAAGCGCGTCCGCATGGTGAGTGGCTGCTGTGGCGCGGGGTCACAGCGGGCCCCTGAGGCCTTGGCCTTCTCCGTGCAGTGGAGGGCATCTCCCCGCCAGCCAGACAGGTCAGGGCTGGAGGCCTGTGTCCTGCTGCGTGGAGCCCGGATGGCTTCCCTCAGGCAGGGCAGCCTGAGGCTCTGACCCATCACCTCTGCGTTCCGAGTGGCTTTGTGGCTGGGACACAGCTCTGTGTGTCTCGTTTCCTGGCTGGTAGCCTTTCGGATAGAACTCTGGGAGCTGAGCGTTTCAGCACACCCGATCTATTTGCTGTAGCTCTTTGCCTGTAGGTGCCCGCGTACCTGTCTTTTTGGTTACGGTGGCACTCTCCCATCCTGGCCGCTGCACATGTGTGTCATTCTACACACGAGGGGCCCCCGGGCAGAGGTGCTGTGACAGGTGTGCCCCCCCCCCCACTCCCCGGACCCTGTCAGAACCCGAGGGGGGCCCTGCTGTTTCTGGTTCCACGTTCCCCAGGGGTGCCACGTGCACTGCCACTGGGGGCAGTGCCGTCAGGGTGGGTGAGGGGCCTGGCAGGTGGGCAGCCCCGCAGTCCCCTCTCCTGCCCCCGTGCCTGGCTGCAGGGCTCTGTGTGATACCTGGCCCTGACACAGGCCGGGCTCCCCCACCTTCCCTACACGGAGTCAGCAGGCAGATCTCATCATGGGGCGGAGCGTGGAGCCCTGGAGGTACCAGAGACAGCCCTGAACATGCGGTGGTCGCAGGCCGTGCGGTGCCACGAGGGGCCCCGTGGGACCATGCCCTGCTCCTCCTCCCGCCACTGGCGATAGCACGGCCTCCTGGCAGGGCAGGTGCGGCCCAAGGCCTGCCCTGAGCCCTCTGGCAGTTCTCCCATGGCCTATGGTTCAGCGACCTGTCTGAGGCCCTCGCCCCATCACTGCTCAGGAGGGCATGGCCAGCAGGGCGGGGCTAGGGGTGTGCTGGTCATCAGAGCTGAGGGTTTCTGCCTCCTGGGAGCTGCAAACAAACGCAGGGAACAAACGCAGACCAGAGCCATGCGTGTGCCAGTGCCTTGGCGGAGCTCAGCCCGGGTTGCGCATGTGAGGACGCCGTGTGCCCTGGCAGCGTCCCCACCATTGCCTCTCTGTGAGGCCGTCCTGAGTGCGTTGCCATCGACAGTGCTTAAAACAGGCTCAGGAAGCAAGGTGTATCGTTCGTGAAAGAAGTTTCAGAAACCTGCAGACTGGCAGGTTTCACTGCAGACCTGGGCTTTTGCGATGCACTGCTGTGTTTCCGGCCTTGGCTCGGGCTGTGTGCATGAGGTCCTGGCTGGTGGTGTCGGCAGGAGGGGCGCGCTCAGGTGGCCCAGCCGTCTGACGGCGTCTGAGGCTCTCCCACAGCATCCCTGGCAGGCGCTGGACGGCTGTGCCTGCAGCCCACGAGCTCTCAGGGGGCTGGACCCGGCAGTGTTCTCTGACGTGACTGAACGTGTCCCAGCAAATGTCCAGTGTCGGTTGCTCGAGGCCTCAGGCTCAGGAGGGCTGCCATGCGTAGTCCTTGGGTCCCAGCTCCCAGCCTCGGGGGTGTAGCTGGCCGGCTCCCAGGGGCGTCCCTCCGCCCCAGGGGGTGGCTCACTGCCCAGCAGCTGGCCGTGTGGTCTTGAGTCTGTTACTGGGTGTGATTTTGTAAGCTATGTGAACTGTGTTACAAACAAGAATCCTTTTTAACGAGTAATAGCTCAGACATTTATGGGGCCGTGCCTTGCGGCTTGTGGGATCTTAGTTCCTGACGAGGGATCTAACTTGGAATCCTCCAGTGAAAGCACCAAGTCCTCACCGCTGGACTGCGTGGAATTCCCACTGCAGATTTTTGATTAATTAATGATTTTCGGTCGAGCAGGGTGTTCCTGGCAGTGCGCGGGCTCTCTCTAGTTGTGGTCCGCAGGAGCTACTCTTTGTTGCAGTGCGTGGGCTTCCCGGTGCAGCGGTTTCTCAGGTTGAGGCACACCCGTCCTAGCGCATGTGAACTCACTACTGTGGCTCATGGAGGCAGTACTTGGAGCACACAGGCTTAGTTGTTCCATGGCATGTGGGATCTTCCTGGACCAGAGATCGAACCCGTGTGCCCCTCATTGGCAGGTGAATTCTTAACCACTGGAATACCTGCGAAGTCCTACAAATTTTTTTAATAATTAAATTTTACTGTAAAGCTTGGGAAATCAGAACAGAAGAAAATGAAAACTAGCGCTGAAGGGTTACGTAAATCTGTAATATTTTAAAACTCTAAAATTGAATTTTTGTGCATGCAGAGCTATAAGGAATAGCTGGTCTCAGACCCCTGGATGTTTGGAGGTTTCTTTTTACAGTCTGCTGCCCTGGGAGGGGGTGAATGGCATCAATACTGGGTGCCCCTTGGTGCAAGTCTCCCGAGTCCCCACCCCCTGATAACCACGAAGCACCAGGGTGGATGTGGGGACAGGGTGAGTGCAGGAACCCAGGGTCCGGGTAGTGATAGGGGGTGCAGAGCCCAGAGTCCGGGGCGCTCCAGGGTGGCTCCCAGCTCGACCACAGGGCTGCATGTCCCCCCGTCTGCCCCTCTCTTCCAGCCTGTCCTCTTGGGTGCCGTTTCTGAGTCGTGGTGCCCACAGCTGGCAGTATGTCTGGATGACCGCAGGCACTTCGGCAGTGGTGCGGAGTCCTGTGGGGACTCTTGGGGGCTTGTTCATGTAGCGCGGGGTGGCTCAGTCATCCGGTCTCTCAGCGTCTGCTCAGTTCAGTTCAGTTCAGTTGCTCAGTCGTGTCCGACCCTTTGCGACCCCATGAATCGCAGCACACCAGGCCTCCCTGTCCATCACCAACTCCTGGAGTTCACTCAGGCTGACGTCCATCGAGTCAGTGATGCCATCCAGCCATCTCATCCTCGGTCGTCCCCTTCTTCTCCTGCCCCCAATCCTTCCCAGCATCAGTCTTTTCCAATGAGTCAACTCTTCACATGAGGTGGCCAAAGTACTGGAGTTTCAGCTTTAGCATCATTCCTTCCAAAGAAATCCCAGGGCTGATCTCCTTCAGAATGGACTGGTTGGATCGCCTTGCAGTCCAAGGGACTCTCAAGAGTCTTCTCCAACACCACAGTTCAAAAGCATCAATTCTTCGGCACTCAGCCTTCTTCACAGTCCAACTCTCACATCCATACATGACCACAGGAAAAACCATAACCTTGACTAGATGGACCTTAGTAGGCAAAGTAATGTCTCTGCTTTTGAATATATTATCTAGGTTGGTTATAACTTTTCTTCCAAGGCGTAAGCGTCTTTTAATTTCATGATTGCAGTCACCATCTGCAGTGATTTTGGAGCCCAGAAAAATAAAGTCTGACACTGTTTCCCCATCTATTTCCCATGAAGTGATGGGACCGGATGCCATGATCTTCATTTTCTGAATGTTGAGCTTTAAGCCAACTTTTCCACTCTCCTCTTTCACTTTCATTAAGAGGCTTTTTAGTTCCTTTTCACTTTCTGCCATAAGGGTGGTGTCATCTGCATATCTGAGGTTATTGATATTTCTCCCGGCAATCTTGATTCCAGCTTGTGTTTCTTCCAGTCCAGTGTTTCTCATGATGTACTCTGTGTAGAAGTTAAATAAGCAGGGTGACAATATACAGCCTTGATGTACTCCTTTTCCTATTTGGAACCAGTCTGTTGTTCCATGTCCAGTTCTAACTGTTGCTTCCTGACCTGCATACAGATTTCTCAAGAGGCAGGTCAGGTGGTCTGGTATTCCCATCTCTTTCAGAATTTTCCACAGTTTATTGTGATGCACACTCAGGGCAACTCAATAAGACGAGACAGTGAATGTGAATTGTGTGTTTCAGGATTGAAGTGATTGAATGTGTATGATTACAGGTCTGCTTACAGTAACTCTCAGAGTCAAAGGACATTCTGCTAGTTTGATATGATAATTTATTAACACTTGTAGCAAGATAAGGAAAAACCCGGAGCTCTTCTGTATAAGGGCAGTGTTTGCTGGGAAAATATGATGGAAAATACGGCAGTAAAATTGAGGAATAGGAAAGCAATTGAAAAAAATAAAAATTTTTATTGAGAAGCTTAACGTGGAAGCGGTGCCTGGCATCCTGGCAGTCTGTGTGGCCCTGTCCCCGCACTTGGGAGGGGAGCCCAGGCCAGCCCACATCCGCTGCATCCTCCCGGAGCCCGGCCACACTGGCGTGGGGCCACTCTGGATCGGGCGGCCCCTCCTGCCCTTCTCTGGCCTGGCTTCGTCCCCAGCTTGGGGCTTGGGCCTTTGTGCCTTGTGTCCCCAAGCATGGGGTCTCCACTGTGCAGCCAGTGCCAAGAGGTGCCATGCTGTCTTGTCCCAGCAGGAGGAGGAAGGCGACGACAGCGACATGCCCTCTGGCCCCCAGGGTGCCAGCCATAAGCTGCCCTCGGCCCCGGCCTGGCACCACTTCCCCTCCCGCTACGCGGACGTGGGGTGTGCGGGGCTGCGGGACGCGCACGAGGAGAATCCCGAGAGCATCTTGGACGAGCACGTGCAGCGAGTCATGAGGACGCCCGGCTGCCAGTCTCCGGGGCCTGGTCACCGCTCCCCAGACAGCACACACGTGCCCAAGATCGGGGTGCTGGGGGGTGCCATGCCCGGGCACGGAAAGCATGCACCCAAGTTGGGGGCAAAGCTGGACCCGGCTGGGCTGCACCTCCACAGACACGGCCACCACCACGGCCACCACGGCGCGGCCCGGCCCAAGGAGCCAGCTGAGGCCGAGCCCGCCCGCCGGGTCCCGGGCAGCTTTGCCTGGGGTCCGGAGCTACACAGTCACACAGCCAAGCCCCGCAGCCACGTGGAGAGCACGGGTGCCCCCGCTACCGCCGGAGACAGCCTGGCCTACGGGTGAGTATGAGTGGCGATCCCCCGCCCTGGTGCACATCAGCGCAGGTGGTGTGCCCCAGAGAAGGGTCCTTTGTGCCACCCTCGGGCCAGAGTTTCCCTGAGGAGTCCCTAAGCCGGGGTCAGCACGGGTTGGCAGGAGTGCGCACCTGGGTGCACGGCTGCGGGGCTCCAGCCCTGAAGCACCATTGGGTTGGATGGGCCCGTTTCGGGGGGGGGGTGTCGGGGTGAGGATGGGTGGCTGGGCCCGAGCTGCCTGGACGCCTTCTGTCCACAGAGTCGGCCTGAAACAGCCTGGCCACGCCTGCAAGAGTGTGGCCAAGGCCCCACGTGCAAGCAGGGCCCTTGCGGGCTGCCCTCCCCAGCCCTGAGGGTCCCGGCCAGCCATCCAGCCTGGGCCGGCTGAGGTAGCAAGTGACCAGGCCTTGCTCTTGCAGCGGGAAGGCGGGCACGACTTCCAAGAGAAACTCCAAGAAGGCGGAGTTGGGGAAGAGCAGCAGCACAGAGGCGCCAGGCCCATCTGAGGATGCGGAGAAGAACCAGAAGATCATGCAGTGGATCATCGAGGGCGAGAAGGAGATCAGCCGGCACCGGAAGGCGGGCCACGGGTGAGGGTCCCTGGCTGAGTCCTCCCCCGGCTGAATCCCCCCCTCTGGCTCTGAGTCCTCCCCTCCCCCCCAACGCAGTTCTGAGTCCCCCCTTTCCCCCTGGCTCTGAGCTGTCTCTTATACACATCTAGATGTGTATAAGAGACAGGCAACCGTGTTTCCTGGGGTGTCGACGTCCCCCAGGTGGAATGAGACCACCAGCTAGCAAGCATCCTCTCCAGACTGCCACTGACGTTGTGTGAGTTGGAGCTGAAGAAGTGACAAAATTGTAAAAAAACAAAAGCAACCCTAAGGGAGAGAAAAAAAGAGAGACTCCCCTTTTTGGCAGGTGGTATTGGAGAGAAGGTATATATAATTTCTTGATTAATTTCATTTGCTGTGGTTCTCCCTGGTGGCCTGGTCATTCCGCTGCCAAAACAGATACTTTATTTTGACGGCCCCCCCGCCCGACTCCCGCAAAACGAGATAAGACTCCATTATGCTTTATTTCCATTTAAAGTATCTGTGACTGATAAGGGCAGGCCAATCTCATGAAAGACAGTCTTAGCAAATTGGGATTATATATTTTAATTTTGAACACAAGTAGTGGTTCGAGATGTCCTTTGGTCTTTCCATACCATTCTGTGAATTACCGTTTGGGATATCTTCTTGGACGTGAACTTGGCCAGCTTGATGTCAGATTTTGTTTGTACATCAGAGGCAGATGCAGCTTCCGAAACAAAAAGTCACCCCTCTGGTTGACTGTGATATGCGTTGAGTTCAGAACCAAGAATTGACCAGAGCCTTCTCTCCACCACCCCAACCCCAAATCCTGAAAGTTTGCTTCGATCGCACGGCTTCACATTTCCATCCCCTCCTTCCAAGGATGTGAGGCTCAGCACTGACACATGGACAGACTTTCGGCATCGCCCGTGCTAATTTCATCACTTTCGGGAGAACATGATGCCTGATGCATGTTTCCCCTTCATTTCATTCTTCTGCATTTCCCGACAGTACCGCAGCCTGCAAGGCTGCAAAATATATTGCACTGGCTACCTGAGAAGCGTGAGCTCTTCCCCGCACCCTGCCTCTCCCCCTTCCCAATGAAGCGCTTTGGCATTGCGGTGCTTGTGGAAAAGGCAGCCGGTCCCTCCCCCACCTCCCCCACCCTAGGCTCCCTGCACAAAGGGGCGTGTGTGTGGTGGGGGTGGGGGACACATAGAGAAGGAGTTTTGCTTTTGTTAAGTTTGTCATTCAGACACATTCGTTAATTGATCATACTTTTGGAGGTTTCATCCTTAATTGCAGATTCCCGCATGATCACAAAAAAAAAAGCACTTAAACTGATCATAAAAATGGCAAAACCCCAATCTCCGACTTAAGTGTAGAATTACCATAGTGCCGATTTGATTATGCTTAAGCCTGCTGTCAGTGCCAGGCGGCAGTTTGTGCAGGCCACGTGCCCATGGGACCAGGGCCAGCCCATGGCAGCGTGAGGTCAGCCCTTCCCTGTGTGGGCCCTGTGACGGGGTGGGCATTAGTGACAACATCAGTGTCCCGGGCAGGAGTGCCCACTGGTGGGGTCAGCTGCTGCAGCCCCACTGGGCAGGATCCTACAGCCCTGTGGCCGCCTCTCCAGGAGGAGCCTCTGGATCTGACCTCCTTGACCCCAACTGCCAGAGAACACGCCTCTGCTCCGGGTCCCCCTGCTCCATATTGGCTTCAGTGTCACCCGTCCTGTTCGTGGTGGGGGCGGGGTGGGCAGGGGCCTGGGCTTTGGGGCCGGCCGGCCGTGGACTTCCCTGGTCCTGAGTTCTTGGGTCCAGACCCTTTGCACTCAGAAAACCTGTCCCGGTGGCTCGCTCCTTGGCCGTTGCCCCACCCCAGCTGGAGGGTTTCCGTGGGAAGATGAGTCCAGAAGCAGTGTCCTGGGTGCGCTGTGGGCTCCATTGTGCAGGCCTTTCTGGGGTCTGTGAACCTGGGGGCCGGGCACAGAGCAGGGAGTGAGGAGGCGGGGGCCTCATGGGTCCTAGGACGAGTCCACCTCCCCATGGGGCAGGTCACATCACACTGGCGCTGAGTCAGCCCTCTCCCCCCGGGTGCCATTCCTGGCATTCCCTCATTTTGCTCCTGGGGTCACGCCCCCCTTCTGAAGCCTCTAGTCCAGCTTAGAGAGGCAGTGTTTTCACTCGAATTCCATGCAGTGGTTGAGTGATGGCAGGTCACGCAGATGTAGAAGGTTCTTGGTGTCTGATGACGGAGAAGGTGGCATCGCATGGAGAAACAGCACGTGATCAGAGTTATGCCAACCATGGCAGCTGTTTTCAGTGGGGAAGGAAATATGCTGAACGTACTGAGTGGCTATTGCTAAATCATATTTATTTTTTTCTTAGAATTTCATGAACATTTCAAGTTTTTCACAAAGAGCACTTATTTATATTTTTAAAGGAATGATAAAGGTTAAGCTTTTGTTTGTTTGGCTGCCCTGGGTCTTGGTTGGGGCATGTGAAAGCAAGTTCTCTGACTAAAGATCAAACCCAGGCCCCCGGCATTGGGGGCTGGGAGTCTCAGCCATCCGACCTCCAGGAAGTCCCAAGAACACTTATTCTAATATCAAAATACTTTTCAAAAACAAAAAACCTTTATGTAAAAGAAGTCTTCGTGGGGAAACATTAGGAAAATGTCCACATAGGGTATGATTTGCATTTCAGAAAGCGATGAGCATGGTGCAGAGCAGGTCTCCAGAAAGGCTGTGCGTCAGGGGTCGGGGGTGTGCAGGGCCTGGGCGCGGCTCACCTGCTTCTGTTGCCCCCGAAGGTCGTCCGGGGCTAAGAAGCAGCAGGCCCACGAGAGCTCCAGGCCCCTGTCCATTGAGCGCCCCGGGGCCGTGCACCCCTGGGTCAGCGCCCAGCTCCGGAGTTCTGTGCAGCCTTCGCATCTCTTCATTCAAGACCCCACGATGCCGCCCAACCCTGCCCCCAACCCCCTGACGCAGCTGGAGGAGGCGCGCCGGCGCCTGGAGGAGGAGGAGAAGAGGGCCAGCAAGGCGCCCTCGAAGCAGAGGTGCGTGGTCCTCACAGCGTCCGTCCGGGGCGGGAGCCCTTCTGCGCCTCGGCTGGCCTGCGACTGCGCTCGGGGTGCCGGCTGAGGCCCACTGCGTCAGCAAAGGGGCCTGATTGCTCCCAGCCACGTGGGGGAGCCCTGGTGTCTCTTGGTGCTGAGAGCCCAGCCCCGCGGCCCTCCTCATGGGGCCCTGCATGGTTGTGAGGACTGGTGTGGCCCTTCGTGGGGCAGGTCATCCCTCCACACTGGACCCTGGCAGTGGGGCCTTTGCGGTCACTTTCCCGGGTGTGCCAGCCACTCGGGACTCCAAGGTGGTCCGGGCTCTGAGGGCCTGGAGACGGGAGTGTGGTCGCCGGATGGCAGCACCGTCCCGGGTGTTACTAGTCCCTATGTCCAATCTTCAGTCAGCTGGGCTCCTGGGGCCGGGCCTCGCTGCAGAGTCCGTGCTGCTCTGGGGAAGCTGGCGCCTGGGTGCAGACCTGCCCCAGCCCGCCGCCCCCACGGGAGGCCCACGCGTGTCCCTGGTCACTGAAGGTGACCCTGTTTACAGCAGCCGTGTCACGCACCGAGGTCTTGCTTGTCTGCGTGGCCCGAGGAGAGGGTGGTGCCCGAGGCCTGGCGGGCCGGCCCGTGAGCTGGAGGGTGGAGGGCAGCAGTGGGGCTGCCCGGGAGGGTACTGCGACGAGTAGGCCCGTCCTGCCACGCCTGCCCCTGCAGGGCTCCCTGCTTGTGGTCTTGTGTCCTTGGTCTGCTCTTTGCTTCAGCACCCCTGCCCAGTGGCAGGTCCTGTCTGGCTGTGACACAGCTGAGCCACAGGGGCGGCTCGGGCACTCCACACTGGTCGGTCCAGGACATGTGCGTCTTTTGTAGACAGCAAAGACCCCAGAGCAGAGGTCCGCTGGGCCCTCCTCTTGGGGTGACCCCACCCAGGGCAGTCAAAATAGAAGTCACATCAGGGCCGCGGAGCATCGCACCCGAGGTGGATGACCCTGGGACAGGCGCAGTGGGCGGTGAGCCCTCTTCAGCTGGCAGTGACTGAGCTGCAGGGCCAGGTCGGGGCCTGCTCCCCTCTGGAGGCGAAGGCTCCTCTGAGTGCACTTAGCAGCAGGCCCCTGCGGGTTTCAGGAGCCCAAGGTCTGCCTGGTGAAGACCTGGTGGGCGGAAGCGCCGGCGTCCCGCCTGCTCTGACAGAGCCCTGACCTCCAGCTCCACAACCACGAGGGCCTGCTGTCCTGTTGTCCTGCCAGCCCCGCACAGCGGGCGCCTCCTCTTTGCTGCGGAGCATGGCTGAACTGAGCGCTGCTGGAGGTCCGGCCCGGGCGGCGGCTCACTGCGCGTTGTTCCCTAGGTATGTGCAGGAGGTCATCCAGCGGGGGCGCTGCTGCGTCAGGCCAGCGTGCACGCCCGTGCTGAGCGCCGTGCCGGCGGTGTCCGACCTGGAGCTCTCCGAGACAGAGTACGTGCGCCCCCCTGGGTCCTCCCAGTGCCGGCCGGCCCGCGACGGGAGCTTGGGCGCCGCGCCTGAGGAGCTAGGGCTACTTGTGTGTCTGTGAGAGGAGCCCTGGCCATCCACGTGGGGACAGCGAGCGACGGGCCCGAGAGGGGTCTGTGCATCCCGCACAAGGCCTCACGCCCCGCATGAGGCCTCGGCCCTTGCTGCAGTGACCTGCCTGGTGTGGTGGGCTTGGGGCTGCGGCCCTGACTCCCTTGGGCACTGCTGACCAAAGCTCAGGCCCCGGGCACCGTGTGCACAGCGAGCCGGCTCTGGTCTCACGTGCAGTGTGGGAGTGCGTGGTCCATGCCCGTGCACACTGGCCGGGCTGGGCGTCCAGGGCCTGAGGGCCGTATATGCACAGCGCGGGCCACCCTGTTCCTGAGCAGAAAGAGGAGCCCCCACTCAGCCCTGCCGGCCGACCCCCCAGACCTTCATCATGTGCGGCCAAGGGCCCTGCTCTGAGCCTCCCGGTTGCTACTCTTTGTTGGGGGTGTTCTTGTGTAGAGAATGGACCCCCTGGGCAGCTCCTGGGTTGGGCCAGGCCTGAGGTCACAGGACCGAAGGAAGGGAAGCAGGCGTCAGGAGCCTGGCTCAAGCTGGGGGTGGCCGCTCAGCTGAGGTGACCGCCTGCTGTGTGACCAGGAGCACCGGTGTGGGGGGTTCCCCACGGAGAGGAGAGCCTGCTGTGACTTAGGGCCTTCCTGACGCAACACTGGCCACCCATCTGGCCAGGGCCAAGGGCTGCACCTGGGCCCACTGGGCAGCCGGGGTGGTCATTGGACGGGACTCAGGAGGGCACAGGCGCCGCCCGATCAAGAGGAGGCCCCTCGCTGCCCATGCAAGAGGCGCCGCGGGCCTCGGTCCTTTCTGGAGAAGGGGCTGGCTGCCGCCTCTGGTCTTGTGAGCAGCTCTCTGCGGTGAGGCAGGTTCATTTCTGGGTCCAGCGGTTCTGCTGTCCAGTCCCCGGCCTCGGGGTGTTTCTGAAGGTGGCTTCACAGGGACACGGGCCGAGCCACCCAGCCTGCTATCGCAGAGCCAGGGGCCGGCCATCTTGAGCCACCCAGCAGAGGCGCCTACCGTGGGGTCCTCCTGAGAAGCCTGCTCGCCCGTTTCATGTGGTCTGGGTGGTGGGTCCGCTCCCACGGTGAGACCAGGGCCTCAAAGTGGGTGGCGGCAGCGGCAGACAGCTGGCTGGCTGTGTCTGCATCTCGGTCTGGGCTGGCACAGCGTGGAAGTGTGCAGGGCAAGCCCTCAGGGGTGAGCGTGGCTGGGTGGGGTGGGCAGCGGGGCCTGCGGACGCAAGGCATTTCCGAGTGAGGTGCAGCCCACCCTGCAGGCTCTGCCCCGTCACCTTCTGGGGCGCCTGGTAGGGCCCCAGCCCCAGCGGTCACAATGCTTCTCGGCCCTCAGGACGAAATCACAGAGGAAGGCGGGCGGTGGGAGTGCCCAGCCATGCGACAGCATCGTTGTGGCCTACTACTTCTGCGGAGAGCCCATCCCCTACCGGACCCTGGTGCGGGGCCGCGCAGTCACCCTGGGCCAGTTCAAGGAGCTGCTGACCAAGAAGGGCAACTACAGGTGAGAGGCTGGGAGGGTTCTCAGCACAGAGCCATGTGCTCCCCTCCCGTTGAGTCCCACCCCCGTCTGCCTGGCCGTGGGCTGCTGGCGCGCACCCTGCAACAGGTGAGGCGTGTGTGGCCTCAGCTCAGGGACCAGGTCCTGCAGGCTGACCAGGGCACCCATGCTGGTGCAGCCCGAGCTGGCCTTGTGTTGGCTTCCTGACCAGGTGTTTTTACGGGACTGCGGAAGCCAGGCCCCCACTGCAGGTCTGCCCTGAGGCCGCTAGGTGCACTGCAGAACACGCTAGGGCCGGTGGGGTCTGGTCTGGGGCCAGCCCATGGAGGGCCTGCCTGCATGCTTTCCTCTGTTCACCGAGTGGCCGGGAAACCCCGCTGGGCGCTGCAGGGCCGAGTGCGCGCAGTAGCCAGTGGAGGGAACGGGGACTCTGAGCCCACCCACCTCTCCCCGCAGAGGCTGGGGCAGGGACCTGCAAGCGTCCAGTGCCAGCACTCAGGCACCAGGGCCTCAGCCACTAGCTCGCTGGCCTTCAGGAGGTACTGGGGGGCGGCCACCCGGCTGCCTGGCCCCGCCGCCCTCAGTGCCTCCTCCCGACCACAGGTTCTACTTCAAGAAAGTGAGCGACGAGTTCGAGTGCGGCGTAGTGTTCGAGGAGGTGCGTGAAGACGCGGCTGTGCTGCCCGTCTTCGAGGAGAAGGTCATCGGCAAAGTGGAGAAAGTGGACTGACTGGCGGCCTGGCTGCTGTGCCCCCGGCTCCACGAGGGCCCGTGCTGCGCTGCCTGCTCTTGTACGTGCAGTGGGCGCAGCTGCTGGTGGGGCGGTGTGCCTGTCCAGGCAGCCCCCCGCCCAGTCCCTCTGTGTCCAGGAGGGCAGGAGTTCGCCGGGACCCCTGCTCCCAGAGATGCACGCTAGCCGGCACCCGTGGGGAGCCCGCCATGGGGCCACCTGGAGACCCTGCCCAGCGACCCTGTGCTGCTAAGCGGACGCCCCTGACGTTTGCCCGCCATGGCCTGCCCCAGAGCCAGGGTGCAGGGGCTCCGGGGCCTCTGTCCATTGTCCATGTCACCGAGTGCCTTCAACCAGCTTGTCTCTGGCCTGCCACTGTGTGGGCCCGGCGCCGAGCACCGAGGCCCGAGCCGGCTCAGGGGGTCCGCCGGGCCGCCCTCCCCAGGGCCCCTGTAAATATGTACATTTCTCAGGCCCGCACCAGCGGGGGGCTGCCCTGAGCCCGTTTTTCATGCGCTGACTTGTACAATTATCTTTTCAAAGGTACTTGGATAATAATGAAATAAAACCATTTTTGAACCTTCCCTGGCCCTGGACTGCACTGTCCGACATGGCTGCTGGGCTCCCGGCATATGTGCCCTGCCTCTTAAGCAGCATTCAAGGTCGGGCCCAGCCTCGTGGGGCATGGGGTGGGGGGCATGGAGCCACACTGGCAGCTTGGGGGAGAGGGCAGGGCCAACCCAGCAGCAGTGCTGTGGGCCTCCTTCTTGCCCCGGTGAGGCTGCAGACCCAGGCTGGACCTAGGCGCCCATCAGGAGGGCTGGGCCCCACCCAGGATGTAGAGACCCTGGGGGCTGAAATGGGGCCCAAACGACGAGACCTGCCCTTCTTAGGAACCACACACGGTCCAGGACCAGAGCTCTTTATTCACACGGCTGCTCTCACGGCCCTGGACATGGCTCCTGGGTGGGTGCTGACAGTGGGCAGCTATAGCTCGTCCCTGGGCTCCGTGGTGTTTCCTGGCTTCTCGTCCCTGGGTTCCGTGGTGTTTTCTGGCTTCTGGCAAGGGTCACAGAGACCCAGCTGGATGCCACACCCTCCACCCAGCCCCGCCCCTGCCCGCCCACAGCTACCCTCCAGAGGACTGGCCAGAGGCCTGGAGCCTGGGGACAGACACCCACCGGGAAGGTGGCTCCAGGCACCTCCACAGGCTCCTCTGCGGGCAGCTCGCCCCCGCTGTCCAGAAATTTGGAGAAGGTCTCCAGGTCCCTGGCACCTTTGTAGTCAATCACCTGAGGAGGAACATGGTCTGGGGACCCTGCCTCCTAGACCCAAGGCTGACCCTCCGAGGCCATGCCCACCTCCAGCCGAGGGCGGAAGCACCCAGACCAAGCCCAGGCCGCACCTTCCGACCAGGCCCTGCTGGGAAGTACTTGAGGGTGGGGAAACCGTGCACAGGGAAGGCCTCCAGCTCGTTGGCTGTGGCGTCCAACTCGGCGATGACGATGTCCTCGTGGTCCCTGTACTTCTCAGCCAGCTCCTCCCAGGCCGGGGCCATCTCCTTGCAGTGGGCGCACCATGGGGCATCTAGGATGGAACACATCAGCACAGGCAGCAGGGCCCCTGCCACCTGCTGCCCGCCACCCGCCACAGCCACACTCACAGAACTTGATAAACACGTTCTTGGTCTCATCAAAAGCCACCTGCTCAAAATTCTTGCCCACGAGGGTCTTGACTGGCCGTTGGTCCCAGTCTAGGGGGACCTCCTGGCTCAAGCGATAGGGCTAGGGGAACAGGGCCAGGGGTTTCACCAGGGGTCTCTCCCAGTAGCTGCTGCTCCCACCCCATGGGCAGCCCACCACTGACCTTGATCCCTCCACCTAGGACTGTGCGGCAGAAGTCTGTAATGGTGGCAGCGGTGACCGGCGCCCCATGCGCCGGTGCGTACTTCTTGGTGGTCTCGATGTTGATGAAGCGCAGGGTGGGGGCCTCCTGGGCCTTGAGGCCAAAGTACTGGAGCACGTGGTCATTGTCGGCGCCCACATCCACCACCACAAACAGCACCTGCCGGCAGGGAGTCCACGTGGGCTCCCCACAGCCCCACCACCCCAGCCCCTAGGCCCAGCCAGTACCTGCCCCCGGAAATGGGGAGCTGCCTCCCGGAAGCCTGCCAGCAGCTCCCGGTGGGCATCCAGTGTCTGGTTGACGAACAGCAGCAGGTGGTTAAGGATCCTGGCCGCAAAGATCTTAGAGGATGTCTGCAGGGGCAGGTGACGCTCGTGGAGGCCCCCACGGCCACCGCCCACCGCCCGCACCTACCCAGCAGCCCGCTCACCTCACTGCTGTACTCTGTGACAAGCCGCATGCTGTGCGTGAGCAGGAAGCGAGACAGGTCCCCCTGGTCCAGGCCCAGCTCCTTGTCCACTGGGAAGTCCGCCCGCCCTTCGTCATACTGCACGACGCCGGGTGGGTCAATGGGAACCGGCGCCCCCACCCCGGCTCCTCCCTGAGCCCACCTGACCCACCTTCTTAAAGAGGACCACCGTGTCCCTGGTGAGGCCGAACTTCTGAAAGAGCTGCGGCCGGTCGGTGAGGCCAAAGGTCATATCCAGGGCGTCCTGGGCCAGGCCCAGGAAGGTAGCCACGTCCCTGTCCTGCAGGTCCTGAGAGGCCCGGGCCTGTGAGGCCACCGGGCCCACATCCTGCTCCCAGGCCCGGCCCCGGCCCTCAGCACACCTGGAAGAAGCCGACGACCACCACATCCCGGGCGTCCATGAGTGCGCGAGCATCCTCCTCGTCCTCCAGCCGCCTGGCGCTGGGCCCCACCCGCCGCCGCAGCCACTCGGCGATGCCCTCGGCCTCCCGGGGGCCTGTGGAGACTCCCCTCAGCCGAGACCCAGCCTCTGCCGCCAGATGTGTATAAGAGACAGTTTTACGAGTGTACTCCTCCGGGTGTGTGCGGTTCCCGTCTCGGAAGAACTTGAGCGTGGGGTATTCTGCCACTGCAAACTCCTCGGCCAGCTCTGGCTCCGCGGGCCCATCCACCTTGGCCAGCGTGACTCTGGCCGACTCTGCTGCCAGCAGTGTGGCCGCCTTGCTGTACTCAGGGGCCAGAGCCCTGCAGTGCGCACACCACGGGGCATCTGGAGGACAGACCCATGAGCACCCCAGGCCTTCACCACCCCCGCCACAGCCCCTGCTCTGGCCTGGCCAGAGCCGGCCAACCTCAGGGCCAGCTCCACACTTGAGATCCGGCAGGGAGCAACACGTCCAGCCCACACCCCCCTCGTCAGGGGCCTACCTGAGCCTCGGCCACACAGGGCCCGAGCACCAGAGGCCAGACTCCTTGAGGGCCCCCGCGTGGGACTGCAGTGGCCAGCACTGTCCCCAGAGCGGGTTTGGGACGGATCTTCCGTGGCCACCCCTGAGGCCAGCTCCCGCCGTCTGCCTGTGGAGGCCTACCGGCTGGGAGTGGCTCCTGCCTGTGAATGAGCTGTACAACCCCAGATGGACACATGTAAGCCTGAGTGCTGGCTGGCCCTTCACGGAAGAGCCTGGGGGACACTGACTGGTTCTCCCCTGCACATGTGCCTCCCCACCGTGAGTCTGGACCTCAGGCCCAGCTCTGCCCCAGGGCTCTGATGGAGCCCCAGGAGCACAGCGAAGGTGGAGCAGAGCACCCGGGCGGCCCCTGCGGGTCCCCAGCCACACTGGCCCGGCACTCACAGAATTCCACCAGCAGGGCTGGGTGCTCCTGCAAGGCCTGGCCCAGGGTCTGCCGGCTCAGCACCAAGACCCTATCCTCCTCCAGGGACTCCTCCTCGAGGGGCTTCTCCTCAGGCGGCTTCTCCTCTGGGGGCTCCTCCAAGGGACCCCCAGGCCCCAGCCCCTGTTCGCACAGGCCTGAGGCCCCGAGTAGCAGCACCAGCACCGGCAGGAGCTGGCCAGCCATGGCGGACCCTCACCTCGCAGGCCATGGCGGTAGGTGTGATGCAGACACTTCAGTCCACTGACGATCTCCTTGTTGACCTGAGGGACAGAAAGTGTTAACGGGAACTTCTGGGGCTGGGCCTGGGGCTGGCTGGTGCCCCCCATGACAGCTCTCTCACCTTGAAGGTAATCTTCACTTTGTAATCAACACCCTCCTTCAGGACAAACACCTGGTTTTTCAGCGCAGCCAACTCCCCTGTTAGGGAAAGTGCAGCTAAGCACAAACTCCTGTGAGGATGAGACCCTGAGCCCAGAGCCCCCACGGGGGGCCTGTGTCTGTGGGCTCTGCAGTCTGAGGACTTGGAATTGGGTCCTAAGAGGTCCATGGCGATGAGCCCAGGTCTCTACCCCAAAGATCAGTTGCAGGGGAGGTTACCTGTGAGGTCTCTGCCTGGGGCTTGGTGTCGCGCCAGGCATCTGGGAGTTACCTGTGAGGTCCATGACGATGGGCCCCGGGGCCTGCTCAGATATCAGTGTCAGCCTGGTCACCTGAACGTTGGGCAGGCTTGGATCTGAAGAGAAACCGGGAGTCTACATGTGCCCCTACCCTGCCCTCCCCCCGGCCCAGGGCGCAGGCATACCCATAGCGGGCGGCACAGGCCCCAGCAGGGCCCGCTTGTACTTGACCAGGCTCTCGTCATCTGGATCCAGCTGCTGGATCTCCAGGAGGCTCTTCTTCCCTGGGGCCCGGTACTCGGGCACGGCCTCGTCCAACACCTCTTCCGGTGGCAGCTGACCCCCCTCTTTGTCGGTCAGGAGGACTGGGGTTTGGGGAGGCTGTGTGAGCAGCTGCTGCCAGCTGACCCCTGGCCTTTGCTGGAGTCTGCCATATGGCCAGCTGGGCCTCCCACCGCCCAAAGGAGGGGACTGAAGAGGCAGCCGGTGAGGGCTCTGGGAGCGGGGTGGGCAGGAAGACGCAGACCAGCACCCACACCCAGCCTCTTCAGGAGGGGCCTGGCTAGTGCAGGAGGCTCCCAGAGACGAGGCAAGGGACCCCTGGAGGCACCAGCCGCCTTCCCCTGGCCCGACCCTTCATGCAGAGCCCCTCCCTGACTTTGAGGGCAAAGGTGAGGAGAGGGAAGGGCCCAGATGGGGAGCAGCCCCAGGGCCCGGGGTCCACACTGCAGAGCGGTGACCACTGAGATCTCTGGAGCAGAGGCTGCTCCCTGACGCCCAGCAGGACCCCTGGGCCCCGTTCCCACAGCGCTCTGGGACAGCTCTGGGTCCCCACCACACTGCCCAGAACTAGCTTCCCTGAATGCCTCCCCATGGCGCGGGGGGGTTCCCCCATACGATACCCCATAGGATGTTTGGTTCTTGCCAAACCCCTCTGCTTATGTTCTGAGGCCACCACCCCAGGTGCCTCCAGACCCCATCAGCTGAGCCCCATCCCCAGGCCTTAATGGGGGTCACTCCCAGTCCTTCGCACAGTCCCGGGAGCCGGCTCCCATGGTGCCCTGGGGCCAGGTCTCTGAGTCCCTGCCCACTGCGCCCCGGTCTCCGTGGGCTTCTCACCCTCCCCAAGGGGCGCGAGCCCCACCCAAGGGAGAGCGGACGTCAGAGGCAGGTTCCAGCGGGGAGAGGGGCCCCCTGTGGTCCTGGCTTCACAAGCAGACCCGCCCCCTCTTGGCCCCTTGCCCCATGACTGTCTAGCCTGGGAGAAGCCCCCACCCTCGCCAGAGCGCGGCGGGGAGACCGCGCCGCAAGGTCCCCACCAGCGCCCCCAAAGTTTCCGCGGGGGAGAAGCGGGTCGGCCCTGGGCTGAGCGCCCCCGCCCAGAGCCCCCCGCCCACGTGGCCGCCCTGGCCCCAGCCGGGCCGCTCACCTCGAGCGCACAGCGCCAGCCGGAGCAGTTCCAGCAGCTGCGCCCCCAGCTCGCACGCGTCCAGGCCCAGCATGGTGGCCCGCGGCCCGGCTCCGCCGCCGAGCCGCCGAGGAGCCGCCGCCCGCCCCGCCGCCGCCCGGCTCGGCGCTCAGCCCCGGCGCGACTGCGGTGAGCTCATCCCGGCCGGGAGCGCCCCCCGCGCCCAGCGCCGCGCCCGCGCCGCGCGCCCCCAGCCGCTCCGCGGACCCCGCGCAGCCCCGCAGAGACGCGCGTGTCGCCCGCTCGGCGCCGGCACCTGGTCGTCCCCGCCGCGGGCGCACCCGGACTCCGCACGGTCGCCGCGGACCCAGAGGCACACGGCCGCGGTCACGGTCCCAGCCTTCCGCCCCGCCTGCACCCCGCTCTGGCCATCAGGGCGGCCCCACCCCCGCGGCGCCGCCGGGAGTCTGGGGAGTCTCCGGGGAAGCCCTCTGGGCGGGGCGGTTGGGGCCCGGGGCGCCGAGGGGAGCAGGTGCGTCCCCCAGACAAGTCCCCAGGCTCTTGTTACCTGACGGCAGCGCAGGCCGCACCTGGGGGCCCCCCTCCTCCTACACCCTCTGGAGCTTCAGTCTGGGCAGAGGGGACCCCTGGAGTGTGCCCAGCCTCGGGGGGCGGGAGAACTGCGCACCCCAGAGGTTCACCAGCGTCAGCTCAGACGGGCCAGCATCCACACACAGGACCGGGGTCCCCCACACAGTGAGGCACTCCGCCACGATGCGTTTATTGACCGGGCTGTGCCAGGGCGGCTTGGGTGGAGGGGCCTTTGTATGCTCTGTGCTCCTGAAGCCCCTGTCCTTAGTGGGGGGAGAAAAGGGACTGATTCAAAACAGGATGGGGAAGTGGAGAGCTGAGAGGGGACACAGAAGGGCTCTCTGGTCTCGATGCCTAAACCCTTGCGGCAGGCAGATTGGGGTCAGCGGAGCGGGGGCTGGGTGAGCTGGACGGCAGGCTGGGGCCCTGTAGGTCAGCTTGGGGTGGGGGCAGAACACCAGCTGGAGTCCCCCTGCTTCCTTACACCCCTGAGTCCCCACCCTGGTTTCTGAGGACACCCGAGGCTCAGATCTGTCCTTGCCCAAAGGAGCCTCTAGCTTCGGAGGAGGCCAGCAGGCTGTGGTGCTGGCGGCACGTGGGCTGGGTGGGGACCGTCCCCCCTGGAGCCCACCTGCCCACAATCTCTCCGAGGCAGGATCTCCTTAGCCCCTCGAACGTCACATCCCACGCACCTCCTCCACTGCGGGGGCCCAGGAGGCCACTCTCCCCAGACCGGGGACAGCTCTGGCCTCTGGTGGCTTTCAACCTCTCTGGAAGAGGACAGCTAGGTAGGCTGACCCGACCTGTGTGGGTGGCGCTGGGTGGGTGGGTTTCACTGGGATCTAGGGGAGAGTGATGCCTGGAGGGATAGGAGCCCCCTCCAGGCCCCTCCCCAGCTCATCCTGGACCTGGTTTCGCTGGCAGTGGAAATGGATTCAGATCGCCATGACTGAGGCTTCTGGCCAAAGGCCAATGCCAACATCCTGCCCCACCCCCCAGCACCTAAAAAACAGAAATAGACCTGTCTGCACACTTTAGAAAGGCCCCAACAAAGGGGTGTGGGAAGCCAAGATGCTGGAGGAGGGAGAGAAATGGCCAGGCTGGGCCTCAGCCCAGAGAATGCCCACGAATCTCCGGGAGCAGGTGCTGAGATCTCTCTGCAGTAAAGCCCCATCCCACAGTCTCCCACAGCCTCAGGGTAACCTGGGTGGGGTCTCTGCTCTCCAAAGGCTCCCTCAGGCCCCTGTGCAGCTGAGGGGACGGGTGCTGCCTGCAGTCTTCCCCAAGCCTCAAGGACCCCCACCCGCACCCCTACACAGCAGTGTCCCCCCAACCCGGGAGCACCGCGGGGATCAGGCGCAGGTTCACAACTGCAGGGACACTCGCTGCGGGCTGTTCGATCCCTCACCCAGACCCCACAGCCCCCACACGGCTGACCTCCGGGCACCCAGCAGGTATGGAGGAGGGGTCACCGCAGTCCCCCACCTAGGCCGCCTTCCCCCGAGTCTCCTCTCCCGAGACGCTCCTTTCCCTAGATGCTCCCCTCCCAGAGTCCTCTCCTGTGTCTGCACCCCAGCCTTTCCCCGAGTCCTCGCCCATCTCTGAACCTCCTCCCAGCTGAGCCCGGTTCTCTCATCCCCCATGTAGTCCGGGTGGGGCCAAGCACCCCTCGAAGCGCCAGGCAAGTCTCCACGGACATCGGTTTCTCGTGTCGTGAGGGGAGCCTGTCGTGAGGCGGATGCTCTGAGGGCCGCGCGCCCCCCAGCCCCAGACCTCGAGGCCGCTGCGGGCGAACACGCGGGCGGGGCGGGGCGGCGGCCGGAGCGGGGCGGGGCGCGCGGACACCCTCGCCGCGCCCGGCCAGCCTTTGCCATGGCCGCCGGCTCCGCGCCCCTTGGCGGGCACCCCCGCGTGCAAAGGCCGCATCTGAGCAAGGTGGGTGCCGGGGTCCCGGCCGCCCCCCCATTTCCTGGCACCCGAGGCCGGGAGGGCCCGGAGAGCAGTGAGTGCGGGTGCGCGCGAGTGTGGCCGCTACGCGAGCGCGCGAGTGTGGCCGCGGGTCAGGGGCGATGGCCCTGTGCGAGTGGGGTGAGGCGACGGAGACCCATCGCCCCTCGCCCGCCCCACCCCCCACCCCCGCGGCCCCGCGCCTCCGCGCTCCGCCGCGGCCTGAAATCGCACCATCAGTGCGCGTTAATCTCCCGGCACACTGATCATCCCGGCCGGTTCCTGGGAATCGGGATCTGGGGGTGGGGCAGGCCAGCCGCCGTAGCCCCTCAACCTCCTCCGCGCAGATGGAGCGGATGGTCGTGACCATGCAGGACCCCGACCAGGGCGTGAAGATGCGGAGCCAGCGCCTGCTCGTCACCGTCATCCCGCACGCGGTGAACGGTGAGGCCGCTGCGGGCGGGGGCGGGGGAGGGTGCCCGCCGAGGCCTCGGCTCACCCCGGCGTCTGCCGCGCAGGCAGCGACATCGTGGAGTGGCTGATCCAGAAGTACTCCATCGCGGAGGACGGTAAGGGGCCGCCGGTGCTCTTCCTGCGCCCCACTCGGCCCTGGGCCCGGGGCCAAGCCCGGTGGCTCCTCCTGCCCCTGAGAATTCACCGCCTGGCTTCCCAGAGGCCCTGCACCTGGGCAGCCTCCTCGTGCAGCACGGCTACCTCTACCCGCTACGCGACCCCCGCCGCCTCGAGCTCCAGCCGGATGAGACGCCCTATAGATTCCAGGTCAGCCTGGACTGGGAGCAGGTGGGGCGCCCCCGTGGCTGCACCCCGCCCCCACCCACGTCGGGGACTCCAGGGAGGGGCGGGGCTGTGGTTGGAGCAGGACTGCAGGCCTGGTGGTCCGCTGGCCACTCCCCGAAAGGCCTGGACTGGAAGTGTCCCCATGACAGAAAGCCCAGGTCAAGAGGAGGAACATTAAGCACGGCCCCCTAAGGGGTAGTCCCTGCAGAGGATCCCCTGCCAGCTTACCCAGGTCCTGAGCACCACCCCCCCTCCACCGTCAGGGCCCTGAAGAAGGCAGTGCTGCATCTCAGTGTGTCCTCAAACATGATGGGGCCCCCCTCCTGGCCACAACAGGGACCCCGGCAGGGCCTGCCCTCAGTCCAAGACCCCAGCACTACAACTGCGTCAGGGTCCTGGGCAGGAAGCCTGGAGTCAGGGAATGGCAGGTGGTCAGCTGAGCCTGGGGGTGGTCGACAGATGCCCCCCAGCCGGCTCAGTCTCTTCCCAAGGGAGCTGAGAGGATGGGGACAAACGGACCAACTCTTGGGGTGGGGAAGGCCCAGAAAGTCCCAGAAACCTTTGTTCCCTGCCCCTTGCCAGACGCCCTATTTCTGGACGAGCACCCTGTGGCCAGCCGCCGAGCTGGACTATGGTGAGTGAGGAGGGGTGGGCCAGCCCGGGTGAAGCCTCGGTCTGGTGACCTCGGGTGTGAGGCTGCAGGGGAGGGGAGCCGATGCTCCACTGCAGCCCATGCCTGCCCTTCCAGCCATCTACCTGGCCAAGAAGAACATCCGAAAGCAGGGCGCCTTGGTGGACCACGAGAAGGTGGGCATCCTTCCCTCCGCAGGCTGAACCCAGCCTGGGGATGCCAGTCCCCACTTGAGGCCCTGGAGCACATGGGGTGACTCAAGGGGAGGTGGGCGTCTGCGCCCCACAGCTGGGCGCAGGAGGGAGGGTTCCAGTGGAGACCTTGACCCTGCCCAGGAGCACTACCACCAGCTGCACAGGAAGATCAACCACGCATGGGACCTGGTGATGATGCAAGCCCGGGAGCAGCTGCGGTGAGGCCTTCTGGCTCGCCCCCGCCCCCTGCCTCACGGGACTGTCCAGCCCTTGGCCTGAGGGTGGGGCTGCTGGCGTGGACGCGGTGTCCCTCCATCTTCGTCCACCCCCACCAGGGCAGCTAAGCAGCGCAGGAAGGGGGACCGGCTGGTCATCGCGTGCCAGGAGCAGACGTATTGGCTGGTGAACAGGCCCCCGGTGAGCCCCTGGGGGGAGGTTCTTGCACAGCCGTGGGGTCCTGCCCAGGGTCAGTATACTGCCTCATGTGCTCACTGAGCAGGGCCTCCTTTCTGACCCCTGGGAAGGATATGCTTTTAGGGCTTCTGTTGGGTGATAGGAAGTTCTCTTTCTGTGACGTCACAACCCAGAGGTCGCAAGGCCAGGCCTGAGCTGCCCCTGCCCGAAGACCAGGGCCCACCTGCTTCTTTCTGGGTCTAAGGAATCTGACGGAGGACAACACTGCCCTGGGGGAGTGAGGGGGGCACCCGAAGCCCTTGGGGGGAGGGGCGAGTGGGTGCACCTTAGGCCCTTGGGGGTAGGGGTGGAGTCACCTGAAGGCTCTGGGGGGCGAGTGCGGGCCAGGCTTCGCTGCAGCGTGAGGGGCTGAGGTTGCAGGCCAGAAGCTCCTGGGGCGCTGGCCTGGGGCCTGCAAGGTGGGTTGAGGCCCCACTGGAGAGCCCGGTGGCCATCTGCTATGAGGGCAGTGCCACCCGACCACAGTAAGTGCGCTGGGGGACGTCCCTGCGGGAGCAGGCACCGGGGGCATGATGGCTCCATCAGGTGTGGCTGGCATCTCCGGGAAGATGATCCCTAACCCTCCACCTGGGGTCCTGGACTCAGGGCAGGGAGGTGGCGTGGGCAGGTGTGGCTGAGGCAGAGCAGCGGGCTGAGGGCCACGAGGGCTCCTGGGCTCCGAGCAGGGAGGGCAGCCGCCACCTCCCATGGGTGGGCGTGCATGGTGGTGGGGCGGCAGGACCCCACGGGCTCAGCAGGGCCGCCCAGGGTTCCGGTCTGAGCAGCCCAGAGCCTGGGGTGAGCTTGGCCCAGGCAAGGAAGGACGAGAGGCCTGGGGCAGATCGTGGGCTTCACTTGAGGAGCTGGGTCAGGGCTGGAGAGGAGATGGGGTGGGCTGGGCGGACAGACGGGAGACGGGGCCCAGGCTCCTCTGAGCACGTTTCCTCGGTGAGGGTTACACGATTGGAGCTTCGGTGTCGGGGGTCAGGAGGGTCTCCGTAGTCCACCCGAGCTGTGCCCCCACTTCGTCTTGTCTCTGCAGCCGGGGGCCCCCAGTGTGCTGGAGCAGGGGCCAGGACGGGGCCCTTGCACAGCCGGGAGAGCGCTGATGGTGAGGGCCCTGCGGGCTTGCCCCCTCCCCCCACCCAACTCCCCCCACCCAGCCCCCACCTCCCCGCCCCCTCACTGTGGGAGGCCTGCTGTGGACTGCCTGCCCACCTGTCAGTCAGCCGGTCCCAGCATCCCGGCACTGGGTCACTTCGGCTGCTCTGCTCCTTGCCTCGCTGCCCCCATCCCAGTCCCTTGCTAACTTGTTCTCTCTTGCCTCCTACCTGCTGCCCTGGGTGCAAGTGAGTACAGTGGGCCCCAAGGTTGGGGGGCTTTCCCCAGCCAGGGCAGCATCAGAATCTGCAGGGCCTTAGGGGGGTGGGCAGGGCTAGGGGCCCAAGGGATCCAGGCAGAAAGAACCACACTCTCCAGAGCATGACTGAACTAGGACACACATCTGAACTTGGTCGCTGTTGAGTCCTCAGTCAGATCCCATAACACCCACAACAGGGCAGGTTCTTCTGGTCTTCCCGACTTAAGAATCATGCTTTGTGGTCACGGTTTTATCACTTCCATCAAAGTCAGCTGAGAGGGAAGGTCGGCATCACAGGGGTCCTAGGGGTGCCATGCCTCTCCCCTCCCTCTGGTATGTTTAAGCAGGAAGTAGTGATGGTTGAGGAACCTCAAGCAGCTCTGAGCATCCAAGGGCTTGGTCAACACCCTGGAACCTCCAGACTTGGGGCCCCAGGGAGCTTCCTGAAAAGTCAGACCCTGCAATAGAGGCAGGGGATCTGAGGGGCAGGGCAGGGGTGGGACATCAGGCCCCAGAGGGGCCTGCATTCTAACTGCAGCCCACTGGCCCCTTGCAGACCAAGACCGTGGATTTCTACAGGCGGGAGGTACGTCAGGGGAGGAGAGGGCAGGGGGCTGGTGGCTCCCAGGCCTGGCCCCCCTCACAGGCCTCCTGTCCTAGGTCGAGTGCTTACGCAGGGCGCTGGGCCGAGCCCGGGTGAAGTCCTCCACCTGCCTCGAGGCGTGAGTGGGATGGGGATGGCGGCTGGCACCCCAGGCCCAGACACTTCCCCCTGCGCCCTGGTCCCCACAGCCCCCCTGCAGCGGCCCTGGCACCCCCCCACCCCCAGGTACCTGAAGTTTAGCAGCCAGCATGGGCCGCATGACCCCATCATGTCGGGGTGCCTGCCCAGCAACCCCTGGGTCACAGACGACGATGCCTACTGGGCCATGAACGCACCCAGGTGAGCAAGTGGGCCAGGGGTGCAGGTGTGCCCACCCCATTCCTCACGCTTTTGACCTGCCTGCCCTCCACCAGTGCAGCTGTGCCCACCAGGCTGCGCGTGGAGCAGTGGGCCTTCAGCTTCCGGGAGCTCCTGGAAGACCCCGTGGGACGGGCCCACTTCATGGACTTTCTCGGGAAAGAGTTCAGTGGTGAGAAGCCCCCACTGTGCTGCCTGCTCGAGCCCCGACCTCAGGTGCCCAGCAGCCCGTGGTGGGCCTGACTTGGTGCCTGGACCCCCAGCCGAGAACCTCAGCTTCTGGGAGGCCTGTGAGGAGCTGCGCCACGGAGGCCAGGCCCAGGTCCCCGCCCTAGTGGACACGGTGTACCAGTGAGTGCTGCGGGCTGGGTTGGCGGCCGTGGGCAGCCCCGCGGGCCTGATCCGCCAGGCTCCTTGCACCCCGTGCAGGCAGTTCCTGGCCCCTGGCGCCGCCCGCTGGGTCAACATCGACAGCCGGACGATGGAGCAGACACTGGCGGGCCTAACCCAGCCCCACCGCCACGTGCTGGACGACGCCCAGCGGCACATCTACCTGCTGATGAAGAAGGTGGGTGTCCCCACCCCCCGGAAGCTGGGGTCAGACTGCAGTCCAGACCTGTCCAGACTCACCGCCCCTCCTGCCCACTGCCCTCCTTGACTTGAAAGCCATTTCCAGACTCCCTGTCTGTAGGAAGTTCCCTTAAAGGACATGCCCAACTCTAATTCCTTTCAGTGTGGCACAGAGGCCAGCATCACTTCCCAAACACCAACGGTATTCTTTATTTACTTTTTTTGTATTTTAAAAATATTTTTTATTTTTATTTATTTATTTGACTGCACCGGGTCTTAGCTACAGCAAGCAGCGTCTCCAGTTGTGGCACATGGGATCTTAAATTTATTTGTATTTTTCACTGTGCTGGGTCTTTGTTGCTGCTGCACAGGTGGTGGCTGCGTGTTCTCCACTCAGGAGGGACGCAGGGCCAGCTGTCTCTTCTCGTGGCAAAGCCCCACCTTGACAGCTCCACCCAGGCCTGAGGTCTCATACACCACTGCCTCCTATCTGTGCGTTGCTGGCCCAGCGGTACCGATCTTGGAGGAGAGACAGGACGGAGAGAGAGACTTGGTTCCTCTACCACTTTTCAGAATAGGCAGTTGGAGCCCTGGTATCTGCTGAGGGCAGTTGGTGATATCGGGATGTTTTTATTGCCACTGTCCATTCACATTTTCACTGTATGGGATGGGTTTTGGCCCCCTCACCTCCCGGGTGGTACAGAAACCCCCTCTCGGCTGGCTGCTCTCAAGTCCTGTGACGTGTCTGAAACCTGTGGTGCTTCCTTCCTTTCTATGAGGCCATCCTGCCCCAAAGCCAGCAGTTTCTCGAGGCCTCGGCCTTCCCTCTGTGGTGGCATTTGGAACCCTTGACCTGCAAACCAGACTGGTCTGTAGCGTCAGGGGTAGTCATGGTTACCAAGCCTTACAGTGGACAGAATCAGGGTGTGTTTTAAATAAAACACCAGGAGTTTGTACTGAAGCTTCTAATTTGGAATCACGCTTATAGCGTTCCCTTAACCTCTTTCTCCTCACTCACCTTCTGAAAATCTGGGTTCTCACTGGTACTATTATAATCACTCAACTTTTCCTCTAGATTCAATTCACTCAGTAGCTGAACCGAGGATCACGGCACTATCACTCAAAGTCACTGAAAGTCGTTTACTGTTTTTTCTCTTGGTCCTTTGGCTGTAGCCCCTCGGATGCTTGGTTACACGTAGTGAGGGTGATGTCACCCACTTGATGCCCAGCTTCACCTGTCCCCGCTTCACTTTCAATGTTTGTTAAATCACTTGTTTATTTTATAATCACGTGAAACATCCACACTGCTTCAGAATCTAACCTACAAAGCAAAGTACCTTCCACTGAATCTTGTTTATATCCCTGTTTCTCCACCTAAAGTTAACAATATAAATGTGTATTTATTTTTCTTTTTAAAACATAAGCAGCTGGGTTCATAGGTTCCTGTCCCTTTTTACTGAATGCTGTCATCCTGGCCCATGCCCTCACCCTCTCTCTGTGGGTCCTAGAGAACCAGGGACACGGGTCCCTGTCGCCAGAGGTTCCTGCCCCGATGGGGGCCGGTCTCCCTGAGTCTGAGCTGGTCTGGGGGGTGCCTGTCTGAGGCCCGGCCCCAGGTGAGCCCGGCCGTGCTGGTTGAGCAGGAGGAGGAAGGGCTCAGGGCGAGATGCTCTCTCTCACAGGACTCCTACCCACGCTTCTTGAAGTCAAACTTGTACAGAGACCTGCTGGCGGAGGCTGTGGTGCCCCTGGAGACCAAGCGGCGGTGAGCCAGGCGGTGCCCGGGGCGGCGGGCGGGGGGTTGGTGGCCAAGCTCTCAGGCCCCTTCTCGCCCGTAGGGTGTTCCCGTTCACGCGGAAGCCCCGGCACTCCAGCCCCAGCCCTGCTCTCCGTCCTGCCTCGGCCTCTGGGGAGCCCGTGGGTAGGGATGGTGATGGAGAGACCTAGGGGGCCCGGGGGGAGGGGGTATATCTGGCCCTCGTCAGCTGCTCTCACCTGGGGCCCTGGCAGCTGCTGAGACCCGGCGTGCAAGTGATCCTGCAGGCCTTGAGCATCCCGCCTTGCAGCAGCTCCTGTTCCCTTGTCGCACCCTCCCTGGGGGGCTGATTCCCAGGGCAGGGGTACCCTGCGCTGAGACGAGATGGCAGGTCCTGGTGTCCTGTGCTGGCGCCCACGCGGCCAGAGACTCTGGGTGCAGTCAGGTGGTCGCCAGCAGGGGGTGCCAGCCTGCAGGGGACCTGCCCTCCTGCTGGGCCGTGGCCTCCCCGCCTCCAGAGAGACAGAGACAGCTCCAGCATCACTGCTCCTCTGACAGCCGGGCCTGGTTCATGGCCCAGGGTGGCAGAGCTTTTGGGGAAAGACACCGGGGCTCCTTGGAGGGGCAGCGCCACCGCCCTCAGGGCGGCCCACACCCTCCTGCCTCCAGCACAGAAATAAAGGCCTCCAGGCCCTCCCTCTGAGCCCTCACTGCTGTGGTCCCAGTGGTGGTGCATGTGCATGTGGCATGGAGGCTGCAATCACTGGTGAGGAAGTGAGCAGTGGGCAGTTTGAGTGTCAGAGGCTGTGGGTTCAGGGTCCCGTATGTGGAGTCCACAGACCTTGGGCAGAGGTCAGGCTGCAGACTTGGGGTTTGGGCTTCGGGAGGAGACCGGGGGAGAACCTTGTGCTCTGGTGGCACATGGACGCCCGAGTTCTCCGGGGGGCCGGGTGGTGCTGAACCCAGGTCTCCAGGGCCAGCTCTGCCTGAAGGCACCCCTGTGGGAAGCACAATACCGGCCATATCCCCTGGAAGTGCAGTGGCCACCGGCACAGCTGCTTCACTCACAGGCCCGGGTGCACGGAGGAGGCTGTCTCTTGGCCCTGAGCCCTGGCTGCCGGCACACTGTCCTGAGGCCTGCAGGCTGCTCGCTGCCCGGAGCAGGCTCCTCTCTCTGCGGTGTGGGCCCTGCTCTGGGCCTCAGGGGCTCCATGGCTTCTCACAGGGACAAGGGATGCATTCCTTCAACTCCGGCCTCGTTGCCATGTCCAAGGCTTTTGCAAGAAGCAGAGCTGGTTTTAGAAGCAGCCTCGTCATGTAAACGCTTTTAGTAAATTCCTATAGGATTCCCCACATGGCCCCATTGCTTTGTGCCCAGACCTGCATCTCACTGAAGCTCCTGCCTGGGTTGCTCCTGCTGGGTAGCTGGGGGACTCCCCGCCTGTCCCAGAGGGGGAAGTGCATCCACAGGCCAGGCCCCTGCGCTGTTCTGAGTGAGCAGGGCAGGGTCGCAGACCCAAGACGCACTTGGAGGCTGTGCTGGATGCTGCCCACGCCTAGTCAGCCAGTTTGGGTGCTGGACGCCCACCCTCCAGATAGACTTCCCACCGATTCAGCAGAGACACATGTAGGGCTTTCCTGAGGGTGCAAAACCAGTGTTTATTCTGATTTCTTCCCGAGGTGCCCAGGGCCATCAGGCTGCGTGCTCTTGTCCGGTCACGGCGGAGCCCCACAGCACCAGGAAGTCTGGGGCGAACAAGGCACAGAGGTGACACCAACTGGGGTGGGGGGATGTCCCAGCACCAGGAAGGAGGGGCCGCTGGCCACAGTCAGGGCTGCAGGGACTCCTGAGGGACAAGGAGCCCTGATGTGCATCCAGGGGTGCATGTGGAGCCAGGTATATGCCGGCCAAGTCCTCAGGGCACTCATAGCTCCACATGGCACGTCCTCCTGCCAGGTCCATTCCTCGTGGCCCCGTCACGGGCTGTCCAGGTAACTCACCATAACCATGTGGGGGTCTGGGTCCTGAGGAGCCGTGACCCCGGGAGACAGTGCGGAGAAGGCGAGGCTCAGACGGAAGGGGGAGGGGACTTAGGTGGCTGTCTCCAGCCGGGCGTGGAGGGGCAAGGGTGAGCTGCTGTCGGCCCGGGCCCTGCCCAGGGAAACCCCAAGGGGCTTGGACGGGGGGCTGAGTGAGGACCTGAGTGTCCCTGGGGTGGCGGGACCAGTGCAGAGCGTGTGGCCAGGTCAGGAGTCAGCACGTAGACTGAGTCAGTGACGGACCGACGTCCTGGGACGTGTGACTGCAGTGGCCTCCTCCCCGTGGGCTCTGCCGGCCTGTCTAGGCCTCGCTTCGGTACCGCAGGCGGGAGAGCCGGTCCCGGACGGCCTGGTCGCTCTCGGGGCCGCCCTCGGCCAGGTGGATCACCCTGCCGCCCAGGACGAGGTCTTGCACCTTTTGTTTGGTCACAGAGACCAGGCCTGGCGGGTTGGGGCTGGCTGGGCCCGTCAGGAGTACGTAGGCAGCGTGGCGGCCCGGCTCCAGCAGAACCACTGCGGGGACACAGCAATCAGGGCGGGGGGCTGGCCAGGGTGGGCTTCCTGTAGCTGGCAGGCCCAGGCCCACAGGGGGCGCACTCACCCTGGAAGGCGACGATGGGGGCGGAGACGCTGTCAAGCTCCAGCAGGACGCCGGGCAGCGTGGGGTGGAGCATGTACAGATGGTGCCCGGCAGCTCCGGGCTCCTGTGTGGTGCGGGGTCGGGGGCGAGGCCAACGCTCACGTTGGAGGCCCTGCCCGGAGCTGTGTCCGCCGGGGTCCCGGGAAACGCCAGCACCAGCTCTGCACCCACCTCCTGCCCCCCTTCCCCGCCTGGCCCTCCTCGGGGGTCTTTTGGCTGCTGCCCGGCCACCCCTGTCCTCCCAGTCCCCCTCGTCTCTGCCAGCTCCGGGGGATTCTGTCTCCTTGCACGTCCCCAGCCACTGGGTCTGCCCCACGTTGTCAGCCAGAACCCAAGACTGTACCGTCTGGTTGGAATCAGTCGGCTCATGGATGCCCCAGAAGAAAAAGGCGGAGCGGTGGTCTGCGGTGGGCAGGCTGGCGGACGGCGGGTCCCCAGGGAGGCCCGGGAGGACCTGGCTCCACAGGACGGCCCCAGAGCCAAGGTCCAGGAGCAGCACCTGTCGGGGGCAGAGGACAGGTTGCAGCCCTGGGGGCGGCTCGCGGGGCCCTGGTCCTGCTCCCAGCTGCGAATAGAGCCGAGGCGGGAGAAGGTGCCACTGACCTGTCTGTCGGAGCCGGTCCCGTTCTCGACGAGCACGGCTGGGGTGTCGGGTTTGTAGTGGCCAAGAACGGGTTTTCTGGAAGGAGAGCAGAGAGGGAGCTCATGCAGGGCCTCTGTGAGGAGGTGCCCGGGATGGGGTGTGCCAGTGAGGAGGGGCTGCTGTCATTGGGGGGGGGTCTCACGACCCCCCCCAGCAGGGTGGCACCAGGTGACAGGCAGTGGCGTTGTCCCTAGGTGTCCACAGGGGGACAGGCTGGGGGGCCCGGCTCTCTGCAGAAGGACCCCATACCTCAGGACCTGGGTTGTCCCGAAGGTCCACCTGGGCGTCAGGTCCTGCCCGTCCAGCAGCACGCAGGCCTCGGTGCTCACGAGAAGCAGGTCATCGCCCGCCTTCCCTGGCACATTCATCAGGTAGCGGATGGCCCCCGAGCTGCAGGGGCTGTCTCTTATACACATCTAGATGTGTATAAGAGACAGCTGGTGGCACATGGACGCCCAGAAGCAAGAAACGTGAGGCTGCGCCCTGGGAGCCCCACAGGCGTGCTGGGGAGTCAGGGGGGAGGGCGGGATGCTCCCCGACCTCTCCCCTGACTCCCCAGCACGCCTGTGGGGCTCCCAGGGCGCAGCCTCACGTTTCTTGCTTCTCCAGTTTCAGGATAACAAGAGAACCTCACTGGATGCAGAGACCAGTGAGCCCAGGGGCACCCATCTCTCCCACTTTTTGTTCCATTTCTAGGCGCCAGGTTTCTGAGTTTGAGCCCAGGGTGACCCTAGACCCCTGGCACACGGCCTGTGCCCCCCATGGCTCCTCACTCCCCTCACGGCTCCTCGCTCCCCCCACCTGTGTACAACCAGCCTGTGCGACGTGGCGCTGAGCATGTCCTCCCAGAGGGGGTCGCTCTTGAGCGGGCTGTCCCTCCTGCTGACCTTCTCATACAGGCCCTTAATGGAGCGGCTACAGAGGGCAGTGCCTGAGAACACAGAAAAGCCTTGTCCCCTCTCAGTGGGAGGCCCTCGCATCCCTGGAGGCACAGCCAGCCCCATACCCGTCTCCACCCGGGTGCCAGCAGGCCCATGGAGGAGGCCATCCTAGGGCCGTGGGCGCCACGTACCGCAAGGGATGAGAACGTAGTGGGCCCCCGCCCTGGTGACGTGGAGGATGGAGCCGCTGGCCCCGTCCACACCCAGGCTGTCCGGGGGGCTGACCTGCTGCCCGGTGCCACCCGAGTAGATGGAGCCGTTGACCTGCAGCACGAGCGGAGGAGACGGGGCTCAGGCTGTTGGCGGGGTGTCCAGGGCTGACGAGGCTGGGGGCCACGGGGCCGCCTGCACTTCTCAGAGCTGCGCCTGCGGCTCTGGCAGGGAGCGCGCTCTCTGCCCGTCTCAGGGCCCCGGACGAGGCCCCGATGGGGAGGCCACACAGCTGGGATAGGGCGGTACCTGGTTCTCTTCCTGGATGAGGACCAGCAGGTCTGGGGCCCCATCAGCATCAAGGTCGGGCACGCGGAGCAGAGGGCTCAGGACGGACGCGTTTCCCCCAAAGCTGCTGGGCTGGCTCCACAAGGTCTTCCCTGAAACGGAACACAGTACCCAAGCACTGTGTGTGTGACTGCCGGGTGGCCCGCAGGCACGGTCAACGGTGTCCTTCTGGCAGCAGGCCCCTCCTTTGCCTGCATCGTGTTTGCAGGTTGGCTGATGTGGACCTCCCCTTCCCGGGTGGGCAGGGTCTGGCTCACCGCTGCTCTCTGGGGTCACACATGTGCACGCACCGGGCAAGAATGAAGGTGCAGGCTGGTGGGGACCCGGGGACTGCAGGTGCTGACTCTACGGTGTCTGACACAGGTACAACCTGCCCGCATCCGTATTTAGACGTGTTCTTAGAACATTTCCTCTTTATTTTCCTGCCTGTCCTTAAAACCACAGCTTATAAAGCAAGTGTCACCTTGAACCACCCTAGTGTCAAGGTGCAGGATTCCTCAGGGCCTTGGAAAGGGACCTGGGCCCGTTGTCTTTAAGGCGTGAACGCGCCTCACGGCTCGAGCTGGACTTGCGCACACCCTGCTTCCCCTGGACTTGGCCTGGCACCTGCACCTGCCCCGCGAGTGGGCAGCAGCTGGCTGCCTCAGCCCCAGGTGCCCACAGCCGCATTGGAGGGGAGGACAATGGAGTGTGACTCGTCACGGCCCCCAAGCCCGTGCCTTCCCTCCTGTCCAGATTCGCCGCCCCCGGGGAGGGCGAGCTGACCCCTGAGGAGCGTGCAGCCCTGAGACCCTCGAGCCTGGGAGGCCCGCTGCAGGGAGCAGCCCACCTGTGAGCGTGTCCACAGCGATGAGAGAGCCGGGCCTGCTGAGGACGACACAGGCAGAGGGCGCTGCGCTGCCCTTGGGCTGCAGGATGCCGCACTCCACGAAGGCCCCATCCTGGGCCACAGGCCTCTCCCAGAGGACGCTGCCGCTGGCCCCGGACACAGCAGCCACAAAGGTGCAGGGGCAGGAAAAGCCTGGAGGGAGGGCAGCCGCTGGCTGCAGTGTGACCCTGGGCCTTGGTCCCAAGCCCTTGGGGGTCAGATGGGGAGGGGACGACGTGGGCATGTCCAGGACTTCCGCCAGCTGCCTCCCCCAAACCCCGAGCAGGCCAGGGGACCCCTCCTCCTCCTGCAGGGAGCGCTCAGCTTTGGGATAAAAACAAAACATACCTTCATCAGCACAGGAAAGGCTGGAATTGCCGTGGCTGCTGTTGGTATTTTTATAAAGAAAGAGAATATCCTGGATCTTGTCCTTGTTCACGTCTTCTGCGGCCAGAAAGTCATAGGCGACTGGAAAGGAAACACCAGCCACGTTCCCAGGCCAGGCCTGGCGCGTCCCGCTCTGTGCCATGGGGCTGGAGCTGGGTGCAGCCGCGTGCGGAGGGAAGCAGGGCAGTGCCGCTTCCGCGGGCTGGCGACCCCATGCCCTCCAGAGGGGGCGTTAGGTGCCAAGGACACCTGGGCAGCACCTTCTATCAGGGCTGAGGCCCACCCTAATTAGCCTGGGATCTGGAGTCCACACGCAGGGGCTACCCCTTTCTCTGTTCAAGGACTCAGATGACAAACTACGTGCTTTAAAATCAGACATCTGAAGGAATGAAATGCGGCCCTTACCTCACCCCGGATACAAAAATTTTCTCAAGATGGATCAAAGACCTAAACTGAAGAGCCAGAACCATAAAACTCTTAGAAACCTGGGGGCAAACCAACAAGAGAAACAGGCGACAAAAGGGAAGAACAGGCAAACTGGACCTGATCAGGGGGCACCGTCAGGAGAGGGAAAAGAAGAGCCACAGAGAGGGATGAAGCGTCTGCAGACCGTGCACCTGATGAGGGGGATCCAGAGTGTACAACAACAAAAACAACCCAACTCAAGAACAGGCAAAAGACTGGAAAAGATGTTTCTCCTAAGATGTACAAATAGTTCATAAACTCACAGAAAGACACTCAACATCACTAGTAATAAGGGAAGCACGTCAAAACCGTGATAAGACACCACCTCCTAGTTGTTAGGACGGCGATTATTAAAAGAAAAGAAAAGAAAACCAGAGTTTCCGGCCTGGAGCCCTTGTCTTTTGCTCCTGAGGATGTAAAATGCGGCAGCCGCTCTGGAAAACAGCCCAGCAGTTTCTCAGAAAGTTAACACAGAATTAGCCTGGGCTCCGGCACTTCCATTCTTTGGGTGTACAGCCAGTATAACTGAAAGCAGGACTCAAGTAGTCACTTTTACAGGAACGTTCACAGCTGCGTTATTTACAAAAGCCAAAACATGGAAATAAGCCAGGGGTCCATGGGTCGAAGAATAAACAAAATGTGATCCATCCATAAAACAGCTTGTTATTCACCCATAAAAAAAAGAGTGAAATTCTGCATCAGGCTGCAGCATGGATGAGCCTCGAGTGTAGTGAGCCAGTCAAAAAGACACCTCAGTCACAAAAGACACCTCCAGTCATGTGAGGGGCTAAGCACAGGCGCCCCTGCCCAGAGATGAAGCAGCACAGAGGGCAGGAGGGCTTGGGTGAGAAGGCGGGTGGAGAGTCGCCCTGCACTGGCCACTGAACTTCTGAGATGACAAAAGTTTTGACAAAGCGATGATGGTCACGCGGTCTTCTGAACGAATGCCACTCAGTTGCTTACTCTAAAATGGCAATTTTTTTGGTGATACGCGTTTTACCAGAAAAATAAAAACTGAATACTGGACACAAGACTTTCAGAATTAAGTGGTGAAGAGCTTGGCAAAGAAACCCTCTCCTCCAAAAATAATGGTAAAATGAGACAGAATTATGAAAAGCTCCCATTTCAGGACTCTGGGAGCAGATTGAAGGCACACATTATTGGAGAAGCACTGATTTAAGACTTATAACCGGAGCTCTGGGCTGCCCACCCTCCATCAGCTGGGGACCACACGGGGTTAAGATCAGAAAGCAGCAGCTTCCTGCCAGAGGGACTGAAAACATGAGTGCCCTCTGGGCAGGCGGGGTGGGGGCGTGGGCAACTTCAGAGTGGATCACAGACCTCAATGGCAGAGCGAGAACTATAACGGGAAAACCCGGAGAAAATCTTCATGGCCTTAACTTAGGGAAAGAGTTCTTAGACACCAAAAGCATAATCCACACTAAAAAAATGGATACATTTGATTTCATCAAAATTTAAAACTTTTGTGCTTCAGTAGACACCCTGAAGAGAATGAAAAGACAAGCCCCAGATGAGTCACACATATTCGCACATCATATATGTGATGGAAGACTTGTACCTGGAAGATATTAATATAAAAACCTTAAATTTTTTTGATTGACATATATTTGATTAACAATATTGTGTTAATAATAAGACAATCATACTTTTAAGTGAGCGGAAGATATGAATAGACGCTCACCACAGAAGGAATAAGACCAGCCAATAATTCACGTGAACATTGCTAGTCACCAGGGAAACGCAAACCACAGTGAGATATCACTTCACACCCACTAGGAAGGCCACACGGCAAAGACCATGACGAATGTTGGCCAGTGGGGACATGAAATAGAGGCCTGGAAGGGACCGGAGTCAAACCGGACTTAGTGAGAGGTTCTACAACCCTGTTCCTGCCAGTCTTCCCAAGGGAAACAGGACACGTCCACACAAGGATTTGTACACAAATGTTCACAGCAGTGTTGCTCATGAAAGTCAGGAACTGAAACGATGCAAATGGTCACTGGCTGGTCAGTGGATGAACACTCTGTCCACACAAAGGAATACACGAGCGCATGGATGAACTCATGTGAGAGAAGCGAAGATGCGTCTTACAGGATTTCATTCACGTGAAATGTCCAGGACTGGCAAGTGCATGCAGACAGGAGCCAGTGGTGGGGACAGGCCACGGCGAGGAGCCGGCCAGGAATGAGGAGACAGTCTCAATGCTGGATGCAGAGACAGCTGCCCAGGTGCGCAGGCCTTCAACTGACTAAAGGTCACCGAGTCATGCACTCAACACAGGTGGATATTATGATACATGAATTACCTCTCAGTAAACCTGACAAAAATCAACATAGAAGCAGATGTTACCGCTTGCTGTCAAAATTAAGCACCAAATCTTGAACAGAACCGACTGTAAGTGGGGCTCATGGAAGAAATTTCCCTTATTCCACCAGAAAGTGAAAGTGACTCAGTCGTGTCTAGCTCTTTGTGACCTCACAGCCTATAAAGCCTATCCCTGGAATTCTCCAGGCCAGGATACTGGAGTGGGTAGCCTTTCTTTTCTCCAGGGGATCTTCCCAATCCAGGGATCGAACCCAGGTCTCCCGCACTGCAGGCGGATTCTTTACCAACTGAGCTATGAGGGAAGCCCTATTCCACCAGAGAGGGCTAGCAGTCTGTTTAAAGCAGCCCTGACGCAGGATGCCACCTGGCGGGCAGGGATGTGCCCAGGAAGCAGATTCAGCTGCAGGCCCAGATCGTGGGCACTAGTTGGCGGGGAGGGCTGGAGCCCGTCAGGAGACTGGCGGCCTGGTGCTCGCCTTAGGGATGGCCTTCTCTGCATCTATTCTGCCAGGTGCTCTCTTGCGAATATCTTTTTAAGTCAGGAGAGTAACCACACGGGCCCCTTTCTTTTCCCGACCCCACCCACCATCCCGAGGGCACTCCGGTTTCCGAGACTCCAGGGTACCCGGGGTCCCTCGGTGCCCCCGCCGCCCACACCTGCCGCGTTGTAATCGATCCTCCACACTCCCTGCGACGCCGGCCGGTCCGGACACGGGATGATGAAGGAGACCACAAACACCACGAGGAGGCAGGTGAACAGGGAGAGGAAGAAGGCCGCGGTCCGGCAGCGCGAGAGGCGGGTCTGCGGGGCTGGCGTCCCGCGGGGCTCCTTTCCTGCCGGGGCCCCTGCGTTCTCCGGCACCTTCCTGTTCTCGCTCTTGAGCGGGTGGATCTCGGCCTCCAAGTCCTTGCCGTCCGTCATCGTGTGCACATCCCTGAGTTCACCTCCCGGCCACTGCGGTGGCAACAGAAGGAGAGGCGGTCAGGAGCTGGCGTGGCCGTGGCCCATCAGCCAGGAGAGGCAGCAGGCACCACGGCTCCCGCCTGCTGACCCGGGTAGGGCAGCCAGGCGAGACTACAGCAAAGCACACGTTAAACAGTAACCATGAAGTGAGGCACCTCTGACCAGCCTCCCGCCTGCCCCGAGAGAGAGCCAGACCCCAGGGAGGGGCTGCGCTTACTCACGGTGTGACCTGGGCGTTGGGCGAGACCTGCTGGGGCCTGCGTCTGTCCCTGCGAAAAGGAACAGTGTTCAGGAGGCTGAGGCTTAGAGGGCTAAAGACACGGAGAGCACAGGTACAGCTTCTGACACACAGTGCCGCAAACTGATTGTTGCTGGAAACGTGGGTGGGGCCCACCTCCCTCCTTCCTGCCCCCTCGCCAAGTGCACCAGGCGTGGGCAGGGAGGGAACCTGAGGAGGCTGGCTCGGAAAACACAGTGGAAAACCCTTCTGAAGAGGTGAACCACTGACAGCTGCAAACCACCACCACCAAGCCCCGAGCTCTTCGTTGTGTGAGAAGGAAACACACTCCTGTTATTTTAGCTTTTAGCCATGCCTCTTGGCACGTGGGATCTCAGTTCCCCTGCCAGGGATCGAACCCGAGCCCCCTGCAGTGAAGATAAACCTCTGGACCACCAGGGAAGTCCCACACTTCTGTCCTGTGTAAGGCCAGGTATTTGTTATTTTGATCTTTTTTAAACAGCCAAATCAGAGAAGGCAATGGCACCCCAGTCCAGTACTCTTGCCTGGAAAATCCCATGGACAGAGGAGTCTGGTAGGCTGCAGTCCATGGGGTCACTAAGAGTTGGACACGACTGAGCGACTTCACTTTCACTTTTCACTTTCATGCACTGGAGAAGGAAATGGCAACCCACTCCAGTGTTCTTGCCTGGAGAATCCCAGGGACAGGGGAGCCTGGTGGGCTGTCGTCTATAGGGTCGCACAGAGTTGGACATGACTGAAGCGACTTAGCAGCAGCAGCAGCAGCAAAGAGCCAAACCAGTGTCCTAACGGACACAGATCACATTGAGAGGACGCAGGGGATTACAGGGCCTGAGTGGGTGAAATCCTCATCCACCCAAGAGGGAGGCCCTGCTGGAGGTTAAAACCAGGACGGTGTGACGGGCTCCCACGGGGTGGGTCAGGGAAGTGGGAAGAGGCCACAGAAAGTGCTGATTCCCTGTATAAACTTTTTACTTTCTCCCTTTAATGGCTTTTCTCTATTTATATAATAAAAACCCGTGTATACACCCACTAGAGCGGCTTTAGTAATAAAGTGAAAAAATGTAAGCGTGGAGGAGGAGGTGGGGGCCCTGGGTAAAGTCGTGTGCGGCTGAGGGGGCGGGCACTGCGGCAGCTGCCGTGGAGGTGGCCTGGCAGCTCCTCAGACGGTCAGACACGGGGCAGTGGTCTGACCCAGTGGCACCACTCCTGGGCATCCCCCCAGGAGACCCAGAGCACCTGCACACAGACACTCAGAGCTTCATTGTTAGAACAACCCCAGTGTCTCTCTACAGGCGGTGGGTAAGCAGCATGGGTCTGCCCACATGACGGAGTATTACACAGCTGTGAACACTCACTTGGTGAGACTATGCAGACACAGGTCACACACTGAACAGCTTCATTCCGTGTGCCCAGAACAGGCAGCTCCCTTGACGCAGAAAGTAAGTGAGTGGGTGCCAGGGGCGGGGGAGGTGACTGCTAACAGGCGTTGCTTTGTCCTGTGATGTAACGATGGCTGCAGACCTCATGCGTGTACTAAATGTCATTGATAGTAAGGTCCATGTTATGTATACATTACCACAACTGAAAAACCAGACATCTGTGCCTTCTCCTCAATGTTGAGACAGGAGTTTTCACATCGTGAAAAGGTGAGCCTGTCAAGGAAATGAGCTGAACACAGGAAATGGAGCAAGGCTTGTGACCAGGGCCTCCTCTCAGCCCAGCATCTGACTGCAGGGGAGGAGTGGGGTGCCAGGAGAGAGGGTCTGGGAAGCCGGCTCACAGATAAGTCGTCAACACCGGGCGTTTTGAACAGGCACCCTCATGCTGGTAGGTTTACCTCTTTTGCCAAGTGGTTGGTGGGCATTTCAGCCCTGCTTTGGTATCCACAGCAGCAGCACAGCTGTGGAAGTCGGGGGAGGGGGGGATGCTGTGCCCGCCCCAGCCATGGGGACTTGGGATGCGGCCCCCTCTCAAGCTCTGTGTCCCCGACCCTGCGGGCAGTTCTCGTCAAGTGTATTAAACCCAGAAAAAGTGAGTTGACTAAAGGAAAGTATTAAAGGACACTGAGCGCACTGCTGTCCTGCGGGCGTGGCACAGGAATGGTGTGGGGCCTGCAGACGATGTGGGGATGCACAGGCCTGGTTGCTGGGAACCTGCCGTATTGTGAGCTGAAATCTGCCTCCCGTGACCAGCTCCCAGCCCAGATTCTGTGCTGTGGAGTCACATCTAATCCCTCTCTTACACGTAAGCCTTCCCAGCGTCTAAAGACCATTAATGAAAAACCGTGTTCAGGAGGCTACCGCCTGCCCCGAGAGCTGCGGCCCATGACAGGTGCGGGCTCTCTGGTGCCCCGCCCAAGGTACCCGTCTGACCTCGCTACACCACCCAAGGTTCCTGATTGCCAAAATACCGCAGCTAACATTGGTGGAAAGAGAATTTGTTGGATAGAGGTTGTTGTCTGCGTGGTTCAGTGGCTAAGTCACGCAGACAGTGCCAAAATGGAGGGGAGCCAGAGAGCCAAACTCAGAGATCGGTGGGCACTGGGGACCCGAGGTGGCCGGGGCTTGGCGGGCCCACAGCTGGGGGCAGTTGGCGCTGGCACCAGGCTCTGCCTCGGGCTCTCTCAGTGGGATGCTCCTGGGGCAAGCTGGTCACCCCTCCAGTTGCACATCCACTGTGGACCGCCCACCCCCTGGGCTGGCCCTGTTTCCAGCCCCGCACTCTCCCACCAAGGCCCTGGAGGAGTCCGGAGACGGCACGGCAGGCGGCGGCACGGACAGACTGGCCCTGAGGAAGCACAGGCTCTCCATCCTGCTGTGCAGCCACGCAGGCCCCAAGCCTCCAGTCACGCCTGTGAGCAAGGCCAAAGGCCACCGGCCTCACCTCGGGCAGGGCCTGCCCGCACGGCCAGTAATAAACCACTCCAGAAAGTGAAATACTGAGCTCTACCTTGCAGCGTCTTCAAGAGCCGTTTCGGCTCCTGTGAGCTAACAGTGTGCTGGGGCGAGCCAGGGGTGTCTCTGGCTGGAGGCTGAAGCAGCGCGGGGCCTTGGCCCTGCTGCCTATCCCCGATAGGAGCCAGAATGCCAGGCACCTCCCTGAGTAAAGAGCTCACTCTAGTTACTCTGAATAACTTTTTTCCTTTTAATCATTAACAGAGTTCCAAGTTAAAGATATTTTGTAACAAGCAGGTGAAGAATACTAGCTCCTTCCTGGGGAAGGTTTGTGTTCTTCAGAGAGAAACCTTACCAAGTCACAAGACTTGATTCACCTTTACCAAGTAACAAGACTTGATTCACCTGGAAACAAACCGTGCACAGAGGGAAGACAGGGGCAAGACTCTAAACCACTCCCTGGACTCCTCCTCCTTCCTGGGTCCCTACAGGCCAGGTGGGGCTCTCGTGTCGGGTGGGGGTCCTCACGCCCACGGCGCTGCCGGCCGCCCCTGTCCTCAGACGCACGGACAAGGGAGCGCCTGTGGAGGCTGGCGGCCGGGGGAGGCGGGTCTGCGCCACAGTGTCTCCAACACCGTCCAGGACGTCACCACCGGCCGGGGCCAGCCCTGCGAGCTTTCTGTAACATCTTGTGAGTCTATAATTAGTTACAAGTACACAGTTTAAAAAATAATAAAGAAGGGGGGGTCCGAGCTCCCCCTGTGTTGGCGCCGCCCTGGAGCTGCCTGATCTTGAAGCTTCTGCTCCAGAGTCAGAGAACTGTTTGTGCTTTGTTCTGCTTGTTCTTGGCAGAACATCAACCACAGTGGAATTTCTGCAAAGACCTCTGAGAACAGTCAACCTCCACCCTGCCTGTTTCAAACCAATCACTGCCTTTCTGCAGGCCCCCCATGGCAATCACTTCTCTCCCCACCATGGGGAGAATGTCCCTCTGGTTCTCTGCTGCTCACGTACAGCGAGTCCCCGAAGAAGACAGCACAGGTGTCTGAGGTCACGAAGGGCCTGCCTGGGCAGGAGGGGAGCCCGTGAGGGCGTGGTGGGGCTCCAGGGTCCCCCAAGCTGAGGGCACACCTGGATCTGGCCTGGGTGCCCACAGCACCACTCACAACTGAAGGCGCTGAGAGTAGCTCAGGGTGCCAGCCCAACCCCTGAGCCTGGCAGATGCACAGTACAGTGCCCAAAGTCTCCCTGGAGCTGGATCAGTCAGTCGGTGAACCCCAGGCTTTTGTCCGGTCTGTTTCAGATCGCAGCTGTTCTGGTTCAATTCCACACAAAGCGGGAATAAAACTTAACAGGTCTTTTGCCTCTAATACTGCAATGAAACCTCTGCAACCTTAACCCCGGAATGAAGCCCAAACCCAGGTGTGTTGATTAATTAGCCCCTCACCTGCCAACACAGGAAAGCCCACAGCCTCCCACCGATGGGCTCTCAGTAACAGGCCAGCCTGGGCATGGAATGCATATTTTCTACGTCAGCAAAACTCAACGTGGGAGCCTTGTGTACGCATCCTCATCAGCATCAGGGCAATAGATGCTGAAGGAAAGCACAGCCTGCGCTGGGCACATGGACACCGAGGGAAAGAAGCCGCTTTCACCTCAAATGGGGCTTCCCTGATAGCTCAGCTGGTAAAGAATCCGCCTGCAATGCAGGAGATCCCGGTTCAATCCCTGGGTCAGGAAGATCCATTGGAGAAGAGATAGCCTACCCATTCCAGTATTCTTGGGCTTCCCTGGTGGCTCAGCTGGTAAAGAATCCACCTGCAAGGCGGGAGACCTGGGTTTGATCCCTGGGTTGGAAAGATTCTGGAGACGGTAAAGGCTACCCACTCCAGTATTCTGGCCTGGAGAATCCCATGGACTGTATAGTCCATGGGGGTGCAAAGAGTCAGACACGGCTGAGTGACTTTCACCTCAAATAACAGCTGTTAGGATACAACAGAGAAAGAAAAGATAATACAGGGCAAGGCCCTGAGGCTCAGCGATTTGAATCCTGACCTCATTTGCAGCCCTGTCCTTTTCTGTCATTTCTAAGCTGCTCTGGGACTTAACGACAGAAATCAAGCTGATTCACAGGATTTTCGGTCACTGGGTTTTTTTTCTCCTGATGCTTCTGAGCTTCTCAAATAACTACGAAAGTAAACCAACAGAAAAAAGAAATGAAGGGAAAAGTGAAAGGTAAGAAAGAAAATGCATCTAGATGATATCTGTTAAGGTAAAAGGTATGAGTCTAAGAATCACCTGCTTGAGATAAACACGCAATCACTGTGTGAGGCTTTTCAAAGCCGCCCTCCCCGCCACCACCCCTAGCACTAAGAAGCCTCACCCAGCAACCCTGGGTGTGTCTGCTCAAGGCCAAACCTGCGCTCCTGCCCGGCGGGGAAGGGCAGAACACTCAGCAAGAGTTAACGTTTGGAGGGGCAAGAAGATGCAGTATTTGGAGAAAAGAAATAACTCCTTTTCCTCCAAGAGTTCTTTCTCTGAGAAGAGTTTACAGAGTCAGAGACAATAGAAAAATCAAAAACAGAAAAGCCTCACCCTAACTTTGATGCATAATGAAAGCACAAAGAGTCTATCTAACAAGGCTAACAAAGAGTCTAACAAGGGAGAATTGCCCCGAAAAAGACCTGACGATTCTACAGGGATTATGAAAGCAGGGGGTTAACTTTTTAAACTAAAATTTGGTAACTTTTTTTTGGAGAGATCATTTTAGAGGAGTTTAATAAGAAACGTGTCCCCCACCCACACCCCCTGCCCAATTTTAAAATGTTCAGATTTACAGCATTCCTTTTTTTTTTTTTTGGTTGTGCAAAGAGGCTTGTGGGATCTTAGTTCCCCAACCAGGGATCGAACCCACGTGCCCTGCATTGCAAGACAGATTCTTAGCCACTGGGCCAGCAGGGGAGTCCCCACAGCATTCTTTTAAAGGAATTTTCAGACTATGAATCAAAGAGGTCAGATGTTGAAAATTAAGCTCTTCAAACAGAAAGGCTGTTTGCATATTTTTAAAAATTGGCTTAAAGTAAGTAAAATTTTTGTTTAAACTGCATGCCTTAAAATCTTAACTCTGGTTTTAGCTGAGAATTTTGAGAACATGGAACCACAGTCTGCTCTGTGAGTGAAGAAGGAAGGAGGCACCCACTGGTATTTGCCCAGAAGTCCTGGTGGAGACACAGACCACCTCCCTCCATTCACGCAGGAATAGCTGCTTCTATTACTTGACCTTACTAGGGTGACAGCCTCACAAAGCAGGTATTATTTTAATCAAAGATAACTGTGAATCAGAAAACATGAAAAACATGTCGGGAACACTCAGGAAAAACTCTGACTATAGATTAACCTCAGTCTTTTAGCTTCACCGGTTAGTGAGAGAAACCAAAAGGATTTTGTCACTGGATTAAACCATGACAAGATTTAATCGAACAGATCAAGTCCAGCAAGACTCGTAAGGTGGGGGTGAGGGAGGAGCAGGCTTCTCTCTGAGGGGACCTCTCCCCCTAACTCACACTCAGAGGGCTTATATTTCAGAGGGGCAGGAATCATACAGGACGGAACACAGAGCATCTGATCGCGTGTCCACTGCCTTTGCTCATTCGGCCGTGCTGTGACTGACCCGTAAGGGGGCTGGTTTTCAAGTCATCTGTGGGGCTGGGTTCCCTGCCAGGAGGCCCTCTCGAGCCTCGGCTGGACCGCGTCAAACCTCAGGAAGCTCTGCGTGAGCCCCATGGACCGGGCGGGCCACCTTCCACCAGAGAACTCGGGCTTTTTCCTTCAAAGTGCCCATGATACTCCTCCCGTAGCCACTGACGAAGAGCTATTTTAGGGCAGGCACACTCTCGGTGCCAAACACATGGCAGACGCTGGGTAAGTGTCAGTTACGTGGGGAGAAAGCTTCACGCAAGAGCTTGTCTTGGTGCTCAGACCTCCTGACCTGTAATCATGAATCCACCTTACAGCACACGTGCCCCAACGCTCGTCCCCAAAGCCAGCTATGACATACACAAGCGGTCTAGGAATGTCTTTACATCAGGACTGCTCCGACAGCATTCAACCAGAGGCATGCATGTGACAGACGCCCTCAGAACCCAACTGGGCAAACTGGGTTTTCGGCTGAGCAAAGCAGAAGTCAGACAATGCCCACTTCAGTGTTCAGTTGTTTACAGCCGAACAACTATTTCCTCTTGTCACTAAGCAAATAATCTCAAGACAAAGAAGACGCCCTTCATCATCTTTCAAATGAGGTCAAATTTTAAGATCATTCACGGTTCCTGGATAAAGACAAGTGTTTCACGGGCAGGTCAGTGCTTAGGGACCAGACCTCAGCACAATCCCTTTCCTTCACAAGACTCAGGACCACACCTGTCGGAGCGGGTGAGGGTGGCTGGAACACTGCCTAAGAGTGAGCTAAGAAGGACTAGCCACCTGTATTTCAGATGAGTGACTATTACACAGGACAAGGGTTTGCAGATTTATCCATAAAATCACATGGAAGAAGCCTGAGTTCTACGGCAGATTTAATTTCTTCTGATTCCCCCACAAACCAGTGTTTCTTCTTGTCCTCACATTAGGGAAGGCAGAGCTTTTAAGAAGATAAAGAATGACTTATTTGATCACCTTTCTTTCATCAATCCTATAAGTTGGTCTTCACTTGAATTTACTTATTTTTTAAAAGCTTTTGGCACACAAACGTTTAGAGATTCGTGAACGCAGAGAGCACTAGCCCCATCCTTCCACTCACTCACTCAGTTCAGTGATTTCTAACAGAGCCAACCGTTTCGTCTACAGACCAGCACCCTTCTCCACCATGCCCCACCTCCAGGTTTTAAACAAGTTGCTCCAGTTTTGGAGACATGCCATTTGATCTCTCAACCTCTGCTTCCTGGTTATTCATTTAGGAATCAGTGTTCTTTTCGGACACCATATCCAAATTCCATGAAGGATTTAACACAGTGAAAGGGAACAAAATTCACTAAGTTTGTGGGTTTTATAAAGACTGATTTTGAGTGAGGTATCCAGTACATTTCGAAACAACCAACAAACCCTGTTGATTCTGACTTACCTCTTAAATTAGCTTCTCCTACCAACAGCAACTACTTCAGGTCATACTTTCATAATTTCTCACTTGGATTTCTGTAGCCCTCTCAAATCTTGATAAAAAAAAACAAAAACAAAAACCTGCCTTCATGCTGCAAGAGACATCTTTCTAAAACATCTCCTGATTATGTCATTCCCCTGCTTGAAACTCTTGACCAACCCTTCACAATTTGCCTGCAGGTCTTTTCACCACCTGGTTCTTGCCAACCTGTAGTGTCATCTCTCCCCAAACCCTACACTGAGTTTGGTCTGTTCCCTCAGTCATTAGGCCTTAAACGCCCACTCAAACCAGACCACCCCCTCCGCACCTGCCATTGCTCCTTACTCACTGAGCCACTGGTGAGACCTGCCCCGGATGGCAGAAACTTCAGAGGGTATCCCTTCTTTGTGGCCTTTGTTTTCCCAGGATAAAGCATAGTGCATGGCATAAAATAAACACACACATTCACCTGTCAATAAATCTCCAATCCTTCCTATGGTCTGCTTGTAAACTTTTCTTGGAAGAGTAACTCAAAAATGCATTTTTTGTTGTTGTTTTTCTTTTTGTGGGCTTTTTAATAAATGCATTTATTAACAGTTTATTTTGAAATATACACTGTGCAGGAGCAGGTGACTTTTAAAGCCTCGTTTGAAATATACAGCATGTATCAGATGTTGGGGTCAGTTTGACTACCTGACATCTACCCCTTGTTTCTGTAAGAGCACCTGGATTTTCTCTGGGTAAATGCACTTTTCCACAAGCTGACTGTGGTTCTGGTAACTCTGAGGAGAGCTCCTTGTCTAGAGTTAGTTAGCTAACAGGGGTTAGTTAGCTAACAGGGGTTAGGATCCAACTGGAATTACAAAGAGGCACTCTTCCCATAGGAGTGGTTTTAAAATAAGTTCACAAGCTCTTTGATGTGCCTTCCTTCAAGGTGATGTCTTTGAGGACCTTTCTGGCAGTCCAGTGGTTAAGAACTTGCCTTTCAATGCAGGAGATGTAGGTTCGACCCCTGGTAGGGGAACTAAGAGCCCACGTGCTGGAGCGCAACTAAGCCCGAATGCCACAACAAAGACCCAGCACAGCCAATAAGTGAGTAAATAAATGCCTACTATGCCCCTTAAAACTTCCCTAAAACACTTTCCTTCCCATTATGACTACCCAGAACCAGCCAAAATTCTGCTTCCTAGATATGTTAGAGACCCAATGGATACATTCTAGGCATATCCAATATACCTTGGTCATATCGTTTTTTAAAAAAATAAAAAGGTGAAGTCTTTTGTGCTTAGTGATGCTAGAGATAGAATGTGGCAGGAGAATCAGCAAAACTGCAAAACAAGCTCATAAAGGTGTGGTGGCTTCACCATCCTCTCCTCTCTGACGTCCTGCTCTGAGGCGAGGGGGCCGTGGGCCCTGTGCAAAAGCCCCCCAAGCTAGGATATTAGAACTCCAACAACAGCCCAGAATGCACCGAGGTCTTGAGTGAACACGCTATCCTGGAGTCAGAACCTCCAGTCCCAATCAAGACGTTAGAGGACGGTGGCCCCAGCCAGTATCTTGGTTGCAACCCCATGAGAGTCCTTGAACCATAATCACCTAAGTCAGTCATGAATTCCTGACCCACAGAAACTGATAATAAATGTTTGATGTTTTAATCCATTAAACTTTGTGCTGATTTGTTACAGAGCAGCAGATAACTAATACAAGCAGGTAGGACAGAGTCAGAAAGCCAACACATAAACTGATTAAAGAGTTATGTGAGAAGGTAGTGGTATTAGTGAGACCCCATGTGCCATCATCAGATCCTGATGGTCTCATTTAAGCTGCTGGCCCCATGTGTTTCTGGTCCCCTGGACATTCCTAAAGGAAAGGCAGTGGAGTCCCTCCAGAGGTTGAACTAGTTTTAATAGATGCTTGACACTCGAAGCCGAAAGCACTAGAACCAGTGCAACAGGGGCTCAGAGAACTGGTAAAATGCCCAAGCAGATCTCCACTTGGTTGCTAACAGGGCCATTTTCATTTCATCCTTTCCTGCTCAAATTAATTTAGCTAACTTATTGTACTTACTATCTGTATCTTCCCATAGAATTGAAGCTCCTTGAGAACAGGAATTCCTTCAGTTCAGTTCAGTTCAGTTCAGTCGCTCAGTCGTGTCCGACTCTTTGCGACCCCATGAATCGCAGCACGCCAGGCCTCCCTGTTCATCACCATCTCTCGGAGTTCACTCAGACTCACATCCATCGAGTCAGGAATTCCTTGATCAGTGCTAAATCCTCAGCATAGACAACCAAGCCTCACCGCCCCCCCCCCCGCCCCCACCCTCGGGGCACTTTTTGAGTTCCCTAGAGCTGCTGTAACTGCAAGCTCCCAAAGTGCAACAGAGGAGGGGGAGAGGTCTGGGTGAGGCTCAGAACATCAGCTGCCTGAGTGAGTGAGTCGCTCAGTCCTGTCCTACTCTTCGCGCATGGACTGTAGCCTGCCAGGCTCCCCTGTCCATGGAATTCTCCAGGCAATCAGCAGCCTAGGAGGAGGCAAGCCCATCGCACAAGCTCCTCGGCTGAAATTACAGGGTTGCAAGGAATTGCCTGTCAGTTCCCAGGCAGGCAGTTCACGGGAGAGCTGAAGTCTCACAGACAGCGTTCTTCCTCCTTTTCAACCCTGCCTCGCTTTTGCTTAGAAGTCCGGCCGCAGAGAGCGATCACCCCATACATAAGTAACCGTCAGCTGAGCTTCGGTTACCGGGCCGGTCGTCTGACAGGCGCTGTCCTAGTAACAGGACATGGATCTCTGACCGTGGCTAGCGGCAGCTCACGAACATCCTGTCTTAGCATATTTTAAAATTACTCCCCAGGCAACCCATGAAGCAATGGCTGGCTCGCCTCCCGAGCAGCTAACGAGGGGTGGGAGTTAATCCTGTCCTGGGGGAAAAGCGTGGCTGAACTGAAGCCCGGCTGCGGGAGTCGGATCTGCTCGGAGCGCCTCCACCCACCGGGCGGCGCGGACACGCGCGGACCCCAATGCCGGGCGGTGCGCGCGAGCACGATCGGGCCCTGGGGGCAGGGGTCTCCTGGGACCCCGCGGCGGCGCGGACACAAGCTGCGGGCAGGGAGGGGGCGGACCGCGCGAGCCCTGCGGCGCGCACGCGCGAGGAGGACGAGGACGCGCTACTCACCTGCCGCCGCGCCCTCGCGAGGCTGCCGGAGCTGCTGCCGCGCCGCCGCAGGCCTCTCGGGCCCGCCTCTGGCGTCACTTCCGGTCGGGTGGGGCGGGCCAGGCGAAAGCGCCCGGGGTCCGGCCCCGCCTAGCGGCCCGCCTGGTTGCCGAGCAACACTGAAGGCGGTGAGGGTCCGCCCGGCGAGTTGCACTTGGGGTTTTGGCTGCTCTGCTGCGGTTCAGCGGTTGTCGGCGCGTTGGAGCCTCTCTCGTAGGTTTTCCGTGTGTTGGCCGACGCTTCCTATTCCGGAAGTGCCTCTTCTGGTCGTTGGTCCAGTTTTTTTCTCAGTGGGGTGTGTTTTCGTACTGTTTCTTGGCGCTCTGCTGCTGCTAAGTCACTTCAGTCGTGTCCGACTCTGTGCGACCCCATAGACGGCAGCCCAACAGGCTCCCCCGTCCCTGGGATTCTCCAGGCAAGAACACTGGAGTGGGTTGCCATTTCCTTCTCCAATGCATGAAAGTGAAAAGTGAAAGTGAAGTCGCTAAGGAATGTTAAATTCTTGTCGGTTGCTTGTGTCGTTAAGTATCTCGTTTTGCGCCTTGTCTTTTCAGTTTATGGATTTCTATTTCAATATAAAAAGTACCAGTCTTTTATGATAAGTACCTTGTCTTGTTTAAAGAATCCTTTCCTACCCCCGTTACTCCCTCACATTTTAAAGTTTTGATTTTAACAGTTAAGTCCTTAATTCAGTTTGAAATAGCCTTAGTATGGGCTAAATAAGTAACTTCATTTTTTGCCCATTTGGATAACTAACAGTCCAAGTGCCATTTATTGAATTAGTCCCTCTTTCCCCAGTAGTGTGCAATGGCACTTACCGTATTAAAAAAAATCTATATATGCATGGGTTTCTGTTGACTTTTTAATATAAGCGTTATTAACTTTGTCCTAATGCTCACATAATGCATTAAATTAGGTTTTTTATTAATTACCCCACAGTAACAGTAACTATGAAACACCCTCCACAGGCCTCCCCGACACCCACCCAGCCCATTGAGAACTGATGGAAATTTGTCTTTTTTGAGTGACCAGATGCTGCGCAGTTGAGAGGTTCAGAAAAATCACTTCTATCTGTTCAGAGAGGGGATCTGGATCCCCTCCAGATTTGAGTCCTTTAGTATGTAGATGAATCTCTCTGGACCCAGGCAGCCCCAGGGTCCTAGGTCTAGACTTTTAAGACTCCTGGACCTCATTATCCTTGAAATGTAAACACTTGGATCATGATAACCAGCCTTTCTCCTCAGTACCTGGGCACCTAAGCCAGGCTGTAACTACTTGACCCTCTCAGAGAGATAAGGCAAGTTATTATACTTCTAAATCACAGCAATTAACTAGACAAATAACTACAGACCTAATTCTCCACCAGGCTTCTCTGGTGGCTCAGATGGTAAAGAATGACTGCAATGCAGGAAACCCAGGTTCCATCCCTGGGTGTGGAGGATCCTCTGGAGAAGGGAATGGCAACCCACTCCAGTTTTCTTGCCTGGAGAATCCCATGGACAGAGGAGCCTGGCGGGCTACAGTTTATAGGGTTGCAAAGAGCTGGACACTACTGAAGTGACTTAGCCCGGACGCAATTCTTTTAAGTATGTGAAGAGTCTCAGGGGACTAGAGATTTCTTTAGAGCACTGGGAAATGGAGAGAAGTCTTATTTGCTCATAGCTTCTTTCTGGGATCAGTATGTATTCCGGTGTGCTAGGGCCACATGATCGCAGTTACAATAAAGAGAATAAAGAGTTAACGATCAAAGGAGAAGAAAGAATATGGTCTTTGTTCAGATGCTATGATTATATTCTGAGAAAATACAAAGTTTTTTTTTAGATGTTCTTTAACAGGTTTGGGCTTCCCTGTGGCTCAGAGGGTAAAGAATCTGCCTGCAATGCAGGAGGCACAGGTTCAATCCCTAGGATGGGAAGATCCCCTGGGGAAGGCAATGGGCTACCCACTCCAGTATTCTTGCCTGGAGAATCCCATGGACAGAGGAGTGTGGCAGGCTAGAGTCCATGGGGTCACAAAGAGTTGGACATGATTGAGCGACTAATTTTTCTTTTTTAAAACAGGTTAGAAATGTTTTCTTCTATTCCTGATTTCCTAATATCATTGTGAAATAAAATTAATATTTTATGACAAGACAAGAAAAATTTAAACATGGAAAGTTCTTGTCTGCCCTTTGGCCCCCTCTTCCCACATACTGTGCATTGTGTATCTGTGTTATACATGGACCAGCCTTCCCCTTCATGGAATACCAGTTCAACCATAAAGAGCAGCATTCTCCCAGCACCAACAAGATAACTCCTTAAAAGATAACATTCTTTCTTGATCTAGTATAGGGCCATATGACCTGCCATGATGACACTTAGATCTGGTTGCCATGTAAATTGTCAATAATATGTCATTGATGAACATCCCTCTGTCTCAAAAAACTTATGTAACACTTCCTTGACTTCTAACAGTTCTCAGAGTTTTCTGAGATGCTCTTCCTGGGCTATAATCCTCAAATTGACTTGAATAAAGTTTTTCATTTCTTTCTCACGTCAATTGATTTATTCTTCGTCAACATCATCAACTTGCATTGAATTTTATTAACTGTTTTTTTTCTGCATCTCTTAAGGTGATTATGTGGTTTTTCTTCTTTAATCTTTTAAAGCAATAAATGCCATTAACTTTCTAAAGATAACTGATCCTTGTATTCCTAGATTAAACCAATTTGTTCATGGTCTATTACCCTTATACATGCTGCTAGATTTCACTTGCTGATACTGTGTAGAATGTTTGCCTCTGTGTTAATGAGTGAGGTTGGATTATACCACACTTCATTTTACTATCCTTGTCTAGTTTTGTTATCAATACTCTATTGGCCTCACAGAAAGAATTGGGCAGTGACCTTTTTATATTTTTTGGAGAGGTTTGTGGATTGGAATAATCTGTTCCTTTAAAAAGTTGGGCTGAATGTGGTTTATCTGCCTGACTACAGGATGCAGCAGTGGGCCTGCCGGGAAGCTGAGAGGCGTATGAAATACCCAGAGGCCAATGGCCTCCCCATCATGGAATCCAACTGCTTCCACGACCCCAGCAAGATCCAGCTGCCAGAGGATGAAGACTGACTGGTTGCTGGAAGGCGCTTAAGAATCACCAGCTTCTCTACCCTGCCTACTCTTCTGACCTCTTCTTAGAGCACCTAATTAAAAGGACTTGAAAGTGTGAAGAAAAAAGTTGAGTTGAAAACCAGTTTTTTCACCAGCATAAACTAGGTAGGCCTGATGCATTCTTTGAGGAAGAATTTTAAACTAAGATTTATTAATATCTTAATGCTGCATAAAATCCCACTTATTAGAGCAGGAAGGGACAGAAAGAAACTGCAGATACTGAGGTGAAGTTCTGGGCAATGTTGAATAAAAAAAACAGCAACACAGATACACACAATACGAGAGCATTGAGTTCAGTCTTACTTAGGATTTACTGAAAACAGTAACTCTGAAGACAATAAGCTCTGAACTTCAGAACTGCTCCAAAGAAGTGTGTGAGGAGGTCAGTATATATTATATATATGATTTTGTTTTCATTTTTACATGTTCACCATTTTTTTTCTTCCCTTTTTGCTCACCATCCCTTCATACATCTCAGACTGTCTTTTGAGATAATTTTCTTTCTGAATGGCATTCCTTTAGTGCAGATCTAGATTTAGTGCCGTTTTAGATTTAGTGCCGTTTTAGCTTTAGTTCCCCAGAAAGCAGAGCTTGACAGCAACGCTTTGGTACTGTTTTATTAAGGACCTCATTCCCAGGGAATTAGGAATGGGAGGAAAGCAGTGAGGCATGGGAGGAAAGCAGTGAGGCATGGAAGGAGCAGAGCACAGATGAGTAGGCATCACTGCCCCGACTCAGTGTCAGGCCATTGCCCCTTCGTGGTGTTATGCTGGCCACCTTGCTTTCCCAGAGGACTGTTCCTGGGCTCTGGGTAGCCAGTGGGTGCTGGAAGTGTTATGGGAAAAGTCACAAATTTGTCTACCAAATTATACCTCCAGTTGGTCCAAGTTTAAGTTTCATCACCTAGAATATAACTCCTCTGTGCTGCTGATTTGCGCATGCATGGTCATGTCAGGCCTCAGTGACAAGGGAAGCCTCTTGGTGGGGCAAGAAGTGCAAATTCCATGATGCAGCTACTGAGAGCAGTGGTGAGATGTTGGTATGGCTTCCCACCATTGATTCCAAAGCCTTGGATGACTTAGGTATTGGGGACTGCAGTCAGAGGCTTCAAATATGACTACTGAAAAATCCCATCTTTATACACACAAGCTGGTCCTCACATCAGAAGGTAGCATCTGGCACTTCCCTAGCGGTCCAGTGGTTAAGAATCACCTGCCAATGAAGTGGACAAGGGTTCAATACTTGATCTGGGAAGATTCCACATTCTGCAGGACAATTAAAGCTGTGCACTGCTACTACTGAGCTCATGCTCCAGAGCTACAACCTCTGAAGCCCAAGCACCCTAGAGCCAGTGCTCTGCAGCAAGAGAAGCCACCACAATGAGAAGCCCACATATCACAATTAGAGAGTGCTCTCTGCTCTCCGAAACTAGAGAAGGCTGGCGTACAGTGCAGCTAAAAAAAAAAAAAGCATGTTTTTCCCTCTTCTTGAATCTGCATTGGCCTTTTGACTTGCTTTGACCAACAGATAATGCTAGGAGGAGAGTTCTCGGGGTCTGAGCTTTAAGAGGACCGACAGCTTCCACTCCTTCCCTGGCGGCAACCAGCTGCCACAGCAACGTGGGCTAGACTTCAGGATGTTATGATCTCACATACAGAGATAGAAGCAGCATGGAGCACCACAGAGAGGCTGGGCATGTCAGTGCAACCTTCTTGGATCTTTGCTCAGTTTCACACAAGCAATTTTGTGAACCCGGCCAAACCACCCAGAGCAAGGAGCCCAGGGCCGGCTAATCCCTGCCTAAGCACCGCAGAAAAATGAGAAATAATGAATCCCTTTTGCTTTACACTGTTAGGTTTTGAAGTGACTTGCTATACAGAAATAAATACTTGACCTTCTTTACCGTAAAATGGATTTCTTGATATAAGGCAACGCTGTTCAGGATCCTGTGTCAGTCAGGCCTCCTGCAGGCCTTCGGGTGTGGGGACACTGCAGTCAGGACGAGCGTGGAAAAGACGTTCCAATACACGTCTGGAGACACGGACAGTTCCAGTGGTAGGAGTTACGGTTCCCTACTGTCTGCTATACGCATGTGTCAGAGGTTCACTGTCAGTCTTGGAAGTGGCCAGGCCACTGTGAACTCAGAGAGGGACTACCAGCAAGTAGTAGTAGTCACAGAACCTAACTAATTCCACGCTCAATTTAACTTTCACAAAAGTCATTTGTCAGGCACCATTTTCACAGGTGTAAAAAAATAGTCTGAAAGTAGCTAAATGATATTTACAGGTTCACGACTAGCAAGAAAACACGGGATTTATTTTCCTGTTTGGGACTGTCTAAATTTATTTCCCTTTATTGCAGTTTCGCCTAGGTGGAGCTTGGAAGTTTTAGGCTCCACAGTAAAATCAGGGAGGGAATTAGCCCCGCCCCCTGAGCAGTTTGCTTGCGTAATTTGCGCAACGGAACGTCAGGCCCGCCTTCAGACCACATTTCCCAGCAGGCCACGTGCCGGCGCCGACGCACTTCCTCCCGGCGTTCCCCGCGTTGAGAAGGAGCCAAGCGGGCTCGAGACCGACAGGACAAGCTTTCGTCGCCGTCGCCGCTGCCGCTGCCGCTGCCGCCACTTGAGAGAAGCCGTCGCGGCCACCCCTGCCGCTCCCGCCGGCCACCATGTCCGCCCAGGCGCAGATGCGGGCCCTGCTGGACCAGCTCATGGGCACGGCCCGGGACGGTGAGTCGGGGCGGCCGGCCAGGCGAGGGCTGGGGCGGGAGCGAAGCGAGGCCGCCGGGCGGCCTGAGGCGGGGGCCGCGACCGTCTGCGCCTGCGCGGGCACCCTTCCCTCCCCCGCGCGCCGACCGCGGGCGCCGGGCCTTTGTCTGAGCTTTCCCTGCCGGCGTGGGTCCCCGGCGGGCTCCTCCCTCGGAGCCCGTGCTGTCGGTGGGGCGCCAGCCCCCTCCCTGTTGACCTTGCTGTGATTTCTCCGCCCTCCGGCGGCCCTCGCCTCTCCTTCAACCGGGAGTCTGCGAAGGGCTGCAGCCAGCGTGGGCTCAGGTCGCTGGCAGCGGGCTGGCGGAGCTCCTCCACTCGAGGGACCCGGATGGGCCTGGAAACCCTGCCGTTGTTGTTCTGTACCATTGTAAGGGGAGCCGTAAATTGAGCTTTTCTAACGTGGGTTCCTGCCGCGTGCTTTTCCAGCCCCCCCTTTCCCCAGCCACACTTGGAGAGCTGTTTAGCCTGCGCTTGGCAGTCGTTAGGTAGGTTGTGCTGTAGGGAGGAACGCAATATCATGATGGTTGTCTCAGGAGAAAGCGGTTGGATCTTTGCAAACTATGTACCTGCTGTGGTTTGTGTTTTCTTTTCTACCGAAGTAATGAAGTTGTTAAGTTCACACTGGCACATTCGCAGGGCTGTGCAGATTCATTGCACTTTATTTCATAGGTGAATAAGTGCTTTTTAGCTTTCTTTGTATATTGAGTTGCTTTTGAATTGCTTCCCATATTTTTATTTCATACAAACTGAACAATTGTGGCCCCTCTATTTTATTTATAAAGGTTCAGTGTATCTTTGCCTGCCTACATCAATCTGCAAGGGAGTTGCAGAAAAGCCTCATGTTCATCGAGCCGTGAGTCACAACCAATTTTTAAGCTGTTATAACAAAAAAGTGTTTGCTTTTTTTCACAAGTAACTTTAAAAGTGTAGTTTAGAAAGAAAACATTTTCAATAAAAAGACACTACATTAATCCTGGATGCTTGCAAATCCTGAAATATATTCCTCCTTTAGTTTTACACAGCTCTGTGTCATATACACAGATTAGCTTTAAAATCTGTCACATTCCACTTTGCCTTTACTTTTATGTATCATTCCCCTGACTTCCTTACTGCAGGTTGGGCAAGAAAACTTTTCCTTTAAAACTTTTCAACAGCGGGCATAAAATTCTGCAGCTGAGGTCTTGAAGAATGCAGATGGGTACAGTATTGTTGGAACTCACAGTGTGTATTGACTAACCTGGTTCCTTTTTTGCTTTTTTCCCTTGGTATTGTCTTGTTAAAAGTGACTCCCAGGTGCCAACTCTTTTTTTTTTAAGGGTGGGGGTTAAAGGGGGAGAGGTAGACTAAGTCTAGCTTATTTATCAGTCAGTAATAGAAAGGGAAAGCTTTCTTCATATAATTTTGGGCAAAATATTGCCTATACATTTGTCTATAGCAAAATGATTAGTAAGTAGCTTTTGTTGGAAACTACCAGCTTTTAAGTCATACGTGGTGATTCATGGCCCTCTGATTAGCATGGGTTTTGGTATCTCATGGCCCACATGTATGTGTGGGGCTAATGGCCTTTTGGTGCTCAACATTTTACTTCTGACTCCTTGATCTCTTTGGCACAATGACGGAGTCAGATCTCATTAAGCGTCATTCTTCATGATATACATAGCATCAAAAATCATCTGTGTTTTGTTCCAGTTGTTAAAAAAAACCCGTCTAGGTCAGCTTTTCAGAGTATTTGGTAGTCTGCAGATCATCCAGGTGAATTGTACCAGATATGCTTTTGTGCTTAATGTGATAATATTGTCTTATTTAAAACCACACATGAATTTCAGGAGACGAAACCAGACAGAGGGTCAAGTTTACAGATGACCGTGTCTGCAAGAGTCACCTTCTGGACTGCTGCCCCCACGACATTCTGGCTGGGACGGTAGGTGCATTTGGGGGGATGTCCTAGGATACTCAGACATGGGTGCTCTGCAGGCAGTGGGGTTGTTCAGGTTGAATTGTGTTTTCCTTTACTAAGCAGAAATTACCTACTGTCCTTTAAATGATAGGTTCTGTTAGTTTGGTGACATTTTATATAATGTTATTTCACTTCTATAAAGTTTTGTTGGTAAGGTTTTCAGGTTTTGGGAGAGTTATTTATACTGAGATATTCACAAGTTAAGTATTACTAGTCTCCTTTGGCTTTAGCTAAAAGAGTACTTCAGGTTAGCTTGTAACTCTGTAAGATTATGGGTTGATTTGTTTTCAGGGTAAACACATACTAGTTTTTTGATCTGGTAACAGGGTATGGTTTTCCCAGATTGTAGGTTTTTGAAATATGTGGATTAATATTACTTCACAGTTTTGTGTTACACCACCCTTTGAAGAAGTCAGTACATGACCTGACAAGTATAGAACTCTACAATTTTAAGTTCATTTCAGATGAACCAAACAGATAAATGCTAGTTTTGCAAAATGAACATTTATTCAAATATTAGATAATATTTAAGAAGACTAAAGAGTGTCAGATTATCTACCATGATTCAGCCACTTTCAGAAAATGAGTCCCATAAACACCATTACCATTTTAAGATGTCACATCCCCCTCATGTAATGTAAAAATTGTCTTCCTCATTTTAAGGGTCCAATATGCATGTGCTGGGGAACACTTTTTTTTAGGGTTGATTAGTGCTTTTGTCATTATCACTTCAGGGAGGAGTTTCTGGAACACTGAGCTAGCTGGTGTATTAAGTCTTCTGAGGTTGGACCTTCTGACAGCAAATAGGAAATGGCTGCAAAGCCTCACGCCTCTGTTAGCTGAGGTCTTGCCTGCAGTTGACTGGTTATGGCTGCTGAGTACTCTGGATCATGGTGGGTGCCATCACTGTAGACTGCTGCTTTCCACTGGTCATAGCAGGCAGCCAGGAGTGTGCTCCTAACTTGGAGTAGGCGGCGTCCTAACCTGCAGTTGTTGATAGGTCTTAGTGGAAGAAGTCAGAGGAAGTAGAGGGACATGCACCAGAGTGAAACATTTCAGCCGTATTTTTTGGAATGCTGATGAAAGAGGGCATTTCCTTCAAATGTTTAGTGTATTGCTGCTGTTGTCACTTCAGTCGTGTCTGACTCTGTGCAACCCCATAGACGGCAGCCCACAAAGCTCCCCTGTCCCTGAGATTCTCCAGGCAAGAACACTGGAGTGGGTTGCCATTTCCTTCTCCAATGCATGAAAGTGAAAAGGGAAAGTGAAGTTGCTCAGTTGTGTCCGACTCTTAGCGACTCCATGGACTGCAGCCTACCAGGCTCCTGCGTCCATGGGATTTTCCAGGCAAGAGTACTGGAGTGGGGTGCCATTGCCATCTCCGTGTATTAGGTATAGGTTAATTTGCCAAGTATTTACTGGACAAGTACTCTGCCAGGCACTGGGGATGTGGTACAAAAAATGTTTACTCTCATCTAATGGAGAAACAGGACAGACAGTAAGTAGCGAGTAGGTTCTGGACTGTTTTGGATAGGGCGATATGAAAAGGCCTCTCAGGATTCGGGAGCAGAGTCCTCAATGCTGAGAAACACACACGTGCACCTTTGGGGGAGTAGTGCTCCAGGTGGCTGGTGGAGCCAAGGGAAGCAGGAGTGTATCTGGGTTGGTGTGGGTCGGGGGGAGGAGGCAGAGACTGGGGGGCTTTGATGAGAGGCCAGGGACTGAGCAGTGTCACTGCCGTCCCCGTTGGACAGGAACTCAAACCGAGAAGAGAGCCCAGGAGACCTGTTTTCATGCAAAGGTGCAGTGAATGATTGTTGGGGCTGCTGAAGTCAGTTGAGATGAGGGCCGGAAATTTGGGTGGAGAATGTAAAGATTGAGCCTCATGGATGTGGGCTCCTGGGTGGCAGGGGTAGAGTCTGCTGTGCTCCATGGAGATGGACTGAGTATAAGTAGGTCAGTGGTTAGAACCTTCAGCATGCTAAGGGCTGCTCCAGGCCCTCTCCTGTCAATAGGGGTGAGGCAGCAGAGGAATGGAATGGGAAAATGGTGTATTGATAGTAAGACCAGAGGGATAGCTGGAGGGAAGGCAGTGTAACTTGTCTCTGTGGAAGAACTTTGGTTTTCTGAAAGTTCTGTAAAGAGCCTTTATTGCTTTTCCCTGTCTGCTGTGTGAGACCTCTGGAGGGTAGAGAACACAGATGTTTGTGAGGTTAAAAAAGAAGATAAAAGATCCGGCATGCTGCATTTTACAGCCACTTGCAGTATTTTGGAAGAAGTAAACGAGTGAGGTGTTTCAGTTCTGCTGGGTGTTTGACTGCCAGAGGGTTGGCTAGTACTTCTACCTCCTTGGCAGAGTTGCAGAGCGACTTTCAGAGACAGATGGAGTCCCAGGCCTGTCTTTCACCTGTTTCGGCAGTGGCCGCTTGAGCGCTCCATCTGAAGGAAGGTGTTGGTCAATTTTGCTTCTTGTGTGGTTCCCTAATATTGAAACTTTCTTGACAGTTGAAGTTTTTAGAATGGAAGTTGGTTTGCACTTAAGATTTTTAGTACTTAGTGGTTTTGTTGCTTGCTTCATCTGGAAGTAGTTTTTCTTTGAGCAATAGAATGTTCGTTAGCATTTAAAGAATTTCTAAGAGCTCTCTCGTTTTTCAGCTATAGCACCTAGTTACCTTTGTGTGGTTTTTTTTGGCTGTGCAGCATGTGGGATCATAGTTCCTTGAATAGAGATCAAACCCACACCCCCTTGCTTTGAAAGTATGGAGTGTTAACCACTGGACCACTAGGGAAATCCAGAAGCTGTGTATGTATATGTAAAATATGTTTTTTTAAATACATTTATTCATTTATTATCTTTGGCTGTGCTGGTTCTTCGTTGCTGCATGGAATTCTCTCTAGCTGTAGCAAGCAGTCTGCTCATTCAGTGTCTTCTCATTGCAGTGGCTTCTCTTGTGGAGCATGGGCTTCAGTAGTTGGAGCTCTCGGGCTCTAGAACAATGGCTTAGTAGTTGTGGCTCATGGGCTTAGTTCTGAAGCTGTGTATTTTTTAAGGATTATGTTTGGTATTTAAAAGAGTGAATGAAGCAGAATTTGCCAGCTTTACAGTGACAGCAATTCTAGTTGCAGCTTTGGCTTTTAGAACTTGTGTGTCCTTACCTCTGGATTCCCCATGTAACCAACATACAGAAGCTGCATGTGACCTCTTAGTAAGCGTAATGAAGGAGAACAGAGCTTTTGCATTTACCATTTGGTCAAAATGAATATAAACTCCACCCTAGGCAGCCCACTCTTGGCTCTGTCACTGGTGATGCTGTAGGACATTTTGTCGTAAGGATGGCTGCACCTTCTGAGATTAGAGCTGAAGAGCTGGATCCTGTCCCAGACTATTAAGGAGTTTATAATCCATGGAGTATTTTGTTAACCTTGTTTTGAACACACTTGTAGTTTGAGCTGAAGGATTTCTGGACTCTACCGCTCTTTGTTCCCTAGTTAGGTAGGTGTGCTTGTGTCCAGCAGCATGGGCTCCCGAGGCATCTCCTCACCGAGCTGTTGGGGTTTGTTAATTGGCACTTTCTGACTTGTTAACCTGACCCTCAGCATCCAAACGTCCCTGTTGCTGTTGAGATGACCAAAGACAGGAGTGGAGGGGGTCCTGTACAGGGTCCTTTACTTAGGACTTAGGTAAGAAATGCACATTGCTGTCTAATTGTTCTATCTGTGCTCACAATGTGCAGTAGCACATCAGGCTGGTCTTACTGGTAACCCAAATAATTTGTTTTGGTGAAAGAGCCTTTTGTCTTTCACGTGGGGCGAGTGAGTGGTCCAGTCTGTGTCCCCAGGTGTGTGTCCAGAGTCCTGTGCCAGGTTAGCAGAATGGATTCGTGGGCTCTGAGTCAGCAAGTGGGCTTGATTTCCTTTGATATGCAAAGAGCTACCTAACATCAGGTGTTAGGTTATGTGGTAGCACCCCAAAACCTGATTCCTGTCTGTGCTTTCCTCTTCTTGTCTCTGATTTAGACTTCAGTGGTCAGAAGGAATGCATGGAAACTTGTTGCTGTCAGTGATACTCTTGTTTCCTGGCCATCTTGCCACCCCTTCCCCCATGCTGCTCTTTACTGAATAGACATTTCTACACTCATGAGATAGTAATAATGGTGAAAGCTAAGTAATGAAAGATAGTCTAGTAATCTCTGGTCCCATAGGAGACAGAGATCATTACACTGAAATGCACGTTTTCTGAGTGTCATGTAATCATGGTAGAAAAAGGAAAATAAGACTTCTTGGCCACATCGTTTCTTAATTTTCTTATAGTAGCATTCAAAAAAGCATTGTTGATTTCGATGACAGTTATCACCAGGTCATGTGCTTCCTACAAATAGTTAGATGTTTGTGTGTAAATTTTTGTTTCTCTTTCACAGCGCATGGACTTAGGAGAATGTACCAAAATCCACGACTTGGCCCTCCGAGCAGATTATGAGATTGCAAGTAAAGAAAGGGACCTCTTTTTTGAGTTGGATGTAAGTTTTATTTGATGTTAATTGTTCCCTACTGTGAAGAGCCAAATACTGCACTAACAAGAATAATATAATGTGTGTAAGTTATGATGCAAAATGATAAAACAGATGTTATTCCACCGCTCTCTGGCTGAGAGTTAGGATGTGGCCAGGACCGTTCTGTGTCTGTGTGTCTACCATCCCAACTCTTCTTCATTTTGTACTGTATTGTTTTCTTTAATGTGTTTATTATATATTTTATGATTTCTTGGACATTATGTTTATTCCTGCCTTTGAACTTACAAAAATGGATTTAACTTTATTTTTCCTTCAGTGCTATGTTCCTTTACATACTTCTGGGTATGGTTTGGTTTCATTGCTGCATTTCATAGTTCCCTGAACTATCCATTCTATATTCACAGACAGCTGGGTTGATTCTAGTGGGTTTTTTGTTTTTGTTTGTCTTTTTTATTATGAATGGCGTTATAAATGTTCTTGAATATCTTGGTGCACATGTACAACAGTTAACCTAGGGTATATTTTTAAGAGAAGAATTGCTTGCTCGTAGGATCTGCACGTTTATTCTTGCAAGGTTTTTTTCTTTTTCCTCCCTAATTTTTGATGAAGTGTATCAGTTTGCCCATTTAATAACAGCGAACATACCCTTACCAATGCTTGGTATGATCAGGCCATTAAATCTTTTGCAATTAATTTAGTTGTTATAAACTAATATTTCGTAACTTTTGTCATTTTTCCCTCCCCAAAGAGCCTTTTTTAGACTCTTTCCCTAATTCATCCATCTCCCCGCCATGAATGTTTTTGTTGTTGTTGGTTGTCCCCTCCATGAAATTTTGATAACACAGATACCCAGCATATCAGTTTATGTACTGTGATCCTTTACAGGTCACATATCATTGTACTAAGATTTTCTTCACTCTTTAAGACCAGTTTTCATTCCTGTCCCCATTGGGAATCCATGATTTGGTCACTTTATTTTGTTAATTTATTTTAGGGTATGCTGTGCAGCTTGTGGGATGTTAGATCACCTTCCAGGGATTGAACAAGGACTCCTGCAGTGGAGGCGTGAAGTCCTAACCACTGGACCATAGGGATTCCGATAGAGCCACTCCGTTTTAGTTTTTTTCTTTTCCTGAGTCCTCCATTCCTAGAGTAAGCAGAGGTCAGTGAGGGGTTTGATGCCGTTCAGGTTCCTGGGTGAAGACTGGGGAGGCACTGAGCTTGGTGGGAGGAAGTCAGAGGAAAGGCGTTTTTTTGTTTTTTTCTCCCAGTAGGCATTTTAGAGGATGTATTATAGCTGGAGTTAATTCTACTTAAATCAGTAATCTTAAAAAGTGGTTAAAATTACCATTTCTTTTTCAAGTGCATTAGTGTTGAATCTTCTTGGGATACCAGGTTTCAGAAGCATAGGAACAAAGATGTATGGGTTAAATTTTTGCTTTGAGTTATGTAGCTTTTTGTATCACAAATGTTAGAATTTCTGCTCAATTAGAATGTCCATATACTTTTTAAATGGCCTGATGAATTCAGTATTTCAGAACAGAGTAATGGAAGAAATTGAGAATACAGAAAGACTGAAACATATGGTAATTTAGTATTTATGCACAAAAAGACTGAAACATATGGTAATTTAGTATTTTTATGCGGGGCATGTGTTCAGCCATTGTGGAGAAGATGAGTTTTTTTAATGAACAGTATTAGAAACTGTGGATTATCGTTAGTGAAAAACTGGGTTGGAGCCCCCAAAAGAGAATTTTGTTTTGCCATCTTGACAAAGATAACACACATGTTATAAACCCTAAGAAGCTGTAAGGTAAAGATGGATACATGTTTTCTGTATAAAAACTTAAAAAATACTAGCGTATCAAGAATTCCCATATATAAAATAAGAATTCAGCTGAGACACAATATCTGCAGCAAATGAAGGGCAGGTACCTTTCACGATAAAGCTCATCATGACTGAAAAGGACTGTAGCAACAGCTGAATAGAAAACAGTCAGAGGATAAAGGACATTTTTAGTGGGCATCTAACCCTGTGATGGGGATTCACCCTCACTGAGACTGAGGAGTTGGAGAGGTGAGTAACTCCGATGCACCTCTTGGATGATGGAACCCCGAGGTTGGGAAAGCAGGTGGTAGCAGTGCCAGCTCTGAGAGCGAATCTGATGACACACTTGCTATGAACGAAGGTCAGTGTGCTTCGGAATACTCCTGCAGCATCGCAGCCTGCAGACTCCGTCGGTGAGGGCTTGGGTCACGTCATTGCTCTCTACAGTGGGATGATGTGCAGCTGCGGAAAGAGGGTTGAGGTAGTGAAATTATGTGCACGATAAAGTGGGAAAACTGGTGTGATATGACGACTTCCATAGTGTGATTTTTAAAAAGAAAGGGTGTTTAGTGTTGTTGACATACTTAGATTTACAGAGTAGTTGTAGAAGAAACCACAAGACTTTGAAAACTTTTGTCGTAGTTGGAGGGCTAGAGTAGGTCACAAGATATTTTTGTACTGTGAAAATTTACCATTTAGAGGAATACCTTTTCCAATTTAAAAGGTGACCACCCCTCCTTCCAGCTCCTTAAAAATCATATTTGAGGGAATTCCTTGATGGTCCAGTGGTTAGGACTTCCTCCTCTCACTGCCAAGGGTTCCAGTTCAATCCTAGGTCTGGAAACTAATATCACAATCTGTAGCCAAAATATAATATATAGAATAATAGGTATGTTCTCTAATTTAGAAAAAATCATATTTTACCTTGTAGATGGTTCATGTTGAAATATTTGCTAGCTAGTGCTGAACTTCCAGAGGAGGTCTTCCTATTCTGACGAGTGGAAGGGGGCTTGGAGCAGCTGTGCTTGTGGGAGGGCAGTCAGCAAGTAGCTTGTCAGCATGTTAAATGCATGTATACACTCGTTCCAGGTTCCTGCTGCTGGGACTGTATCTTAATGGTATATGTTAATGAGTCTACAGAGAAGGTGCTCATTGCAACTTTTTTTTAAAGTGAAAAGAGAAGGATATAATGGGACTGTTTATTAATGAGGACTACTTACATTAGTTATCGCCCTTTCATACAGTGAATGATGCTTTGTGGAGCTCTGGGTGCTAGGAAGATTTTGCCATAACTTTTAATTTATTTATTTATTATTTTTATTTAAATGAGTAATTTTTAAAATTTATTACTTATTTGCCATTTTTTTTTAACATAACGACTTAAAGGTAAAATTCACAAGCCATAAAATTTATCCTGCCTTGAATTTTCAATACATATCAGTAGTGTTTGGATGTGCATGAGTTACTTTAATACACTAAATGTGGCCTGGCTTTGAAACACCAGGCTAAAATAGTTTAGTTCCTTAGTTACGCAGAATAAACTTAGAAGGAAAAAATAAAGTCCTTTTCCAGAATACAGGTTTGTTACAAGAACCTGATGGAATAACTTTTTCAATCTTCTTGATAGGTAAGACAACTGTTGGAGATTCCAAATGAAAAGTCTGCCCTTTTCCACATGACTCCTATCCAGTGCCTCTCCAGAGGTCACTTGTATCTTTTGAAGATAGGCTCTTCAGGGTGAACACATGTATATAGCAAAAGCTGGTTGTGATGTTTCTTGTTGAATTGCAATTTGATAAATCAGAACATTGCAGACGCGCTTTGGCCAGATGGTGTCAGTGAGCTGACTCTTGATCTCACTGACCTGTTGCTGCCTCCTGAGGAGCTGCTGTTGGTGTGAGGTTCCAAGCCTGCCACCTGGCCATGTGGATGGTTCAGTTCCCAGGTGTGGAACCAGCAGCTCCTGTATTGTGTTGAAGTTGGTTTCTGGAGGGAGTACAGTATAGTCATCAGTAAGACGGATACAGGTTTTGTTTTCACAAATTGTGAACGGTCACTAATCCATGATTTTTCTTAGTAGCTTGTATTTGTGTATCTTACCAAGTGTTTTGGTAGAATCTCTTCACTGTTGACAGTAAATCTGTGAGGTGGGCCTAACATTTATCTCCACAGAGTCTCTGAAAGTATAATAAGATTGGTGCTATTTGCCAGAAGTCATGGAAATATCATCACATGACCCTGGGAGAGTTATTTTGTGGAGTGGATCAGTCAGGGGTGTTTAGGAGCTTTTTTTATCCAGCTTATATTAGAGACAGCGGTTTTAGAACAGGTTATTATAGTCATATCAACATGAAAGCTTTTGCATGTTAGGTGCCTTTCATCTATTCTTTCAGAAAAGAGTAACTTCTAAAACTTGAGTTTTAGTGGATTTATTAATAAGTGGATGCATTAATTTAAAAGAAAATTATGCTTTTATAGAAAGCATCATTATTAGTTTGTTTTATTTCTTTTTTTTTTTAATTTATTTCACTACACTGGGCCTTAGTTGCAGCATGTAGCATCTTTAGTCATGGCAAGCAGGAGCTCTTAGTTGTGGCATGCAGGATCTAGCTCCCCAACCAGGGATCAAACCTGGGCCCCTACACTGGGAGTGTGGCATCTCAGCCCCTGGATCACCAGGGAAGTTCCAGTCTGTTTTATTTCTGAATTAGTTGTTCAGCTTAGGTGACATTTGACTTTCAGTATAAAAATTTTCTATAAGAGCTCATCAGCTCTGTATACAATTTTAAAATATTTATAAACTTTTAATCTCCTCTAAGCAGTTTGTAAGAAATGGTTCTAGAGTATTTGCCTGTGTATGAGAAGACTTAAGGTGTTTATTGCATTGTTCTGAATTAGTGAAAGGTGAAAAAAATGCAAATACGTACTTACTGTGGAATGTATATAGTTGTTTTAAAATAGTGAAATGCTGCACAGCTATAGATCATAGAAAATGTGTGCACTGATGTAAAAAATGAAAAAGCTTTAAAAACTATCCTAGACGGAGGAAAAATTGTGTACTTGTATATGCGTTTTAATACAGTTTTAAAAGGTATTTACCAAGCTCAAACGATTATTTCTTAGGGAGGAAGAAAGATTATGCTTTTTAAGTCATGTGAAGTTATTAGGTCCAATTGAATTGCTAATATAGTGTGCAGAAATGAAAATTTAAAGGTACTTCTACTTTATAATTTATTTCTACAAATCCTCTGTCTTAAGAAAGTACAGTGGACCCTTAAACAACACTTGTTGCTTGAACTGTGAGGGTACACTTAGAGATTTTTTTCAGTAAATGCATACTGCACAGCTATAGGATTCATCGCTAACGCCCACCCACCCCCCCCCATTGTTGAAGGGTCAACTATGATTGAAAACACAGGCAAACGATGGTACACAAAGTATTGTTATCGTAGCATGTGTATAAGGTTGAAAAATTGGATGCAACAAAAAACGCTTTAGTGATGAATGAACAGATTATGAGGAACTCAAATGGTAGACTGTGCCCTTGAAATTAATGTTTGTGAGACCTGAATGTTCAGTGACTTAAGTTCCTTAGGAAGTCCTGAATAAGAAAGGGATAAGTGTGTGTATTGGACCTCACTGCGTGCTCTCACTGGAAGTATGTGGCCAAATCAAAATTCCCAGACTGTCATGGAAAACCCAGAAAGCCTCCTTCCCTGTGCCCCTCCCAATCCCTGGAGGCAATCCCCTATCACAGCTTCAAAGTAGAAAAGGAGCAACAGCTTGCTGTTCAAGTGCTGTTGGCGACCTTGGATGGCCAGTTGCTTTTTGTTTTGTTTTACCTTGGAGGATCTCAGACAGCAGGAGGCTTAATGGATCTCTGTGTACCCATCATTCAGCCTCAGGCCAACTTCAGCTTATGGCCAACTTGACTTCGCAGATCTCAGACTTCACACATCCTGTCATCTGTAAATATTTCAGTGTTGCCATTGACTTGTGAAGTTATTTTTACTCTGCATACAAAAATCTGGTATTATAGTTGGTTGGGACAGAATGTACTTATTACCATGTTTTTCTTTTTTAATTGAAGTACAGTTGATTTAGTGTTGCGTTAGTATCTGGTGTACAGCCAAGTGATTCAGTTATACATAAATATACTTTTTTTTTTTTCAGATTCTTTTCCAGTATAGTATAAGATACTAAGTATATTTTCCAGTGCTGTACAGTAGGACCTTCTTTGTATAGTTTATATATAGCAGTTTGTATGTTATTAGTATGATTTTTTTAATGTGTTGAGAAAAAAATTAAACATGCAAATGTAAGCAGAATAATATAGTGACCATCTCTGGGTTTCGTCTCCCAGTTTTCAGTGATTGTTGATGTGAAGACTTGTTTCATCTTTGTTTTGTCTTTCCATACTGGATTATTTTACAGTAGTTCCTAGAGATGGAATTTCATCTGTAAGTACTGCAAATATATCTAGAAGATAATTTTATTTAAAATATTTATTATTTAAAGGATAATTTCTTGATCTTATCTAACAGTCTTCAAATTTCCCAGATTGTCTCAAAAAGGACTTTTTTTACGGTCTTTTGTTTGACTCAGATATCAAAATAAGATCTACATGCTAGGATGCTTCGTAAGTCTTTTTACATCTGTTTGAAGAAATTAATGTTTCTCATATCCTGGATTTTGCTGATTGTATCCTTATGATGCAGTCTTTTTAACATGCTTTCCCTTACATTTGAAATTTCCTGTAAGCTGGAAGTTAGATCTGGATGCGTGACGGTCAGAATCAGGTTTTCATTTGACAGAGTAGTGCAGAGGTGGAGCTGGGCAGCGGCTGGCGCCTCACCTCAGTGGCACGACGTCAGTGGACTGGAGTGGCGCTGGCAGCCTGGCTGCTGGTTGCAAAGGCCCCCGTCAGACTGGGGCCGCGTGCATCCAGCAGCAGTGAGGATTCTTGCCCAGATCAGTTACATCACTAGGGTTGCTGCTTGTCACTAATTGTAAAACACATAAGATGTTCACGTGGTTCAGAGTTTGAGATACAAAAGGTATGTTGTGAAGCCTGTCTCCTGCTCTGTTCTTCAGCCCCCTGATTGGCCCCAGAGCTAGTCAGGTGTTGGTTTTTTCTCTTCCCTTTGGAGATTATGTGGAACCTGAGGGGCACGTATCTTACTTTTCTTAAAACACAAGTAATAGTCTCCTGAACACATGCTTTGTCTGCCTGCTCTTCCCTCATCTTGATTTAATTTTCAGCATATATCTCAGATTATTCCCTGTCATATAGTTAACTCCGCCCTTTTTGTGGTGACATAATATTCCAGAGGATGGGTGTCTGTTTCGTAGGACTAGTCCCCTGTTGATGGTTATAGTGCCGCAGTACACGTCAGCACATCATGAGTGTGTCTAGGAAAGATCCCTAGAGGCGAGACTGTCCGCCCAGAAAGGTTGTGCTTTGTCATTTTGGCGGCTGGTGCCACCATGCTCTCCAGAGGGTGAGTGCTGCCCCCAGCGGCACCTGGGAGTTCCCATTTTCACGTCTTCACTAACAGAGCGAGTTACCAAACTTCCGGTTTTTGCCAGTCAGAGAGGTTTAAGCAGGTATTTCTTTGTGGGCCTTTCAGGGTTGTCATAAAGGTGTTTCTTTGTTTAGGTATACCTTGCTTAGACCCTCAACTTTAGCTGGTGGCTGGCTCTTCCACCCAAAACTTGGGTTACCTGGGAGAAATTACCTCATCATTGTCTCTTTCTAGTCCAGCACAGCCTCGGGCTGACCACCCCAGGACCTGGCCTTAGTTTCTTGAGAGAGTTACACCAGGAGTTCCTTAGGAGAGGTAGTAGGTCATCTGTGTAAATGCATCTCAAGTATCTCAACTTGGACGCGGACACACAGCACCGTTAATTCACTGTTCACATGTGGAAAACGTAAACATTTTTCTCTATTCAGTGAAAATATAGTTCACCTTTTCCCCACATTGATTTCCTTTGAGATGTAACAGGTTTCTAGAGCAACACACCATCTCACCTAATGGGACCACTGCTCTCTGTCTTACAGGTGTGTAGTGTGGCAGTCACACTTTCCCTTAGGTCCGGGGTTAGAATCCCTGTACAGCCCTGGGCAAGTTACTTTGCCCTTTTCTAGTTTCTATATACGGGGCTGGTGAGTACTGCCTCAGCTGTGAGGGCCAAGTGTAGGGACTGTGGAGTCGGATCCCAGGAGTCCTTGCCTCCTGACGCTGTCCCTCAGGACTCTGGAGACTGCTTCCTTTCTTTCATCTGGGAGTTGGTGCCTGTAGAGCCCCGGATGGCTGTCCCGAGGCATGTGTTTGCACTGACTGTTCTGCTGGCAGCACGGGCTCCCCTCAGGCTTGCTGATGCTGCTGGGCAGGAGGGTCAGGGAGAGCACCTCACCATCTTGTGGGGGGCAGGGGCAGCCTCAGCAGCAGTGAGGCCTGTGCACCCCCATGAGCTCAACCCCCGACAGTATGTGGTTCATCACACCACCCCTGAATTACAGAGTAGAGGTGCATGACTTCCTAGTAAGTGGTAGGTTGTCAGTAGCACTTAATTTGTAGGTTTGAATACCTTCTTTGTAAATTTTATTTTCATCATTTAAACCTGCTCTTTGATTTAGGAAGCAAAATGAAATTGAGAAGCACATTGAAGAGGAGGGGCAGCAAAACAGAGCCATCTTTTAAAGAACATTCAGTTGAGATGTCTCTGCATTCTGCCTGTTCTGTGCTGTGAAGTTAGCTGATCAGATGTCTGAGTCCATAGTCAGTTTATATTCTGTGTAAAGTGCAGTGGTTCTTTGCTTGGTAAAGGCACTGGCAGAATTGCCCACTCGAACCCTGATGAGCAGAGTCTTGATTCCGTGTCGGGTGTGAGGTTGCTCTCTGGGGAGGCAGTAGAGGAACTCTGTACCCAGATCTTAGCACCTGTGCGCGGGCGGCCCCGGGGCCTCTTGGCTGGTCCGCCAGGAGCCCTTGTCCCCAAGAGCATGGGCAGTGCCTGACTTGCACTTTGATCCTGTCAAGTCCCCACCTTGTCAGCAGAGCTGGTCAGCTCGACATCCTTCCAGGATGCCAACGAATGCCAGTCACTGGCTTTCCTGATGGTTTGATTTGAGCATAGTGAAATGTTCATCGAGAATATTTGAGGTCCAATAGCAGGAAGGAGGTCTTTAGCTCCAGGAGTGTGGAGTCGGGGAGTTTTCCTTGGTGGACTGCAGGTGTAGCGCTATCACAGAGCCTCTTCCCTGTCTTGACCAATGCCCAAGTGTGCTTTCCTTTGAAAAACGGGGATCCCACTGTCAACGCTGATCCCTGCTGGGGGCTCTCTCCAGACCACATCTGGGGGCAGGGGACATAGGTCATCACTTCTTGGTCCCTTGGCCTGACTTTGATCTGCCTTATTACCATTTGCACCCAGAGCTTTCCTGGCTCTGCTCACCCTGTCTAATCCTGTCACTCGCTCCCAACGTCACTTGCTGTCTGTGTAACACACCCCTGCGTCAGCAGCGTGGGACCTGCTGCCCAGCACTGGTTGGTCCTAGCCTGGAGATTGGAAAAGGGGTGTCCTGTTTATATGTTTATCTGAAGTTATGTTGGGGCCTTGACTAGTTACAGCAAGTTAACTGCTTAGCATATATGACCACTTATTTTGTTTTCTACCAACTCTTTTCAGAGTGTCTTTTCCTTTATCTCTTTGGGTAAGTAGTAACCTGTTTTCCCACTACTTTAGATGGTAGGCCATAACTGAACGTGTTCACCGCTCAAGTAACATTTGTTCTATTTTGTTTTGAGGTGGAAGGGGGAACTCTACCCTCAGAACATGAGGGAATAATATTTACGTGGCTCACAAAGACCAGTGAGTACATCTGCACCCCCCGCCTCACCAGTGGAGGGCCTCTGACATAATAACACGGCCTAGCCTTTCCTGTCCCTCAGAACAGTTAGTTATGCCAGGTGTTTCAACTTCCTTTAGAATTTCTTGAAATTGTTGAGGGATGGGGGTTCTTTGACACATTTGAAGATAAATCAGATGAAAAGACCATACTTGTGCACGGTCGTTTGGTTTAACAAAGCCCCTTGATTGAATGTGATTGTGGACATGTTAGCAGTAGTGTAGCTGCAGATCTTCCCACTGAACCGACAGGCCTTAAGAACCATGCCTGGACTGCACTTCCTATTGAACACATGAGCTCTGAGGTCACAGGCAGGTCACTGACTGGAGCCCTCTGCCTCTCCTGAGCTAGGCGATGGATCACTTGGAGTCCTTCATCGCTGAGTGTGATCGGAGAACAGAGCTTGCCAAGAAACGGCTGGCAGAGACCCAGGAGGAGATCAGTGCAGAAGTTTCTGCAAAGGTATGCGGGGAGGGAGGCCTCCACCTCAAGTCATTGGTATCAAAGCGGGGCTGGGACCTGTCAGTGCCGAATGCGCATTTTGGGGTGGACAGTGGGTGTCCACTGCCCTGGCTGTTCGAGGGAAGGAGAGAAGCTATCATCAAGCTCGTAGCCTGTCACTGCACTGTGCATATGTCGTAAAGTTACTTGACTAACCTCCCTGCACAGAACAGGAAATGGGGTAAGTTAGCAGGGAAATGGTTAGATTCTGGTGTGCCTGTGTCACAGAAGAAAAAAGCAGACCTGGTGAAATCGGCATGTGCATCATTTAGAAGGCCTTGCCCCTCTTCAGTGGAGTTCTCTTCAGTGTTCTTTTCCCCTTTCAGTTTTATGAAAGGATTTCTTAGGAGATAGACAGTTTTTAACTAGCCCAGTGGTGCTGTTTATTTCTAAAAGAAACTCCCAGTGATTAGTCATTTTGCTTAAAGGGTAAGTAATGTATGTGTTTAGGCTCACACATTTTGTTATCCTCACCTGGAGACTGAGCTGTACTGGAAGGTATACAGAGTGACGGCCTGGAAGCTGGCCCACAGAACGGGCCTTAGAACCTGTGGGAGTGACAGGCGTGTGTTGTTGCCTCTGCTAGGATTCATTGCAGAGATCTTATGGGTTAGGGTCTGACACTTAACAGTCGGTCTCAGTGGTGGCAGTATGGGTGTTGTAACTGTTAGAATTCATGTCATCAGTGAAGTTTCCAGCTGTTGGTGTATTCTCTGCGAAACAGCAGAAATGCAACAAGAGAAACACCCTTTGCATTAAAAAATCTTTTGTTTTTGTTTTTTTAATTGGATAATTGCTTTACACTGTTGTGTTGGTTTTTGCCATACAACAGCACAAATCGGTCATAACTATACACACGCACACCACCACCCCTTCAGCCTCCGTCCCAGCTTTTGTCTTTTGTTTTTAGATGTCTTACCTGGCTGTCTCTTTCTCTCCAGGCAGAAAAAGTACATGAATTGAATGAAGAAATAGGAAAGCTTCTTGCTAAAGCTGAGCAACTGGGAGCTGAAGGAAATGTGGATGAATCACAGAAGATTCTCATGGAAGTGGAGAAAGTCCGTGCAAAGAAAAAAGAAGCTGAGGTTGGTGAGGAAAGTGTCTTACAAAGGGAAGAAACATAGTAACTTCGGAGAGCTGACCATTAGACTAAAACTGAGCCATGCCTCCATTTTCTTGAATATTGAGGAGGAGTTGGAAAAAGCGTGATAATGTCAGGATGGTACAATTTCAAGTCAGCTCACCCTGCAGTTTGTGTCTTTGCTGCTCACTTGACCCCTGAGGCCTCAGACTGGGCACTTTGCGCTCTGAGCATCACTCCCGTGTGTAGAGTGTGCATCCTGAGCGTAGCTTGTCCATGTTAGTGAGCACCTCTGCTCTGTGTCCGTCTGCTTCCAGGAAGGGCCCGGTGTACAAGGTGTTCAGCTGATGTGATGGGGCTGACTGGCTTTGCAGTTGCTGTGAAGAGAGGCCTCAGGTTATTGGTGACTCTGTGCCCTCAGGAGAGAGACTCCTGCAGGTTTTGGGCAGCACCCAGGTGGTGTCCTTAGGCTGCCAGGCCAGGACTCTGCTGTGTGGTGCAGAAGCTGAGCCCAGGACTGTCTGGACTGTTTTCCTCTGTTGGGTTTTCTGCTTCTCAGATCCTCACCACTGGAGTGGAGGTGGCCTGAATTGACTTTGAGAATGGTGGGAAGGTTAGAGTCAGGGAGAGAGGGACTGGAGTGTACCTTTACTCCTCCTGTGGCCCAGGCAGAATGCATGTGAGCACTGGCTAAGATTCACTCTGATGAAGACAGGCGCTCAAAAGAAATGAGGTCTCAGTTTAAGAGTGACTTGGGGTGCAGGGGATGTTCAGGTAGGGCAGGGTGATCCTGAAGGCCATTTGCTGAGACCCAGACAGAAGATTGTTTGGATGGTAGATGGAGACGCGATGGCAGAGTGGGCAGCCTGCCAGCACAGGGCTGGTTTTGGTTGTTACTGGTCCCCTGGCTCCTTGTGGCACCTGAGATGAAGTGGAGCTCAGTGATGACAGCTGAACACGTGACTCCTGCTGAGTGCCCACTGAGGCAGTGACATGTGCGTGGGGAGTCCCAGGTCCTGCATCAGAATCCTTACATAGGATCCATACCTCTGTGTATTTAAAGGGAAAATTTGAGTATATGGAGTCAGGCTCCCTGGGTTGCTGACAGTACTCAGCAGAAAGGCCAGAGGGTCAGGAAGGAAGGAGCTCTGTAGCCTTTTAGTGAATCCTGAGGCTGAGCCTTCCTGCTTTGAGGAGCAGAGCAGACACCAGAAACCTGTGCAGTGGATCTGAGACTTGAAATAATGTAGATGCGGGGTTCACCACTCGGATGTCTGCAGACAGCCCCAAGGGCAGCAGGAGTCAGATACACATGGGGACTCCAGGTGCCTTGCTTCGGCCACTGTCCCTTTCCTCATCACCTGAGTGCCCCCCTTACTTAAAACTAACAGACAAGACAGGGTGGCTTGTGGGGGGAAGCCTCCGCTGTGCTGGTCTGGGTAGTGTCCACCCTGCCCTTAGTGGCAGGCAAGGCTGTTTGGTATCCTAAGAAGTGGAGCGGGAGGGGCGCTGTGCCTTTTACCTGGTTTCCCGCAGTGGTTTTGTCATTAAAAAACTGTAAGCCAGCATCCCATCCCAGAACAGCTACTGAGTAGCCGCTCGCCACCTGTAGGTCCTGCCTGCTGCTCTCACAGCACACCCACTTCTCTGACCACCAGTCTGCCCTTCATTCTTAGCGTTTGCTCATTTTAAGAACATTGCCTAATGGATTCACACAGTATGTAACCCTTAGGGATTGACTTTTTTTCACCCAGCGTAAAATTTATTTTGAAGGATATTAGAGGATGGCATTCGTAATTTCAAAACTACTGAAAGGTGTAGAATATTATCTCAGATAACTCTCAGCCACCACGTTTAGTGTTTCTCGTTAAGGTGTTTGACTCTTTAGGAAAGAAGCCGCACTCTAATGGAAATCTGAGCTCCCAGTCTTTCCGCCTCTGTCCGCAGAGGCGTTGTGTGTGTTCATTGCACACCTGGGCTCATAAACCATGTGGGTCCCTGGCAGGCGTGTAGGCGTCCCGCGTCGGTGCTGCAGGTCCTCCCACTTGCATCACCGGGCAGCGCTCTCCAGGCGGCTGTAGGCAGATGGGTGCAGTTTGTTTGCTGCTGCGGGACTGCATTTTAGGGGCACATGGCTGTTTGTCCATGGGTGGTTTTCCAGGTCACTGAGGGTTTCTCATCTCACGGCCGGTTCTGTGTGTCCAGCGGTGTGCTCGTGTGAAGGATGTTTCTGGTAACCCCACCTTTATAGACAGGCTGCCCCCAGGGTAACCATGCTGCACGAGCGCCAGCATCAGGGTATGAGAGGGCCCGGCGTTCTGTGTCTCCATCAGTCTAGTGAGTGGCATGATGTTTTATTTTAACCTGCATTTTTTAGGGAATGTTTTGAATGTATCAATTAATGGAAGATCATTACATTGTCTTCTCTTTAAGGACAAATGTTGAAATGCATCCCTCAACGTAGATTTTGAAGGAGTGTGTTAATTTGAGCACAGGCAGCCATCACTGTGTCCTGGGTCATTTTCTTCTGTATTCGTGTGTTTTCCTTTGAGGCAGAGTGGCTCCCTGTGATGAGACTCAGACCACACTGGCTGCTGGGCAGGGATAGGGGGTGTGTGTGTATGTGTACGTTTTGTTCTGTTCCCTTAGGCACAGTTCCTCTTTTGAAGAGATGTCTGGTGTGTTTCTCCTTCCAGATTTTAGGTTTCAGGGCTGCATTGGGCATTCCTGGACACTGGGACAGACTCAGTGGATGCTCTGTGTTTTGCCTGTCTGTCTGGTGTGATTGGGGCGCTGTAGTCAGTTTGATCTTCACAGAACTCCGCCATGTCTGGTGTGATCAGGGGTGCCATGAGGGGCTGTAGTCTGGTCTTCACAGAGCTCCGCCACGTCTGGTGTGATCAGGGGCGCCGTGAGGGGCCTGTAGTCTGGTCTTCACAGAGCTCTCCTCCATTGCAGGGACTCCCTTTCCCCACTGGCCTTTAGCACACACAGTCTCCCATGTGTCTCAGTGTTCTGAATATCCCTCACCGCTTTGAAATCATGTTCATCTCTTAAAGAAACATTTTAAATTGGATTACAATTTAATTACAATTTATTGAAATTAAATTGCAGTTTAATTATAAGTATCTGAAGCTTTGTAAACGATTCAGGTTTATGTATTTTGAAATCATCTTTAGGGAATTTTCTGGTGGTTCAGTGGTTAGTACTTGGCACTTCACTGCCAGGGCCTGGGGTTCAGTCTCTAGTCTGTGAATTAAAGTCCTGCAAGCTGGGCAGCTAAAAATAAAAGTCACCTCCCTTCATGTACTTCCATTTTAGGGGTTGAGTGAACAGTGGCATTTGAGTTAACCTCACTTGGATCACTCTTTTCCTGCTCTCCAGGAAGAATACAGAAATTCCATGCCTGCGTCCAGTTTTCAGCAACAGAAGCTTCGTGTCTGTGAGGTCTGTTCGGCCTACCTTGGCCTCCATGACAATGACCGTCGTCTTGCAGACCACTTCGGGGGCAAGTTACACTTGGGATTCATTCAGATCCGTGAGAAGCTCGATCAGTTAAGGGTATGTTAAAGTGCTGTGTTTCTGAAGAAGCCTGTGAAGTCGTGATCATCTTCATGTCTCTCTGCTTGTAGCAAGCCTTGTGTTCTTTTTTTGTTGTTGGAGGTATCAGGCCTTGGTTTTATACCTTAGCTTTACAGTGAGCTACTCAGGTGTCATCATTGTGTTCCCTGAGATCTCAGAGTCCAACAGGGCCTGGGATGTTTGTTTAGCCTAGAACCCCTTGTTTACAGAGAACAATGGCAGAGTTCATCCCAGGTACAGGGAACTCGTGCACCCCTCTGGAAACACTTCCCTTTGGATGTGAGAGAGAGCCAGTAGCCTGTGGTTTTTCTCTTTGGGCAAAGGCAGACCTTTGGAGTGTGGTCAGGCTAGAAGCATAAGAATGTGATGGGGCTTTTTCTGGTGGCCCTGCCCCACGGCTGGATGCTTCTGTCCCTTCCTCGGGGCTCCTTGTTTTCCTGGGTTAGACTATAGCATTTGACGTCCTGGATATGGAATGCTGAGAAGGAAAGTTAAGCAACTTTGGGATAAGTTGAATTGTTTTCAGACTAATGAAACCTCCCTGGCTGTGAACTAGGATGCTGGGAAATATGCAGGCCTTTCCTCTAGAAGCCCGAAATCTGGAAGGACAGACATGTGGCCCCTAACTATAGGCCACCTTGACAGTCAAGGCCTCAGGCCACCTCTGGCGCCAGGAAGGGGCAGTGGGTGGCGCCCTTATGCCCAGGGAGGGTCCCTGGAGGTGGTGTGCGCTCAGACTGGAGAGGGAGCCGGTTGGCAGGCTCACCACTGGTCTTGAGCATCTCCTGTGCTTCCAGTGGAATTCCGAAAAGTGATAACTTTCTGTCACACGGTTTTAAGTTGGAAATTTTTTTATAAGTTTATGGTATAAAATATAAACATATATTCTATGTAGCTGCTGCTGCTGCTAAGTCACTTCAGTCATGTCCAACTCTGTGCGACCCCATAGACCGCAGCCTACCAGGCTCCGCTGTCCCTGGGATTCTCCAGGCAAGAACACTGGAGTGGGTTGCTATTTCCTTCTCCAATGCATGAAAGCTAATATAGTATAAATAACAATTTGGTGGCAGCTACCATCTTCATAAAAAAATCTACTCCTTATATTCCTATTTTCCTTTAAATTGTCATTCCATTCCATAACATCCCAGAATCTTGCCGTAATGTTTCTTATACCTGAATGCCTTTTTTTTTTACATCAGCATACATTGAAACTTCTTTACCTCAAACCTTTAGAACTTAAGTATTCACTGATCTAAAAATTGTATTTTGTTATTGTGGTTATGAGCAGTATTTAGTTGATAGAATAATACAGCCAAGTTGCAGATTTCAAGAAATAGCTATTACACTATCAGCAGAAAAGGTTGCTTGGAAGTGCACCTCTTAACCATGAGGAGAGTGGGAGCTCTGTGCCCAGTTTGGAGAGGGCTTCACTCAGTGGTCCCGGCCGTGTGCACGCCTGCAGGTCCTGCACCTAGATGGATGTGGCGGAGGGAGGCGGGGAAGAGTGAGGACTTGCCTGTGGGGGGGACCTAATGTTTCAGGGAGTAGGGAGGGTTTGGGGAGGAGCTGATGCTACCCCCAGACTGGTTCTTGGGCAGGGTGTGTGGAGGCTGAGGTGCTGGGACAGCGTCCTTGTGTCCTGCTCCCAGTGTTGGATGTATGACGTCAGAGGGCAGAGCTAGAGGAGCCGCACAGGAGAGCTTGGGCCCAGATGCTTCGGGGTCACACAGACATACACACGCACCCCCAGCTGTGCCTTTTCTTCCTGGGGGCCTGGCTTTTGTCAGCACTGATATTTTAGGTCATGCTGCATGCCCTCTTGGACCTTGTCTTCTGGCTCTGGATATCTCCCCCTCCCCAGGGGGAGGTGAGGAGGCCTTCTCCTCAGCAGCATGAGATGGCGTGAAAGGCTCCGAGTGAGTTTTGGGGTGCTCCAGTGGCAGGGTCTCCAGGCCATCTCCTGTCCCCCTCCGTCCCTCCATGTCCACCACAACTCATCCCCAGGACAGGCGGCAACGAGGCTGGGTACCTTGGCTCCCCTCAGCAAGATGTGCTTGATCAAATTCTCCTTCACATAAAGTTTGTGGGGTCTTCTTTGGCTAAAAACCTTAACTTTCTTGATTTGAAGTCATATGATAAACTCTCTATAACTTAGAAGTACAGCACCTGTTAGAATTAGTAGTTTGTCTCTGAATTTATAAAACAGGTTTTATTCCATGTATTTTCTGTTGTTTAAGAGGTTTTGTTAATAAAAAGAATTGTGTTCCTGTTCCCTGAATTTCCCAAAGATTCTTGAATCGCCAGTACTGAGGTCATGTAAACGTTCTTTGTTCAGCACTGTTCATACCCTAGTGTGTCTGTGCCTCTCTCATCTTCCTAGTTTTCCGTTTTATTTAGAAAACCGTGGCTGAGAAACAGGAGAAGAGAAATCAGGATCGGCTGAGGAGGCGAGAGGAGAGAGAGCGGGAGGAGCGGCTGAGCAGAAGGTGAGCCCAAGGACAGCCCCCATCCTGAGGACACCCCACCTATCCCGAGGACACCCCCCATCCCGAGGACACCCCCCATCCTGAGGACACCCCATGTACTTGGCAGCCTTGCTGTTGCCTGTGACATTTGAGGTCTGCCAGGTACCTGGTGGCCATGAAAAGAAGCAAACAGATTCCTGCCCGGAGCAGGCCCTATGGCGGGATCCACCAGGGACGGACTCACGTGGGCCAAGGGCTGAGGGTGGTCGGGTGGGAGCGGGGAGAACGTGACTGGCTGGGAGTATCCAGGCCCAGGAGGGGGCAGGGGCGAGCTGTGTGCTCTGGGGCCAGAGCTGATAGCATCTGCTAGCAGACGGCGTGAGTTGTGCAGAGCGGGAGTGGAGGTGCCCTGGAGTGGCTCATGATGGTGACAGAGGAGGGGAGCCTGCTAGCAGAGTTTTGGGAGAGGAGGTGGTTCTGGCCGTGTTAGGGCTGGGATGCCTGAGAGCAGCCAGGTAGGGGTGGTGGGTGTGGTCAGAGTTCAGGGCAGTGTCTGGAGCCCAGAGTAGCCAGGCTCTATATTGGGCACACAGATGCCTGGAGGGGTTCCTGTGTGAATAAGTTGCTAACTTTTTTGTTTTTCATTATTTTAATTATGTAACATGTTGATTATAAAGAGACTGGAACAGTATAAAAATATCAAGCACAGACACGAGGGTCTTTTCACATGGGTGGCCGCCTTCGCGGGTGGCTTTGTGAGCGGGTGCTTGGTCCCTGCAGCTGGCGTGCTCTTGGCTGCACAGCGCCATCTGTGCCGTTGGCATCACCTGTCTGTCCTCCCGCCTTTGCTCACCCTCGTTTTCCTACTTCTAGCAACCACCAGTCTGTTCTCTGCCTGTAAGTTTGGTTCTTTTCTATTCCGCATGTAACTGGACTCATCCAGCATTTATCTTTCCCTGTCTGACTTATTTTACTTACCGTAGTGCTCTCAGGGTCAATCTATGTTGCTGCAAATGGCAGAATTCCTTATTTTTTTGTGACTGAATAACATCCCACTGTATATATACAACTACATCATCTTTATTAGTCCATCTATCAATGGACACTTAGATTTTCCTGTGTTTGAGCTATTGTAAATAATGCTGCAGTGACCACGGAGTTGTAAGTATCTTCAAAATAGTGATTTAATTCCCATCAAGTGAATACCCAGAATTGGAATTGCTGGATCATATTACAGTTCCATTTTAATTTTTGAGACCCCTCTATCCTGTTTTTCATAATGGCTGCAGCAGTTTACATTCCCAGCAGCAGTGCTTGCTTTTCTCCACATCCTCACCAGCACTTGTGTTTCTTGTCATTTGGTGATAGCACTCCGACAGATGTGAGGTGACAGCCCATTGTGGTTTGATTTCTATTTCCCTGATGGATAAAGTTGTGGAGCAATTTTTCATGTGCCTGTTGGTCTTCATATGTTTTCTTTAGCAAAATGTTTGTTCAGGTCCTCTGCCCATTTTTTAATCTTTTTTTTTTCTTTCCATTTAGAGTTGTGTGAGTTATTTTCATATTTTGGATAAATGCCTCTTGTCAGTTACTTGATTTGTAGATATTTTCTCCCATTCAGTTGCTGTTTCATTTCGCTGATGGTTACCTTCATTGTGCAGAAGCTTTTTAGTCTGATGTAGTCCCACTTGTTGACTTTTGCTTTTGTTAACTTCGCTTTTTAATTTTAATTTTTGGTGACTTATTATAAAACTGTTTTTGAATGAGTGCTAGTGCGATCATCCTTGTATGTATTTGAGTATATATAAAGTTCCTTAGAATTCCTGGGAGAGAGGAATTTAATATATAAATACTGGTAGGTGTTAAGGAAATTACTTTCCTGGAGTTTTTATCAACTCATCCTCCAGCCACATGGTGTGTGAGCAGCATCTTTTGTCACTTCCTCCTTCACAGGTTGAAAATTGCTGCTTAGAGCAGGATGTGAAAAGTGCATTCTTGTTGTCAAGTGTTTTTCTTTTTCTTTTTTTTAATATTTATTTGGCTGCATTGGATCTTAATTGAGGCACATAGCAAAGAACAGACTGGTTCCAAATAGGAAAAAGAATACGTCATGGCTGTATACTGTCACCCTGCTTATTTAACTTATATGCAGTGTACATTATGAGAAACGCTGGGCTGGAGGAAGCACAAGCTGGAATCAAGATTGCCAGGAGAAATATCAATAACCTCAGATATACAGATAACACCACCCTTATGGCAGAAAGTGAAGAACTAAAGAGCCTCTTGATGAAAGTGAAAGAGAGAGTGAAAAAGTTGGCTTAAAGCTCAACGTTTAGAAAACTAAGATCATGGCATCTGGTCCCATCACTTCATGGCAAATAGATGGGTAAACAATGTCAGACTTTATTTTTCTGGGCTCGAAAATCACTGCAGATGGTGATTGCAGCTATGAAATTAAAAGATGCTTACTCCTTGGAAGCAAAGTTGTGACCAACCTAGACAGCATATTAAAAAGCAGAGACATTAATTACCTTGCTAACAAAGGTCCGTCTAGTCAAGGCTGTGGTTTTTCCATTGGTCATGTATGGATGTGAAAGTTGGACTATAAAGAAAGCTGAGTGACGAAGAATTGATGCCTTTGAACTGTGGTGTTGGAGAAGACTCTTGAGAGTCCCTTGGACTGCAAGGAGATCCAACCAGTCCATCCTAAAGGAGATCAGTCCTGGGTGTTCATTGAAAGGACTGATGTTGAAGCTGAAACTCCAATACTTTGGCCACTTGATGCGAAGAGCTGACTCATTGGAAAAGACTCTGACGCTGGGAGGGATTGGGGGCAGGAGGAGAGGGGACGACAGAGGAGGAGATGGCTGAATGGCGTCACTGACTTGATGGACATGGGTTTGGGTGGACTCTGGGAGTTGGTGATGGACAGGGAGGCCTGGCGTGCTGCAGTTCATGGGGTCGCAAGGAGTCGGACATGACTGAGCCAGTGAACTGAACTGAGGGTCTTCCTCTTATCATGTGGAATCTTTGCATCAGGCCCACGGGCTCCAGAGCGCGTAGACTCAGTAGTTGTGGCACGCGGTCTTAGTTTCCCCATGGCATGTGGGATCTTAGTTCCCTGACCAGGGATTGAACTCATGTCCCCTGCATTGCAGGGTGGATTCTCAACCACTGGACCACCAGGGAAGGCCCCTCAAATACATTTCTTCCATTGCTGGTTGTGTACTGTTTTCCGGGAGCTCCTGCAGCACTCCCAGGAAAGTGAGCCTGTGTTTGGAGCTTGGGTGTCCTGCCCAGCCCTGCACCGTGACTATCTCTGTAGCTGGATTGGTGTCCACTGTGAAGTTTGCAGAACCACTGGTTCAGCTCAGTGCAGCATGGACCCCTGGGTGCTGGTCTCTTCCTTCTCCCTCCAACAGGTGGGGGGCTCAGGGCAGGCCTCAAAGCAGGTCCTGTGGGAAGTTGACCCTCGTCACCATGTGGACATGGGGCACCTCCCCTTAGCTGTAAGGAATTGGGCTGTTTTTGGAAAATTGCTCATCTTTTTTTCCATTTTAGGTCTGGATCAAGAACAAGAGATCGCAGGAGGTAGGTTTTCCATTGATACATTCTCAGTAAGATGTCCTTTTCCACGTGCTTTTTTCTTGATACTTAGCCTTTATAGCTTGGCATTTGTTGTCTGGGGTCAGGGCTGGTCACAAAGGGCACAGGGCATGGGTTAGAAGGAGAGCCCTGGTTGGGACGCAGTGCACTGTGGGGTGGGCGGTCACTGTCAGTGAGAAGGATGATCAGAAAGTTCCTGGCATGTTTCCGGAAGCATCAGTGGGGAGGGTCTGGCCAGTTACTTGTGACCAGGGTGGCGTTGAGGGGAGGGTTGTGAACCCGGGTTACAAGTCTGGGAGGAGAGAGCAGAGACAGCAGTAAGGTGTAAGCACAGCCTCTGTTGCAGGTCGCGCTCCCGGGACCGACGTCGCAGGCGGTCGAGGTCGACTTCCAGAGAGCGGCGGAAGTCGTCCCGCTCCCGGTCCCGAGACAGACACCGGCGCCACCGAAGTCGCTCCCGGAGCCACAGCCGTGGCCATCGCCGGGCATCCAGGGACCGGAGCTCGAAATACAAGTAACTACTCTGCTCCTTCAGTATCTGCAGCAGGAGTTGAGCCCTGCTGTGTGCGCCAGGCCCTGGGGGCTGTCACCCAGGGACCGAGCGTTGAGGCCTTGAGGGTCCTGACGGGGCCCAAGGCTCTGGGAGTCCACCTGCTGGGGGCAGCAGGTGGCTTCAGGGCTGGACAGTTGAGAGCTGCAGAGGTGTCACGTGTAGGTGAGGCCATGCTTGGGCTACACATGCACTGCCACTTTGGCACACACAGCCCTGATAGGCTGCTCACCTTGGTTGTGGTGATTTAAGAAAAAACATACTACTAATGATCATATTCGGAGATGACCACCATTCGCTTTGGTAATACTTTTTCTCCATTGTGTTTCTACATAATGGATCAACTCATGCTGTATTTTCCTTTGCACTGTCTACATTTTAGTGAAAGCTGTTCCTGTTACCAGAACCCTCTGGAAATGCCACTCTGTGTTAGCTGCCCGGCCCTCTCTGTGCAGTGCCTGCTGGGCCCTCCCAGCTATGTGGGTCTTCCCTTCCCTCGCGTGGAGGGTCCACGGTGTCAGTGCCTGGGAGCACCCAGGAGGGAGGGTCAGCCCTCGATGAGCCTCTGGTTCCCTTTTCCCAGGTTCTCCCGAGAGCGGACTTCAAGGGAGGAGTCCTGGGAGCGCGGGCGGAGTGAGCGGGGGGCCACCGACTGGAGGCTTGAGAGTGCCAACGGGAAGGCTGCATCGCGGAGGTCGGAGGAGAAGGAGGCCGGCGAGATCTGAGCCCACGCCCAGGCACTGTAAATAGTCGGATCCACGTTTGACATGGCCTCACATTACCCTTTCTATTTGCGGAATACAGCTCATCTTTTGTAGTTTAACATTTCTATTGTTTTGGAGCTAGCTGTAAGTTTCTAGAGGTGTACAGAGTTGCTCCTGTGTTCTGGGTTATGTCGAGTGGGAATAAACAACCTGACAGACTGCCTCCCGGCGGCTGCGGTGCATTCTCTGCTGTCCTGGCTGCGCTGAACTTGCCGTGCCTTCCACAGGGTGGGGGGCACGCCTGGGTCACCTGCACGCAGCCCAGAAATGTGACTCATCCTCGGGCTCCCCTCTGCCTTATGCTCTCCCAACCCCATGTATCCTTCTGAGGTCCAAGCTGTTCTCTTCCCCCATTTCTTTGGAGGACTGCCTATCTGGTTTGTGGTCAGCAGCCTCCGCCCAGCACTGGAGCTCAGATAAGTTGCAGTTCCCTCTCTCGGAGTTACTCAGAGCGAAGAAAGACCCACGGAAAGGTCGACACGACAGCCACAAGGTCCTCAGAGGAGGGCATGTTGACTTTGGGGTCAGTCGTGGTTCTACTCACCCTTGGCAGGGCTGGTGGTATTATCCAGTCTACCTCAGCCCTTCTGCTTGTATCTCGAGACTCAAGTGAGCTATTCTGACGATACAAATGGGAGCGCTTTCATTTTTTCACTTTTCAGGGGGAGGATGACTGCGTGCTGTCATGTCTGACTCTTTGTAACCCTATGGACTGTAGCGGCCGGGCTCCTCTGTCCATGGGATTCTCCAGGCAAGACTACTGGAGTGGATTGCCATTCCCTTCTCCTGGGGATCTTCCCGACCCAGGGATCGAACCTGTGTCTCTTAGGTCTCATGCATTGGTAGGCACATTCTTTACCGTCTGAGCCATCAGGAAAGTTCATCAGGGGAATGTGTGGTTTTATTTTTGGAGGCAGCTTCTAATGGCCATGTTGTGAAACACACACCCACTCCCTGTGCAGAGCACATGGACACTGGGTCTGGGTCGTGTGGCTGCCAGCTCCAGGGCGTGGTCAGGGGTCCTCTTCTAGACTCCTCACTGTGGTTTGTTTCTCTCTGGAGGGATGTGGGTAGTGGTCTGCTCTGCTGTCCTATGGTGGAGTTTTCCCCAGCCAGCTGTGTCCACGGAAAAGAGATGTGGCATCAGCATGTCCCTCCGCCCAGGGGTATTGCCCTGGCCTGCAGCCAGGGTGGGCCAGAGTGACCACTGAGAGGCCAGGTGGGTACCTGTGGGGGAGCAGGGGATGTGCCGTCTTTGTGGGAAGTAGATAGGAGTTGGCAGAAAGCCGTGGGAGGGCAGAGGTGGTCGTGGCGGGGCAGGCAGAGAAGCAGGCTGTGCTTCCTGACTCCGCCCTGCGACCCGGCTCATGACGGCGGGGTCTGGACTGAGTGGGCAGCCAGGGCCAAGACTGCCCAGCTCCTCACGTCTCCGTTCTTAACCTCCCAAGGGGATGTTTGGGGGTCTGTTCTATTTGCGTGGTGACAGCACACTTCCTTGCATTTCTGACGTGCGGTTGCGCGGCGGTCTATCTCCTACCATCCCTGGAGGCTGGTTTTGAAGAGGCAGAGGGCAGATGGCGTCCCTGACCTTAGAAGAGCCTGGAGGTCCCAGGGAGAGGAAGCAGGTGGGCTGGGGACAGGATACCTGGGGGGCGGCTTCTGCTCCCCCGCAGCTGGGTGCTTGCTCGTCTGTCCAGAGGCACCTGCCTGCCCTGGCGTGCCCTGGCCTGACTGCAAGGGCTGCCTGGTTCCCTGCAGCCCCTGAGCTTCGGCTCCTCAGCTGGCTCCACTCCACTGGGCGGTGTGCAGCGGGCTCCTTTGGAGGCCACAGCCCAACCTGGGTGAGCGCGGCTCCAGGGGTGGCACTGCTCACCTGTGCTTTCTCCTCCTCATTAGAGTGCTGCTGTGGGGAAGCGCCAGCTTAGCAGGAATGGGTGGGGATGCCGGGAGAGGGCCATGATGGCAGTCTGGGTGAGAGTTGGGTTGGCTGAGCCCATAGGTGCAGATCTCCAGGGGCCTGTGGTCAGTCCCAGGGCTGTGTGGTGCCCTTGGCCCTTCCAGTCCTTGAGTTCTCAGGGACTCCCCCAGTCCCACTCTTCCGCTCTGGAGCAGGGGTGGGGGTTGTGGCACAGAGGCCTCAGTATGTCCAGGGATGCTTTGGTTTCTGCCCCTCTCTCTGGGGATCTCTAGCAAGGCCCAGGCCTGCAGTCTGGGGACCTTAGGGCTGGAGGGGCAGTGTTGGCCCTGCAGCTCTGTGGGACTCCCATGGCCTTCACGGCGGTCCAGACCCTCGCTGCGGCCTGCAGACACAGGGCCGTCTTCCTAGGGTGACGGCTGTGCAGTAGGTGCGTGCACTCGGCTGGCCTGGGAGCCAGGAGGGATTGATTGCAGGGCTGGGGCCGGTGTCCAGCCGTGGTTTGTTCCTGTGGAGAAGGGACTGTGCCTCGGAAGGGTCCCCTGCCTTGAACAGGATGGTCCTGTTCTGGGGGCCAGGCTGAGCTAAGCGGTGCTGGGACTTCATCCTTGTCACCTGGAGGCCTTGTCGTAGCAGGTGGTGTGAGCCCCTCTAGGCTTCCTGTGGATCTGGGGGAGGATCCAAGAATGTAGATTTCTTTTTTTGCAGGTAGGTTTGTTTGTATTTTGATGGAGATAAACTTACCTCTCATAAAATTCAACATTTCAGCCGCTTGAAAGTGTGCGGTTTAGTGGTTTTCAGTGTGCTCGCAGTGTCGTGTTTATCACTGCGGCATTGGGGCACTCTCGTCACCCCCAGCCCCGCACCCACTAGGAGGCATGCCCCTCGGCCCCAGCCTTCAACAGCCACTGGTCTGCTATCTGTCTCTGGAATCGCAGAATGCGACTTGTGATCAACGTCAATTACTTCTGAGTGTGGTGTCGGTAGGGTTCATCCACACCCCCGACTCTAGCCTGTACCGGTACTGAGAATGTAGCTGTTTACCTGGGCTGCTGCTGCTGCTGGTCCGAAGCACCCTGAGAGCTGGGCCGCAAGCCCTCAGTGGCGTCTCTGGGACAGCTTAGAGCAGGTCTCCCAGCTTTTGACATTGGCACAAGCGATGGTGACACTTGTTTAGACCTAGGGGAAGAGGGCCGAGCCATCCTGGGCCCGATCGCGGCATGGTGAGCTGCTTGCTCTATGTCCACTGCACGAGCCCTAAGCCAGGCCCTCAGGTGACCTTCACCCACATCCCCAGCACAGGGTTGCATGTGATAGGGGTCAACACGAGGTCTGCCCCCAGGTGCCAGTGAACCCTGGCCTGAGGCGGCCCTCCGCTCCCACCCGGGGGCCCCTGGGATCCCGTGAGGGAAGCCTGGGGGTCCCTGCATGTCCTGAGCCCCCACAGCGCTGGGGAGTGCCACCCTCTTGCGTCTGCTCTCCCCCTTCCCTACCCTCCCCTGTGCCACCCCCAGCCTGCCTGCCTGACTTCCCTGCCGGTGGCTGTGGGCTCAGGGCTGCCCTCCCGAGGTGGTACTGTCCTCATGGTTCAAGAGAGGCTGCCAACTGCTGGCCAAGGGGACTTCCCCCACCTGGATCCTGGCCACCTTCTTTTTTAAATTTTTATTGAGATTAAATTGGCAAATGTTATTTTAGTTTTACGTGTACATGCTAACGACTTGATAAATATATATTTTGCAAAATGAATTTTTTCCTATGATAAGTTTTAAGCACTACTCAGCAACTTCAAGTATACAGTACAGAATGGTGTTTAGTGTGATATATCAGAGGATGGGATGAATGGATGGTATCACTGATAGAATGGTCATGAACTTGGGCAAGTTTTTGGAAATGGTTAGGGACAGGGAGGCCTGGCGTGCTGCAGTCCATGGGGTCACAAAGAGTTGGAAGCGACTGGGCAACTGAACAACAGCATGATATGTCACAGTGCAGTATTACGTTGTCCTGGGCCTTCTGGGGCTGCTCCTGTCCCCTTTGGAACACCCGCCCAAGTCCAGCCACTTTAGAATCCCGGCCTTTCAGCCCCAGGCCAGGTCCCGCCTCTGAGCAGAAGAGAGCACAAAACACTGCAGACCCAGGCCCGAAGGTACATCGCCAGCTCCTCGGAGCCCTCATCTGCCCCACGGTCCTTTCAGAGAGCTTTGCTCTCCTTGAAAATCCCCACAGACAGCACGCGTTAATTGTCCCACCGCTCCTGAGCATCAGGACATCAGAATGAGATGCAGGTCCAGCACCAATGAGCCTTGAGAATGTTGTGCTGAGCAACATGCTGGACACGAGAGACCACGAGCTGTGTACATTTACATGGAAAGGCCAGGATCAGTAAAGCCATGGGGCTGGGCGGGGAGAGGAGTGGAGGGGGGTGCCTGGTAGTGGACACGGGGCTTCCTTTGGGGCCGTGAGAAAGTTCTGGAGCTGGGTAGAGGTGGTGAATGGCACATTGTTGTGAATGAAGTGAATGCCACTGAGTTGTACTCTTTACAGTGGTTGAACTGGTGTTTGTTACCTGTATTTTGCATGAGTTAGTGTTAATCACTCAGTCATGTCTGACCAGCTTTGTGACCCCATGGGCTGTAACCCATCAGGCATCTGTCCGTGGAGTTCTGTATGAAAAAATACTGGAATGGTTTGCCATGCCCTTCTCCAGGGGATCTTCCCAATCCAGAGATCGACCTGGGTCGGCTACATTGCAGGCAGATTACCAGTGAACAACAGGGAAGCCCTGTATTTTACCACATTAAAAAAAGCTTCGGTGAGGGATGGATGGGGAATTTGGGGTTAACAAATGCAAACTATTACATGTCTGTATAACTGACTCACTTTGTTATATAACAGAAACTAATGCAACATTGTAAATGGACTATATGCCAATAAAATTTAAAAACAGCAACAAAACAGCCACACAAGGGGAGGTGACCACATGAGAACACCAGAAGGGAGCGTTGCAGGGTCCACTTTAGTCTCTGGATCCATTGATAATTCTTTTTACTGTATTTGCGCGTTTCTTCTTTAGGCCTCGTCTGATCTTTATCCTTTCTTTGAGTCATTTAAGTCACATAGTCAATATTGGGTTGGCCAGAAAGTTAAACCGGAATGAACTTGATTGACCAACCCACGCACCACAGAGCAAGTGAGACTAGCTCCCTGACCAGGAGCTGAGCCTGTGCCCTGGGCAGTGGAAGTGTGGAGTCCTAACCACTGGGCTGCCAGGGAATTCCTCCATTGTTTTATTGATGCCATCCTTTGGGGTCTTTACGTTTGTCATACCCATACTCTTTTTTTCCTCCCATTTTTGCCCAGCTTCCTCCGCCACCCCCGGGTTGGGGGGTTGTGTTAGAATATTTTAACATTCTATTTTTTACTCTGTTACCTTGGACGACATAACTATTTCTTTTTTTTTTAAACAGTCCCATAGCATTTATTGTCATCTGGTAATAACATAAGGGTGAGCAGAACAATGTGAATACATGTTTTAGAACTACATCTCTAACACCTAAAAAAACCAACGCTATTCACAAACAATTTCTCACTTCATCTGTCACTTCCGGTTGGAGACACTTTGGAGCAGAGTAATATCTCCTTTTAGCATGATCCAAACCAGTTGTTTTCTTGACTTTGTTTTAGAATGAATCTCTTCTGCATCATCTAATACGAGGTTCATCTACTCATCAAAACCAATGGTACAGCCCTGTATCTACATATTCACTTGTTCATAAAGGCACACACCTGAGTCCATGATCTGTTTCACAAGTATCTGAAGATGAGATTGATGGGCTGCACCAGCACCTTCTGCACCCGCTGGCCCTGGCCCTGGAGCGCTGTGCTGGAAGCCCACAAGCACCACACTGCTCCACACTCAGAAGGCCTATTTCTATCTTTTTAAAGTGTCTTTGTTGCACGTGGGCTCAGTTGTGGCACTCAAGTTTAGTTGCAGGCAGATTAACCACTGGCCCACCAGATAAGTTCTGCTATGTGCCTTTATATTCTGTGGTTCCCTGCAGATGTTTCAAACCCAGTTGCACTGAAATGTGGCATCTGTAGTGCGTGCTGGCTTCATGCAGGCGCCTTGCCCTGTGTGCCTGGAGAGTGTCAGCCCTGGCACCTTGTGGCCTGTGAAGTAAGGTGGCGGGCAGGGGGGATTTGTTTGTGTATCAGCATGTGATTTCAATTTATTAGGGAAGCATTTTTTCTTTTCTGCTGAATATCCAGGTTTTTCTTTTTTTGGTTTCTGTTTTTTCTTTATTTCTTTTTACCACTCCCTGTATTTGGAGAAACGATAACCCAGTGGGACATCTTTAGGGCCCCAGGTTTATGGGAAAGTCACCTTTTGGGTATATCACCTTTTACTGGCCCTTTGAACTGTGAGCCCGTAAGGAAAAAGAATTTCAGCTCATTTGCTCATTTTGGCAAATACCTCAGAACCCAGGTGGTTTAGGTGCTGTGACATCTGAGTTCTCACCTTCACTTGGTTATCTGGTCTGAAGATTCCGATCCACTTGCTGTTAAGAGGGTGAAAAGGGTCTTATTCAGCATTCCTAATTGTCATAAATGAGGGTGTAGATCAGAACCAGAACCGGCAGAGCCATGGAGCATGGTTGGGCCCAGAGACCTGAAGAGGGGCTGGGTTTATTTGGAGGAAAGAGTCCCCCCAGGAAACACCGCGGGCTGAGGGGTGAATGGGCAAAATCTGGGTCAACCTGAGGAAGAACGCTACCCTGGGAAGTGGGTGGCCCTCTAGCAGTGAGCAAGTGAGGCTGCCAAGGGTGCAGGCTCTCATCTGCTGGCGAAACTCAGGAAAGCAATTTTGGCAATATTCTCAAAAAGCCAGAAGTTAACACTTCTGAAGAAATCCCCCAAGGGCATGACAATGTTAGTGCATAGATTTTTAGCTACAAATACTCAGGGCAAGGTTTTTTGCAAATTAGTTGTGGAAGTGGAAAACGTAAGTGAAAAATCGTATCTTTCCTGGGATTAGATCAAGTACCTGTCTTCTCTGCCTCTCTGGCCCTGCCTAGGGGGAGCTGCTGCCATCTCTGTGTGTTTTAAGTTTCCTCTGATCATGTCAATGTGAAACTGGATATATTCTTATGAGAAATCTCTCCAAATGTGCCATCGCCCCTCCCCACTGGGGTGTGAGTCACCCCTCTGGTGACCACTGTCCCTGGTCACTTAGTGGTCCTCTCTGGAACCAGATGGACTGTCCTAGTACCACAGCACTCGTGTTCACGGTGACCCTTATTTGAATAGTGGCCTCAGTGCCCAAGAGGAGTTAATGCACCAAAGACCTCAAGTGCTTCCTTTAAGTGAAAAAATAAATTATAGAGTTAATAGGGAAAGAAAAAAACGTGCTGAGGTTGCTGAGATATACAGTAAGAACGAATCCTGTATGTGAAATCGTGAAGAAGGAAAAAGTTCATGCGGTTAAGCAATGTATGTCCGGAACCCACGGGAAGGCATGGGCAGTTGAGGTGCAGCAATTGGGAGTCGTTTCCTGAAGTTTCTGCGATGACCGTGATTGATTACATGAGAAAAAATTTTTAAAGGAAGACGCTCTGAGTTCTGTCTGCTGTGTGGGATGGGGGCAGGGTGCGCTGCAGGCGCCACCTCCTCCGACCAGGTCCGTAGTCTGGCAAAGGCACTTTTGACCCCAAGCTTCCCGGTTGCTTAAAGTGCCCTGGGCGTTCAGGAGGCGCAGTCCCGCTCCACCCCGGCAGGGGCGCCCGTCCCTAATTTCCTCGCAAGCTGTGCCGGGCGGTACTAACTAGGTGCATATGAGGTGTCCGAAGGCGGCAGCGGGGGAGACGATCCGGGCGGGGCCCGCTGGGGCCCATGACGCCCCGTCCCGAGTGGCCGGAGCCCCCCCCCCCCAAACCTCCAAGTGGCTACGCTCAAAGGCATGGTGAGTCGCGGCTTACCACGTGGGAGTGGAGACCCCTGTCCAGACTTACCGCCTCCCCTTGGGAGGGGCATCCCACCCCCACTCACACCGCCACCTCACCCTCGTCAGGCCCCTAGAAGAGAACACGGGCACAGCTGGGACTCTGTCTGCGGACTTTACTCAAACACTGGAGCCCCCAGCGACCACCCTCCCAGTTTAGCTGCTGGGGGCCAGCGCCGAGATCACGTGGTTCAGAAACTTGACCAGTGAGGCGTGCATGTTGGGGCTGAAGTCTCCGGGGTAGTGCCGGGCGAGGGTCACCAGCAGGCAGTGGCACAGCAGCTGCAGACATACAGAGTGGTTCCCACGCGGTGCACCACCCCTTGCCTGATGGGAGCCTCCTTCCCCAGCGACGGGCGTCGGCCCCTCCCGCGAGCTCACCTTGAAAAAGACCGGGTCCACGCGCAGCTTGTGCGTGTGCAGCTCGCGAAGGTACGACAGGGTGCGCGGCAGGTCGTCCAGGTGGTTCATGGCCAGGATCAGCGCGTTGGCCACCTTCTGGCCGTGGGCTCTGACCTGGGCAGAGCCGGGGCTCATGTTTAGGTGGAGGAAGTAGGTCTTGGAGGAAGGGAAGGCTACGAAGGTCCTGCGGGAGGAACGGCGAGTGAGGCGCGCGTCCTGATGACGGCGGGGCCTGGGGAGGAAGGGCTCCGGAACAGGACGGCGGGGGACGCATCCCCCGTGCGCACCTCTCCAGGGCTTCCGTCGTGTAGATGCCGACGTTGGTCCCGAGCTTCCTCCACAACGCGAGCACTGCAGCGCGCTCCGCCGGCGCCAGCACCATCGTGGAGACCAGCCTGCCGCGCGCTCGGCGTCTCGGTGAAGCCCGGGCTGCGCCTGCGCCTCTCGGCCTGCAGTCCCCTTGACCTCCGGGGGGGGCCGGGTCTCTGGTCGCAGAATCTGGCCGGGAGAGGTCTAGGAACTCTCCACGGAGCGTCAGCTCTGACCTGGGGCCTTCCCAATCGCCCTGGACCCTGAAATCCCTATTTTTGGAAACTAATATTTAGTATGTGTCAATATTAGGTGACCCTGAATTTTAGCATGGAGTTTGGCATTGAACGTGAGTCTGTTTTCTCATTTATGGTATATAAGGAAAGTAACAGTTTCTTCTTCCCAAGGTTGTTCCTGGTTCATAGCAGATGCCCTTTTTAGAACAATGAGCATTCACTGAGTGGCTAGGATAGATCCTAAAAATAATAGCCAAAACCTATAAAGCACTCATTCTGTGCCAGGCATCACTATACATCCTTTTTTAAAAATGCATTGAAATTCACATAAAATTTACTGTCTTAGCCATTTGAGGTGTACAATTCAGTGTCTTTAACTACATTCACACTATGTGTTACCATCACCACTAATTCCAGAACTTTCTTATCATCCCAAATAGAAATCTAGTTGGCGCTAATGGTAAAGAATCCACCTGCCAATGCAGGAGACTTAAGAGACATGAGTGTTGGGAACACAAGGGTTCGATCGCTGGGTCAGGATGATCCCCTGAAGGAGGGCATGGCAACCCGCTCTTGCCAGGAGAATCCCATGGACAGAGGAGCCTGGAGGGCTTTGGTCCAAAGGATCGCAAAGAGTTGGACACAACTGAAGCGACCTAGCACAGTACAGGATAGATCCCCCATGTAATAGCTAATACCCATGTAGCACTCGTTCTGTGCCAGGCATCACTATACATCCTTTAAAAAAAATGCATTGAAATTCGCATAACATAAAATTTACTGTCTTAGCCATTTTCAGGCGTACAATCCAGTGACTTTAATCATATTCACTGTATGACCATCACCACTATCTAATTCCAGAAATTTTTCATCATCCCAAAGAGAAACGCTGTCCCCATCAGCAGTCAGTCCATAACCCCTGCCCTCCAGCCCCTGGACATCACCAGTCTGCTCTTGGCCTCTGTGAATTTGCCTATTCTGGACATTTCATGTGAATAGAATCATGCAGTACATGGTCTTTTGTGTTTGTAGCATGTATTTATACTTCATTGCTTGTTATGGCTGGATAACATTCCATTGTCTGTTTAGACCACATTCTGTTTGTCTTCTCATCTCTCGATGGACATTTGGGTTGTTTCCACTTTTAGTCCAGGCTCTCATTTTGCCTAATAATAAAATAAGGAAGACTGCTTCTTAACTGAGAGCTCACATGCTAAAAGCAGGAAACCTGCCATCAGTTTTCTGACGATGACTCTTGGGCCCAGGGAAGAAAGGGCACTGCTTCCAGCTGAAAGCTTGGGGCTGGACCACTGCCGGGACTGGACACCTCAAGCCGCAGGCACTAGGGGCATTCTCCACCAGAAGAAAGCACCTCTGAGCATAGACACCCTGGCCCTGGCTCTCCTCTCCACAGCAGCGCCAGGGGGAGTCAGTGGGCCTCAGGGCAGTGCAGTGGATCCTGAGCTGGGCCCCCCAAATCAGGCCTTCAGACCCTCAATGGCCCAGTGGGTGTCCTGGGGGGGGGGGGTGTACCAGGTGACAGAGGTGCCTCCAGGACCTGGCCTGGCTCTATAAGGGCACTAGCACCCCTAGCTTCCTCTAGGCACTTGGTGGGGAGGGAGGCACTCAGAGGGCCTCTGTGTTCTCCCTACCACCCAGCTCTGGGAGCAGCCCCCGGAAAGCTCCGAGTCCTGGCTGGAGGTCCGCCAACAAATTGATCATTTGCGCAAAAAACTCCGTGATGAACATGCAAGGCTCTGGGATGAATTCAGGGAAGGGCCAATGTACTCAGAAATCACTCCAGGCTGAGGGTGAGGGCTGCCCAGAGAATCCCAGGCAGTGGCCGTGGGACGGGCTCCACCCCCACCCCTCCGTCCAGTTTTCCCCTTCTCTCTCTCCGCCTGAGAGCTCCTTGGTCCGAGGCAAGGAGAGCCACGCCCACCCCGGCCGGTTCGCGGACAGAGAGACCCGAGGCTACAGACAGACACTGCAGCCCACTCAGACTTTATTCAAAGATCAGGAGGTGAGAGTGCGCAGAGCGCAAGGGCGCTCCAGGCCAGGGTAGGGGTCGCCGAGGCTCCAGCTTAACGGTATTTGGAGGTCAGCACGGTGCTCACGCTGGCCAAGAACTTGTCCAGGGAGGCGTGGACCGCGGGGGTGAAATCACTGGGGAGGTGGGAGGCCAGGGTCACCAGCAGGGTGTGGCTCAGAAGCTGCCGAGAGAGGGGTCGTCAGTGGGGCGGGGGCTGGGTGGGGGCGCCGCCGCATTCTCTGCCCCGCTAGCCCAGATCTGTCCCGGCCCGGCCCGCGAGCTCACCTTGAAGTTGACCGGGTCCACACGCAGCTTGTGGGCGTGCAGGTCACTCAGATCAGACAGGGTACCGGGCAGGTCGTCCAGGTGGTCCACGGCTTTGGTCAGCGCGGCGGCCACCTTCTCGCCGTGGGCCTTGACCTGGGCGGAGCCGTGGCTCAGGTCGAAGTGGGGGAAGTAGGTCTTGGTGGGGGGGAAGCTCAGGAACATCCTGGGTGAAGAGGCAGGAAAGCCGGGCTTAGGCCGAGCGGCCCGGGACAAGGACGCGCCCGGCGAGCGGCCCGGTCCCCTCGGGGCAGGGGCGGTGCTCACCTCTCCAGAGCCTCTGCGCCAAAAGCTCCAGCGTTGCCGCCAACCTTGCCCCAGGCGGCCTTGACATTGGTCTTGTCGGCGGCAGACAGCACCATGGTGGGTTCTCTCTGAGTCTGGGTCGGGACCAGAAGAGTGCGGGGCTGCGAGTGCGCGAGGCTTTATGCACCCGGCGCCAGGGGCACGCCCGCCCGCGCTGCTCTTATTGGCTGGCACGCGGCATGCGCGGCCGGACCAGGACCGCAGGGGGCGCGCGGCGTCCGATGGGTGCTTCCCTCACCCACCCAGACCTGGACTCTGACCGGGGGTTCTTGCTTCCACCGTCTGCTTCCCGCCCGCTGCGTCCACCTTCCCCGGACGTGGTAGCCTCGCACCAGGTGGCAGGGGCGGGACTGTGGAGCTGGGTGGATGCCCGCTCCTGCATCCTGTAAGAGTCCGCCAGCTGTCTTGAGAACGGAAGGGAGTAAGTCAGCCCGTGCTACTCACCCCGGACCTAGGCTTGGCACACTCTGGGCATTTTAAACTTGGGCAGTATCAGTGAAGGAACGGGCGATTGAGTGCGCCTAGAGGCGCCAGACGCAGCCGGACGTAACACACTTGGCTCAACGTTCACATGTAATCAGCGAATTCCTCCCCACCCCCGTCCAACTCTCCTGTTCCTCTTCAGTCTTGGCGCTTCCAGATTCCTTTCTTTCCGCAGAGAGTTTTTGGGTGCAACTGAGTGGCAGTCTTGGAAGGAACCGATACTGAGAGCAGGTTACAGAATTTGCAAGGAGCTCCAGGAGAAGTCTCTTCTCCCCGGGTGCTGGTTCCTGAAGCCCGGCCGTTTCAAGGCAAGACTTGAGGAACGTTTCTCAGCCGAAATCTTACATTCATAATATGGGAAGACCTCCAGCATAGACATAAGGAAAAGACAAATGACTTATGAAACAGCTGACAAAGGATTTTACCGGAAAATTAACAGGAATATCGAAATAAGTGAGACTGAACTGAATGAATTGGCCAGAAAATAGGTAGAGGAGACACAGATCAGTAAGAAGAGCAAGTTGAAGGAAAAAATGTGTAAGGTAGAATGATATTTTTTTGGGAAAGAAAGTACAGTTATAGACATAACTGCATCCCCTCAGCACAGAATAGGAGCCAGTGGGCTCAGTCCCAGACTGTGAACCTCAAGCTGTTTCTGTGGGGGTTGGGGAGACAGGATGGAGGGACTCTCTCACTCTTTTGAATAACATAAAAAAGGTGCACGTGAGTGTGAAAACGTTGTTGTTTAGTCGCTCAGTCATGTCCAACTCTTGCGACCCCATGAACTGTAGCCTACTAGGGCCCTCTGTCCATGGGATTTTCCTGCAAGAATATTGGAGTGGGTTGCCATTTCCTCCTCCAGGGGATGTTCTCGACCCACGGATGGAAACTGCATCTCCTGCTTTGCAGGCAGATTTTTTTTTTTTAAACCACTGAGCCGCTGGGGAAGTCCCTTGTGAAAACATAGGTGGATTTTAACTTTTCATTTATTTTCTACATTTAAATAAAAGTGAATGGGGCTGCGGGATAGTGGAAGAGTAAGGTTAGAGGGGAAGTAACTCCCCGGCTGTTCAGAGGTCCTTGCCCAAAAAGAACCTAATCATCAGTGGCCCGGCCACCCTCCTCACCTTTTATCCAACGCGGAGTTGCCCTGAAGACGAGGGTGGAGGGGTGGGGGGTTGGGGGCTGGGCTGGAGGCGCTGATTGGGATCTTAAGGGCTACAGGGTGGGTGGGGTGTTCGAGGTTCCAGTGTGGAGTCCAGGGCCTTTCTGAAGATTGCTCACAGGACCAAGGCAGAACTGCCAAGAGACCCCAGGAGCCCAGATGTGGGGAGGTGGCTTAGAGGCCAGGGAACGCAGAGCTGGGGCACGGTGAGCTTGGCAGACTCCAGGGACAAGGGAGCGAGGAGCCTGCTGAAGGCGGCAGCGAGCTCGAGGCCCCTCTTCTCACTGACTGCCCGTCCCCCGCAACGCCGCAGAGTTCCTGTGACCCAGGACGCGGTGCCTGGGCCGCGATCCCTGTTCCAACCCCCCTTGTCTCTGATAGGGAGGAAGTGGAATCTCCTGGAGGTTGTCCTGCCCCTACTTTTGCACCAGGAAGAGCCTCTTTGTGTGGTTTGTTTTTTGTTTTCATCTATGTTTAAGGGGGATCAGAAAAATTTCAAAACAGGGTGGCTATTTCAGCACTCCCCACCTCAGAGAGAACCCTTGGAAATCTTCCCAGGAGGGGAACTTGGTTCAGTAGATTCTGGGACCCTCAGCCTTAGCTCCCCGCCCTCCTCCACCCTCCCACTCCTAGAGACTGAGAACCACGCCCACCCCGGTCGGTTCGCGGACAGAGAGACCCGAGGCTACAGACAGACACTGCAGCCCACTCAGACTTTATTCAAAGATCAGGAGGTGAGAGTGCGCAGAGCGCAAGGGCGCTCCAGGCCAGGGTAGGGGTCGCCGAGGCTCCAGCTTAACGGTATTTGGAGGTCAGCACGGTGCTCACGCTGGCCAAGAACTTGTCCAGGGAGGCGTGGACCGCGGGGGTGAAATCACTGGGGAGGTGGGAGGCCAGGGTCACCAGCAGGGTGTGGCTCAGAAGCTGCCGAGAGAGGGGTCGTCAGTGGGGCGGGGGCTGGGTGGGGGCGCCGCCGCATTCTCTGCCCCGCTAGCCCAGATCTGTCCCGGCCCGGCCCGCGAGCTCACCTTGAAGTTGACCGGGTCCACACGCAGCTTGTGGGCGTGCAGGTCACTCAGATCAGACAGGGTACCGGGCAGGTCGTCCAGGTGGTCCACGGCTTTGGTCAGCGCGGCGGCCACCTTCTCGCCGTGGGCCTTGACCTGGGCGGAGCCGTGGCTCAGGTCGAAGTGGGGGAAGTAGGTCTTGGTGGGGGGGAAGCTCAGGAACATCCTGGGTGAAGAGGCAGGAAAGCCGGGCTTAGGCCGAGCGGCCCGGGACAAGGACGCGCCCGGCGAGCGGCCCGGTCCCCTCGGGGCAGGGGCGGTGCTCACCTCTCCAGAGCCTCTGCGCCAAAAGCTCCAGCGTTGCCGCCAACCTTGCCCCAGGCGGCCTTGACATTGGTCTTGTCGGCGGCAGACAGCACCATGGTGGGTTCTCTCTGAGTCTGGGTCGGGACCAGAAGAGTGCGGGGCTGCGAGTGCGCGAGGCTTTATGCACCCGGCGCCAGGGGCACGCCCGTCCGCGATGCGCTCATTGGCTGGCGCGGGGCAGGAGGTGCCGGCCTGGAAAGGTGGGTCTGAAGAGGGTGTAGGGTGTCGGGGTCCCAAGGTGGCCCCTTTTCTGTCCCGCTTTGGCTGCAATCCAGCTATTTATGGTACCTTCTACCCTGGTGCCGTGGGTCGAACAGCTCACACACTTTTCTGAGCCACCCAAACCCCCTGGAACTGAGTTTTCCGTTTGCCAGTCTGGGAGAGGAGCACAATCTTTTCCGAAGAGAAGCAAGCTGCTTTCGCACTAAAGGGCATAGACCGAGGGGGTTTCTGCCCAGTCTGGGTGAGGAGTTAGTGTCCAGCATCCCCCTTCGAACTTGGTCACTGACTGTCCAGCCTTGTACACACCCGAGACTGTCATCCAGGGAACCATTCTCATTCAGAGTTTGGAGAGCTTGGAGGGTTGGGCTCTTGTCTTTGCAAAGGCTCTGGACTGATCGCTAAGATCCGTGCCCCAGTACTGCCGAGGAGAGATTGACAGTGTATGTGTGTGTGTGTGTGTGTCTGTCTGTCTGTCTGTGTGTAAGATGGGGCGCTATGGCCCAGGGGCCGCAGAGACTGAGCTGGAGTGCTGGAGCTGGGGTGGGGGTTGGGTAGACTCGGGCCTGCCAGGCAACCAGCCTTCCTTAGAATTATTATTTCAAAAATCACTTCAAAGACCCAGTGAAGTTGGGGATTTTTTGGTCGGGTGCATAAGGCTCAGATTGCTTAGGGACATCCATAGTGTCACACAGTGTTTCTATGTGGACTAGGAATGTGTCCCTGCCCCAGGAGATTCAGAGGAAGGGACTAATTCGGACGAGGGCCAGGCAACCACAGACTGAGCACTGGAGTTGGAGGAGGAAATGGGGGAGGAACAGAGGTGAGGGTCCAGGGATCCCTGGGCCACTAAGTCTGATTGACCTCAGGCCAGAAACTTGGCTGCGGGTCTCCGGTGCCCGCTACAGTGTGTTAAAGAGGGGAAGATTGACACTTGCAGTTCCTGAGGGAGCTAGCGATGGAAATGAAAGAGAGTGAATGAGGACGTGCTTAGCCAACGGTCTGGCAGCCGCGATGCCAAAAGGGGATACTCCATGGGCCCACTACGCCGCTGCCCCAGGAGGGCAACTGTCTTAGGGTGCCAGGCGCGTTCCAGACCCAGGACTGTCAGCCCTGGAAATGTCCTCATTCACGCTGTGTTGCGTGCCAGAGGCCCCGCTCCTGGGCCCCTGGTTCCACTGTCAGCATCTAAGATTCGGTGTCTCCCCTCAGGACCCAGAGCTTCTCCGCCCGGAGACTTCAATGTCAGTCCGTCCGTCTGCTCCCCAAAGACCACACGTGCGCAGGTTCCAGCCTACTGAGGCCTCTTTATTGAATTTCGCAGACCTAGACCCGCGGGGCACGGAACTCAGCGGTACTTCTCCGTCAGCACCACGGCCACGCCCGTCAGGAACTTATCCCACGCCGCCTGCATCTCCACCGTGTATTCGCCCTGCAGGTGGGAGGCCAGCACCACCTGGAAACACTGGATCACCAGCTGCCGGAGAAGAGGCTGGTGAGAAGGGCCCTGTCCTCGCCGGTGCCTCCCCGAACGCCTCCCCGTCCGCCTCGGCTGCGCCGCGAGCCCTGCTGCACCCCGGGTGGCTCACTGGGAAGTTGGTGGGGTCCACGCGCAGCACTTGTGCGTGCAGGTCGGCAAGCGGGCTTAGGACTGCGCGCAAGTTGTCCATGTACTGCACGGCCACGCCCACCGCCTGGAGCATGCGTTGACCGTGGCTCAGCAGCTGTACCTCGTCTGGGGGATCACCCAGGTGTCTGAAGTAGACCTTGGTGCTAGGGTACACAGTGAAGAGCCTGCGGGAGCAGGGATGTGGGGAGGACGGTCCCTCCAGCGTCTGCGCTGCCCAGACCCTGGGAAAACCCGCTCAGACTCGCCACCAACCCGGGACTCAGGCCTGCTCCACCTCAGGCCCAGCACCCTGGTCTCCTCCTCCCAGCGATTCTGGAGACCCCGCCCCAACCGACCTGCGCAGCAGCTCCGCCCCGAAGGGCGCCTCGTGGCCGGCGATCAGGTCCCAGACCTGTGCTATGTGGGCGCGCTCTTGGGCGCTGAGCATGGCGCTGGCGTGGCGTGCTTTAGGGGCCGCGCCCGCCGCCCCAGCCTTATAGCGGCCCCCACTGGCGCCCCGCCCGCACTTATCTTCAGGAGCGCGGCGGGAACCTGGAGACCCAGGTCGCCAACCCAGGTCCTCCTCACCGCAGAGAAATTAAATCACGCCGTGTGTGGGTGCCTTTGCTGCAGCTTTATTGAGGTCTACAATTATTCCCCTGAAGGCAAAGTTACTGCTCCGCCAGACAGAGCCAATGGAGGGACAGGGAGAAAGCGCGTGGGGCGGGGAGTCCCTTTAATCCGAGGGGCCAGGAGGTTTCAGGGGTCCTCTCAGCGGTGAGCTGGGATGACAAGCTCTGAGGGAAGTACTCTGAGTCCCGACGCGTACCCACCGCGCCGAGTGAAGCCAAAGGCTGGGTGACATGGGGTAGGATAGAGGTCCCAGTGCAGGTCTGACCCGAGAACGCGGCGTGGACGGTCCTGGGCTGCCCTGCTCCCTTCGGTCGCGACTCTGGGCTCTGCAGGCCAAGGACCGCTCCAAAGCGCCCCTTGGAGTCACTCCAGGCTCGGGGGTGACACCGTGTTGGGCTGCGTTCTTGCCAAGTCCCCATTCTCTCCCGTCACTCTCCCCTCTTTCCCCCAATACTGAGAACGCACGACCAGGCTTCTTCCATCCTCATCCATTTATTGGGGGTCCCTATGAAACACTAATAGGGTGCAGGGGAAGAGGAAGTCTCGAAGCCTGTTCTAGGGGTCCTGCGGCGGCCTCAGCGGTACTTCTCCGTCAGGACGCCGGACACGATGGACAGGAACTTGTCCCAGGCGGCGTGCGCGTCGGCCGTGAAGTCGGCGGGGAAGTGCGAGGCCAACGTGACCAGTAGGCAGTGGGACAGGAACTGGGGAGGGAGGGAGAGCAGTCAGCGCTGTTGGCCCGGACGAAGCTCTGCCTCCGGGACCTCGCCCCGCCCCGAAACCGCGCCCACAGAGACATCGCCCCGCCCCGAGACCCGCCCACAGAGACCTCCTCCCGCCCCCGGGACCCCGGCCCCGAAAACGCGCCCCCGGGGCCCCGCGCCCACCTTGAAGTTGACCGGGTCCACGCGCAGCACGTAGGCGTGCAGCTCGCTGAGCTTGGACAGCGCGCTCGCCACGTTGTCAATGCTCTTGACCGCGTCGCCCACGGCGGCCACCACCTTGGAGCCGTGCGCGCGCAGCTGCGCGGAGCCCGCGTGCAGGTCGAAGTGCGGGAAGTAGGTCTTGGCCTGGGGGTAGCAGGAGAAGAGCCTGCGGGCGGGCGGGCGAGTTAGTGACCGCTCTGGGCGACTCTTGCGGTAGCCGCTGCTCAGTACGGCCCGGCCACCTCATCCTGACCGCCCGTCTCCAGGTCATTCCTTCCTATCCCCCCTGCCTCCCTCCCTCCACGTGATTGTGGGGACCTGGGTGCTGGGCCCCGAGAGACACAGGTGACCCTCAAACCGCCCCCATCACCTCCTCCTCCTGCCTCTGACCACCGAGACGCTCCTCACCGGCTCATGCTCACTGACCCTCCTCACTGACCATCTCACTGACCCCACCTCACTGACCATCTTCAGTGAACCACAGAGACATCGCCCCGCCCCGGGACCCGCCCACAGAGACCTCCTCCCGCCCCCGGGACCCCGGCCCCGAAAACGCGCCCCCGGGGCCCCGCGCCCACCTTGAAGTTGACCGGGTCCACGCGCAGCACGTAGGCGTGCAGCTCGCTGAGCTTGGACAGCGCGCTCGCCACGTTGTCAATGCTCTTGACCGCGTCGCCCACGGCGGCCACCACCTTGGAGCCGTGCGCGCGCAGCTGCGCGGAGCCCGCGTGCAGATCGAAGTGCGGGAAGTAGGTCTTGGCCTGGGGGTAGCAGGAGAAGAGCCTGCGGGCGGGCGGGCGAGTTAGTGACCGCTCTGGGCGACTCTTGCGGTAGCCGCTGCTCAGTACGGCCCGGCCACCTCACCCTGACCGCCCGTCTCCAGGTCATTCCTTCCTATCCCCCCTGCCTCCCTCCCTCCACGTGATTGTGGGGACCTGGGTGCTGGACCTGGGTGCTGGGCCCCGGTTTGACCCTCAAACCGCCCCCATCACCTCCTCCTCCTGCCTCTGACCACCGAGACGCTCCTCACCGGCTCATGCTCACTGACCCTCCTCACTGACCACCTCACTGACCCCACCTCACTGACCATCTTCAGTGACCCCCTCCTCACTGACCACCTCACTGACCCCTCCTCATTGACCCCTCCTCACTCACCCTCCTCACTCACTTTCCTCACTCTCCCCTCCTCCCTCTCTTTCCTCACTCACTCTCCTCACTGGCCCTCCTCACTCACCCTCCTCAGTCACCCCTCCTCACTGACCCCTGTTCTCACTGACTCCTGACCTCACTGACCCACAAGGTCCCCTCCAGGCTCCACCCCAGCCCCCCTGGTGCTTACCTCTCCAGGGTCTCAGTGCCAATGACGTCTGCCTGTGTGGAGATCTTGCTCCATAGGGACAGGATGATGGTCCTCTCAGTCCTGGTCAGAGACATGGTGGCAGCTGAGCGGGAGCTTGACTTAACTGAAAACTGGTGTTGGTGATGCTCAGCCCCGAGGGTCCCCTTATATATGTGGAACCAGGGTTGGGGCCAGGGTCGTCACTGGGAGAAGGGAGGGGGCAATGGGGTGGGTTTCTTATCATTTCCAGTGACAGTGGGTGGTCAGGGCCTGGTGGGCTTGATGGCTGAGGGGCTATCACTTCGGCTGCCCCTGCAGAGCCACAGCCAGAGCAGGTCACAGGGAGATAGGGGCCTTGGCCTGGCCAAGGGTCCATGTGTCCACCCAGCCCAGGGCCCAGCCTCCATAACGATTGTCCCTGACCTGCCTGTCCCTCTGAGGGAAGGATGACTTGGGGGGCGTCCCTCCCAGAAGCGCTCTGTGTTCTTACTTTAAGTTTCTGCGGCTCCACCTGATGAGAAAAGTGAAGCCAGTTGTCACAAGGTGGGAGTAACAGTCTTGGCTTCTGGCCCTCTCCAGCCTTTGCTGTAGCCCCCTCCTCACCCGGCTGAGGCTCCTTCTGAGGTCTCCTCCACCCACAGGCCCCCAGATGCCTGGTGGTGGCCTCTGCCAGCTGGCACCCAGGGGAGGGGCTGGCCCTTCACGCAGTGCCTGGGGCACAGAAACCCACGGTTTTCCCTCCCAGGTTTCCATCCCAGCTGGTGTCCTCACCTGCTTTACCCTCTTAGCTTATCCCCTCCTCCCCAAGGCAACCATTTCTATGTGCTTCATGGGTTCCTTGTTCTCACAGAGTATATATATATAATTAAACAGATTATAGCTTGATTAAAATTTTTTAATTCTTATAAACATTTCCTTATAAGCACATCTCTTTTGAAAGATAGGATTTTTTTTAATAAGAAGGGGAAAAAATTGGATATACCACAATTAATTTGGGCTTCCTTCATAGCTCAGCTGGTAAAGAATCCACCTGCAATGCAGGAGACCCTGATTTGATTCCTGGGTCGGGAAGATCCTCTGGAGAAGGGATAGGTTACTCACTCCAGTATTCTTTGGCTTCCCTGGTGGCTCAGCTGGTAAAGAATTTACCTACAAAGTGGGAGACCCAGGTTTGATCTCTGGATTAGGAAGATCCCCTGGAGGAAGGCATAGCAACCCACTCCAGTATTCTTGCCTGGAGAATCACCATGGACAGAGGAACCTCTCAAGCTAAAGTCCATGGGGTCACAAAGAGCTGGACATGACTGAGCGACTGAACTGAACTGAACTGAGTGACTAAGCACAGCACAGCACATGGTTGATTTACAATGTTCTGTTAATTTCTGCTGCACAGCAAAGCGACTCAGTTATACACACATATACATTCTTTGTTATATTCTTTTTCATTATGATTTATCCCAAAGGATTGAATATAGTTCCCTGTGCTATATAGTAGGATTTGTTGTTTATCCATTCTATATGTAATAGTTTGTATCTACCAGTCCCTCCTTCCCCCTTTCTTCCTCCCATTTGACAACCACAAGTCTGTCCTCTGTTTATGAGTCTGTTTCATTTTCCAGGATAGGTTTGTTTGTGGCATATTTTAGAATCCACATATAAGTGATACCATATGCTGTTTGTCTTTCTCTGTCTGACTTACTTCATTTAGTATTGCAATCTCTAGTTGCATCTATGTTGCTTCAAATGGCATTATTTTGTTCTTTTCATGGCTGAGTAGTATTCCGTTGTATGTATATACCACATTTTCTTTATCCGTTCCTCTGTCAATGGACATTTGGGTCCTTTCCATGTCTTGGCTATTGTGAATAGTGCTGCTATGAACATAGGAGTGCATGTATCTTTCTGAATTATAGTTTTGTCTGGATATATGCCCAGGAATGGGATTGCTGTATCATATGGGAATCCATGTTTAGCTTTCTGAGGAGCCTGTGTACTGTTTTCCATCAGTACACAGTTGGCTGCACCAACTTGCATTCCATACCAGCCGTGAGGGAGAGTTCTCTTTTCTCTACTCTCTTCAGCACTTATTTGTAGACTTTTAAATGATGGCCATTCTGACTGGCGTGCGGTGGTAGCTTGTTGTAGTATATATGGATATATTTCTATTTGACTGTGCCAGGTCTTAGTTGCAGCACATGGGATCTTTAGCTGTGGCATGTGGGATCTAGTTCTCTGACCAGGGATCACACCTGGGCCCCCTGCATTGGGAGCATGTTGTCTTAGCCACTGGACCACCAGGGAAGTCCCCCCAATATTATTTAAATAGAAAGAAGGGATGGATAGAAGGCAGCAGACTGGTAAACAACTGTCCCCAAGTGATGGGACTTCAGGAGTTCTAGCTTGCTTGGTTTTGCATGTTCTCACGGGGCTTCCCCCTGAGCACAGGTTCCTGGAACCACCAGGTGCCATGAGGTGGAGCTGAGCTGTGGGCGGCCTGGCACTGTGCCCCGGTCTCTGTGTCTGAACCAGGGGTTCCCCCATCCCAGAGCCCAGGCCTTGGTCCTCTGGAGTCTTGCTCCGCACACGTGTCCCCCCAGCCCCTTGTCCCCTGCCGCAGAGGAAGCAGCAGGGGTGCTTAGTGAAGGGGCTGACCCCCTTCAACACCCCATCCACAGCACTGTGCCCAGGGAGCCCATGTTCACGTGCTGGCCAGTTTCAACTCTTGATTGTGGGTGGTATAAATAATGTGTGTAGGGACACCTGGTTTTATTACCTGGGGTGGATGAGCATTTTCCCACATGACAGTGAGAATCTGTTTATTCCTTTTCAGTGTTCAAATGGATTCAGGGTGTATTTTTGTAACTTCTTTTTTTTTGACACACATACAATCAGTCTCCAGACACATATGCACTGTCCGCACACACTCAGGGTCTTCTTTCTACATTTTCTTTAACACGTGTTTTCTGCATGTATTTCAATTAATATTTTAAGAATTTTCAAATTATACATATTATTTGTAACAGCAGCCCTGGAAAAAGCACAGCTTAAAAAGCGAAAGCTCCCTTCTGTCCTCCTCACCTCCGCAGGTGACCTTTCTTTATCCATTTCCTGGGGGTGAGCCGCCAGTGGAGTGACAACCCCGCGCCGCGGACGGCGCATGCGCAGGCTGCTCCCCGCCTGCTCCAGGGGCCCCGCCAGCATCCTGTCCTCAGAGGCTCCTACAGTCAGGATTCCTGTTCCTACCAACAACACAGAGGAAGAACACAGACTCCTGGGTCACCACTCACCCTTGTGTATTTCTCTGTTTAGCTGACTTCCCTGAACTGCCTCCAGTGTACTGATGCTTTTCTCTTCACTGTTAGTCCCTCGGTCCAGCAAGAGTGTGCCCAGCACAGCTGGCCCTGAGGGTGAACTTGAACCAACTGTCTGGGAAGCTCACTCTGAAGCTTAGACTTCAGTCCCAAGCTTAGCCACCTGAGCCTCCCTGTGAGCACCCTTCGCAGCCCAGTGCGGTGGTGGTCACTGTGAGGAGGTCAAGTTCAGCAGAAACCATTTCCTTTCGGGTCCAGGACTGGGATCAATGGGGACAGGGGTGACGTTTGGGCTCCAGGCTGGAGAGGGCAGGGACCACAGGAGACTGCCAGCTCATCTTGGGAATTCCCCAGCAGGGGGGTCTCCAGCCAGAATGGAGGGTACCAGGTGTAAGCAGGGGTGCAGTGGACCTGTGTGGGTGTGGGAGGTGACGGGGGAAGGAGCAGGCAAAGTAAGTCAGACTGGATTAGAACCTGGTTGCAGGACCCCAGCCCGGAACTGCCACCTTCAGCCCTCAGAAACTCAGGCTGGGGCAGGGGGCCTGCAGGCTGAAAGGCTGGGATGAATCCAGAGAGGGCCTGAGGGCAGGAGGGAAGAGCCCTCCTGGGCTGGGGCCATGGCTGACTGCTCTTTCTCTCAGCCTTTGTCAGGTGGTGCTCAGATGCGCTTCACCCTACTGTTTTCTTGCCTGTCTTTCTTCTCCTGGGTAGTCTGTGTCCTGACCCCACAAACTTTTGTCTAGGGAGTTGATTTTAATGGAGGGGGGCAAGGGCCCTGGCTCTGTCCCCATCCTAACCCCCCTCCGTCTGCCCTTAGTCCCCCTGGCGGCACCAACTTCCACCTATGCCCTGGAGACACCCCCACCCCCTGCTCAGGCTCACATCCCCTCCCCTGCCTCCCATCCCTCCTGGAGATAGCTGCTCCATCCTTCCTTCCTGAGGTTCAGACCAGCAACCCCAGGCCTGTCCGACCCTCATTTCTCACCCCTGAGCCCTGCTGTGGCTTCCGACCCTCCGTGAGGGAAGGCTCCCTGCCCCGAGCTCTGCCTCCTTCCTCTGTCCTCCTCCAGGCCCTGCACTGCCTCCTTCTAGCCTGCTCCGTCCTCCCCAGCCTCCCTCCGGGAAGGTCCTCCTTCAGATGTCACTATGTTACTAGGCCCACACTGACCACCCCATTTAAAATTGCAACTCCCCCACCTGGCCTGTCCAGGCTCCAACTTGCTACACTTTTCTTTTTATCCACAGAAAAACAGGTGTTTATTACCCACTAGAATGTAAGCTCAGAAAGGGAGGGAATTTTGTTTTGGTTTTGTTTGCTGGTCTGTGAAGTCTCCTGGACAGTCAGGAGTCCAAAGCTGGCTCCCCGTAAAGAACTATCTAGAGACCTAGGGGTCTTTGTGCCTCAGTGCCATGCGTGCGCTGACCACCGTCTCCCTGAATGAATGCCACTGCCTGCCCTGCCTCCCGGCTGAGCTGACCTCAGGGCTGGGGGTCAAGGATGGCTGGCAGGGGCCTGCCCAGTGGTGGACCAGGGGGCTGGCTCCTGCCCCCACAGAACAGCAGGCCCACCAGCGCAAACGGTGCCGGTTCTTCGGAACGTGAAGGGTTCCCAGGGTCTCCTGGCCCCATGGGGAAGCTGAGGCCTAGAGAGCGGGGAGGCAGCTGTGGTCATAAAGTTCACTGGGGCCGAGGCCCGGGCCTCAGGGGAGAGACTCCTCACACTCAGGCCGCTCCCCTCCGCTGAGGCCCGAGACCCAGCTCCTAGGAGCTCCAGGACAGGCATGGGTCCACACCCCACAGCCACGCTTTTGGGCAGCAGTCCCTCTGGTCAGAGTCCTCCCTGGAGGAAGGGAAGGAGGCATCTCTCTTAAGAGAGGGTCTGCAGCCCTGACCAGACCCTAAAGGCAGGCAAGCGGCAGGCGCTGCCTTGGGCAAGCTTGTGAAGGCCCAGAAGCTCCATGCATTCCTCATGGGTGATGTATGACCTTCTAACCAGTGCCAGACCACTGCTAACTTCTGGGTGCTCAGCCCAGGACAAGAAGACACTCCTGCTGAGGAAGGTGTGCAGAACAGGATGATGGCAGCAAGTAAACATGCCGTGAGAAAAAGGGCTTCCCCAGACCCCTGGGTTTTCTCCATGATGCCTGTGCATTCCTGTGGAACATGACATCAGACTTGGCCACTGTAACTGTGATGCTCCAGGCAGAAAAGCACTGTCCAGACAGAGAAAACAGGGTCACTCCCACCAAGAGAACATCCTGACGGCGCCCGTCCTGGGTGATGAGCGGCTGCTGCTTCACTGTCAGTCACAGTACCGCTTATCTTCTAGATGAGACTTTCTGAGTCCAGAGCTAGCCTGCTTCCTTGAGCCCAGGCTCAGTCCTCTGACCCAGATACAGGGCTCCCCACGGCCGTGGTCTTCTCTGTGGCCATGAGTTAACAGACCCAACTCTGTTTGCCCATGGCTGTGTTCCAGGCGGTCTCTGGCTGGAGAGAGACAGATGGCATTGCCATCAGAAAGGAGAGAGCAGGAAAGTGCTGTTCGTGGAGCTCAGAGGGGTTATGCTTTTAGATAAGGCGGTGGGGAAGATGGTGCTGAAATGAGGATTCTGAGTGAGTATTTGAAGGAGCTGGGAGAATCAACCACAAGATGTCTGGGGAAGAGAGTGAGTGGCGCCAGGTGCGAGGGCCCTGAGAGGGCCCAGGCCTCCGTCATCTTTTGGGAGACAAAAAGGAGGCCAGCGGCGGGGTGGAGTGACAGGTGTGGAGCGCCCTGAGGTCAGGTCTAGCACATCATGAACAGCATGCTGAGCTGCTGGGCTCCCTCCACCCGGACCAATCATTGCTAACATCTGTGTTTTCAGTGTATATGGGGATATGTCTCAATGTGTTTTATTTTTCTTCTAAACACTGTGGACACGTGTGATGACATCATGTCTCTGTGTAAACTTGAGCACAAATCTCCTAGAATAAGGAGATCCTTCTATATAAATGGGCTTCCCTGGTGGCTCAGAGATTAAAGCATCTGCCTGGAACTCGGGAGACCTGGGTTCAACCCCTGGGTCAGGAAGATCCCCTGGAGAAGGAAAATGGCAACCCACTGTAATACTCTTGCCTGGAGAATCCCATGGAGGGAGGAGCCTGGCAGGTTACAGTCCATGGGGTCGCAAAGAGTCAGACACGACTGAGCGACTTCACTTTCTATGTAAATAACCACAAGCCTATCCTCAATCTAAGTGAACTTCCCTTTGTGTTGAAATTCCCTGTTCATCCCCCACATTTGTTCAATTTGTTCAGGTTGGGATCCGACCCAGGTTCTTATGTAGCTTTCAGTTGCCTATTCATATTTTTCTTCCAGAAGCTCTCCACCCCATAGCCACTGTTCCTTATCAATGACTGCAGAACAGTTCAGGCCTACTGACTTGTAGAATATTTCATTTTGGGGTTGCTCTGATAGTTTCCCTGCAGTGTTATTTAGCTGGTTCCTTTGTCCGTGTGTTTCCTGTACCCTGGAAGTCAAATCAAAAGACTTGATTAGGTCAGGTTAAAAGCTATTGACTGTGAAAGGGCAACTCACAGAATGGGAGAAAATATTTGCAAACCACATATCTAATAAAGATCTGTATCCAGAATGTAGAAATAACTCTTACAACTCAACAACAAAAAGAAACAACCCAATGAAAAATGAACAAGGGACTTGAATAGACTTTATCCCCCCCCCAAAAAAAAAAGAATAATACATGAAAAGATGCTCAACTTCACGACTTATTTGTGAAATGCAAATCAAAACCACAACGAAGCCCCCGGTCCAGGTCTCTCCTTTGGAAAGATATCAGACTTGGCAGTAGCTAACACCTGGAGCCTTAACTTGAAGCTGCAGGAACTGACCAACGCTTATAGGCTGCCAAGTAACTTTCTGGATATCAACATCTTTAATCCATAGACGGTAGGTGTGGGATGCGCTTGCTTCACCCACCTACGAGATTTGCATGTGGACAAAACTACCTGTTTTCAGCTGAAGGAGTCCTGTGTATGACGGTGCTGCAGTAACTTTGAGTGACTAAAAAATGAGCTGGAGCAAGAGATTGTATTAATAGTCCCACCACTGCATGGCACAGTCTTGAAATAGCAGCTCCCTTTTCGAGGAAACGAAAGGGTCTTTGAGGAGTCCTTTAATTGAAGAAAGGAGGTAGGGCCTCAAACAGTTTATTAGCAGAATTGCTAATAAATTGGACGGATGTTGGGCATCCAGTAGCTCAGAACGAACGCTGCCTACACATGTTCCTGCAGGAGGAGGCAACTGACAGGAACTGTGTCCCCGGGAAGGTGTGCCCATAGGAGCCGCTCTCTCCACTTGCCCTCTACTTTCCTGCTGAAATGACACTGGTATTACACTAAGCCTCTCTCTCTTTGATCTGAAGCTGGCTGTCCATGCCCTGGCCTGATAGACGGTGTGGCACTGTGTTCCTTGGCACCTGACTGTACCTTGGAGGCTCTGCTAGGATCCTCTTCTCTGAGGAGAGGTGGGAACCACAGGCAGATGCCCTTTGCGTTGGGTTGAGGTCGGTGGGGATTGGACTAGAAGGCAATTTCTTGGGCATTTCACATGCCAGAGGCTAACCGTGGTGGGGGGCGGCGTGTGCTGGTGGGGCACTTGGATACTTACTGATGCTGCAAGTCCAGGGGATTTTCTTAGTCTTGAGTTTAGCCAGGAACACAAAACAGGGAAAGACCCTGACTTTCCTACTTGCATGAACTTTTTCCTTTCGGGGAAGGTGGCACTGACCTCAAAGCTCTTATTTTCTCCAGGCCCATTCCCAGTTTTCTCAAGAGTTTCCTTTGTTGTATTTTCAACAAAGAGAGACCTTGTTGCTCTTCATGGCAGTAATTCTGAGGTCTAAGCTGTCTGTCGTGTGGAGTGAGGTGTGTGGGTTTTCTGGGCCCGTCATCGTGGCTGCTTCAGAGTCAGGAGAAAGCCGTGGGGTAGTTGGGGGATCCTGTTGCCTAGACCCCCTCCTTTGTGGCTCCCCATTCTAGCTGCCGGTCTTTGCTCACCAGTAGGTAAGGCAGTATGGGCTGGGCCAGCAGTTCTGCCTCCCCAAGCCCTTGCTACTTTATGGGTTAGTTTTGCAGGTTTGGTGGCTTGAGGGCTGGGAGAGACTTGCCATGGCCAGGTAACTCCCTGAAGGGTGGGAGTGGGTCATTTTCTAGGTCCCTCAGTGGTCAGAAAGGGTGTCAGAACGCTCTGCACATATTTATCATGGAACCCCAACATCTTCCCCAGAGGCTAAGCTAGCAGCTGGTGTAGATTTCCCAAATCTTAGAGTCTGAAGCAGCTTCTTGAGCATGGCAACTTTCCTGGGCTTCTGTCTGGGAGGTGGTGGTTTGTTTGCTGGGGCCTGATATCTATCCCAAAGTGAAAGTGAAAGTGAAGTCGCTCAGTCGTGTCCGACTCTTTGCGACCCCGTGGACTGTAGCCTACCAGGCTCCTCTGTCCATGGGATTCTCCAGGCAAGAATACTGGAGTGGGTTGCCATTTCCTTCTGCAGGGGATCTTCCCAACCCAGGGATCAAACCCAGGTCTCCTGTATTACAGGCAGACTCTTTAACCTCTGAGCCACCAGGTGGTGTCAAAAATGAGGGTTCTTTGCTTAGGCTCCCTGTCATGGGAGGACTAGAGTTCTTTATATAGGGTCTCAGGGAAAAGGATTACTGGTTCTGACAAGACCCTGATTGGAGAGATTAGGTTTGCATTTCGAGTCTATTCAAATGTTGAAGTTCCCTGAGACCGATCAGCTCTCCAGTTGGGGCAAGCCCCCAAGAGAGTCTTGCTCCCTTTCCCACTTTTCCAGTGTTGGTGTTGTTGCTGCCTTTTTCATCTGTATCCTCTGTTACTGACTTTTTTAAGTTAAAAATTCCTTCTTTAATTATACACAAGTGCTGGGAGCCTGGCCCCATTTCTGCTGTGCCTGTATCCTGACTTTGGGTTTTTATTCAGAAAAATATTAATTCTTCTGTCCAACAGTGTCATACTCAACTCTTTTCATATTAAGACACTGAAGAACCCCCCCACATACACAATTCAGGGACTTCCCTAAATTGGTCCAGTGATGAAGACTCTGCACTCCCAGTTCAGGGGGCCCAGGTTTGATCTCTCATCAGGGAACTAGATCCCACATGATGCAACTAAAAACTAAATAAATAAAATAGCAAATATTTTTTGAAAATCCCAAAACGTCCACAAAAATATGAAGATCATGCAAAGAGAGACTGAAGAGCCAGGCTGAAGACTAAATGAGAAGTTTGATGTTGACAAGTAAAGGCCATTCTTGGGAAGGACAGTGTGTGATGAGATCTGTGTTGATGGATTTGGACTGGTGTTAATCTACTGACTTTGGTGGTATTTCTCTGCCTATGCAGGTGCCCCAGCGGCTCAGATGGTAAAGAATCCGCCTGCAATTCAGGAGACCTGGGTGTGATTCTGGGCTCAGGAAGATTCCCTGGAGAAGGAAACAGCAACCCACTCCAGTATTCTGCCCTGGAGAATTCCATGGACAGAGGAGTCTGGCAAGCTACAGTAGTCCATGGGATTGCAAAGAGTTGGACATGACTCAGCAACTTTCATTTCACAATCTCGTGATTTTGGTGGTAGTTCTCTGGCTATGCAGGTAGGTGTTCTTGTTGACTTTAGGAAATCTACAGGTGTTTAGGGATGCTGAGAGTATTAAAGAAAGTCATGCCTGCATTCTACTCTCAAGTGACTCAGAAAGAAAGCAAGTGAAGGCAAGTTGTAAACTGGGGAATCTTGATGACTATTTGGAAGTTTATTAGCATACTTTGCAGGTTTATTATGGCAGAAAGCGAAGAGGAACTAAAGAGCCTCTTGATAAAAGTGAAAGAGGAGAGTGAAAAAGTTGGCTTAAACCTCAACATTCAGAAAACTAAGATCATGGCATCAGGTCCCATCACTTCATGGCAAATAGAAGGGGAAACAGTGGAAACAGTGATAGACTTTATTTTTAGGGCTCCAAAATCATTGCAGATGGTGACTGCAGCCCTGAAATTAAAAGACGTGGAAGAAAAGCTATGACCAACCTAGACAGAATATTAAAAAGCAGAGACATTACTTTGCCAACAAAGGTCCATCTAGTCAAGGCTATGGTTTTTCCAGTAGTCATGTATGGATGTGAGAGTTGGACTATAAAGAAAGCTGAGCACCGAAGAATTGATGCTTTTGAACTGTGGTGTTGGAGAAGACTCTTGAGAGTCCCTCAGACTGCAAGGAGATCCAACCTGTCCATCCTGAAGGAAATCAGTCCTGAATATTCATTGAAAGGACTGATGTTGAAGCTGAAACTCCAATACTTTGGCCACCTGCTGCGAAGAACTGACTCATTTGAAAAGACCCTGATGCTGGGAAAGACTGAGGTTGGGAGGAGAAGGTGATGACAGAGGATGAGGCAGTTGGATGGCATCACTGACTCAATGAACGTGTTTGAGAAAACTCTGGGAGTTGATGATGGACAGGGAGGCCTGGTGTGCTGCAGTCCATGGTGTCACAAAGAGTTGGACATGACTAAGCAACTGAACTGAACTGACTGACTGACTGAGATATAATTCCCATGCCATCCAATTCACCCACTTAAAACATAACAGTTCATTTTTAATACAGTCACAGAATTGTGCAACTATTACAATTTTAGAATATTTCCATCATCCCTTAAGAAACCCCATACCCACTAGCAGTCACTCCTATTTCTCCATCTTTGTCTTATTTTTGCAGTTGTTTTTTGACAGTTTGAAAATGTTTTAAAATATAAGATTATGAACTCACAGTATCTGTGTTGTAATAACAATAAGTTACTGAATATTACAGATTCTTTGCATAGCCAAGGTACTATGTTCACAAGTCACTTGGAATAGTTCTTTTTTCCTGATTGTTAGATTACTACATCCTCAACCAGTTTCATGTAACTTATTTTCTTATTTTGATGTTTTTATTTTTTGCTGTTTTAAATTTTCTTTTTGATGATTTAACATGATTCAAGGTTAAGAGAGTGAAGAGAGTTAGGCTTGGAGGAGAACTCCTTCAACCCCATTCACGTTGCCATGTGTAATCATTTCCAGTTTATCTGTCCATAGTTGCTTTTTGCAAAAATAAGCAAACACGCACAAACAGATGAACACTTGCAAGGGCCCACAGGGGTCAATGAACCACTCACATGCATGTATGCCCACACATACTTGAATTTCCCCTCCTCGTAGAAAAGAAATCATACTATACATACACCAATCTACTTTTTCATTTCTTTTTCTTTTTAACTCTGTAAATCCTGGCTATCATGTCACAACCATAGTAAGAATTTGTCATTTTTTTTTCTTCCGTTCCCAGTTCCCTGTGGTTTGGATGTTCATGGTTTGTTCTGTCATTGAATCATTATGGACTATTTTCCAGACTATAGCAAACTCAGCTGCCCCAGTGGATCTATACATCTGTGTTCTACTCCCACCCACGTTGTAGGGGGGCTGCCAGCAGAGTATGATCAAAGTCTTGTGTTTTTGTTTATCAAGATGGCGGGGGGGAATGGATCCCAGTGAAATTTTTAGTTTTACTTTGCATTTCTCTTGTTATGAGCAAGGTTGAACCTCTTTCCCTTTTCCGTGTCTGATCTGTATCCCCCACTAGACTGTCAGCTCCACCAGTCAAGAGCTTTGCTGATTTAATTGGTTGAATGCATGGCCTAGAAAGATTCTTGGGCCTCTTATGGGCTCATAAATGATTGCTTAATGGAGCAATGAATGGGTGGATGAATGAATGAATATATTCAGCACTCCTCTCTTACTGAAATCAGGCATAAATCAGGAAACAGTATAAAATCCAGAAGAAGAGAGTATACCATCAGAAGCCCCAGAGACAGCCAGAGGTTGCCAGCTGGGTTCCAGTGCTGCCTCCCGCCCCATCCCCAAGTAAAGGTCTAGAGGTGCCCTTTCTGCAGAAGAAAAAGTGCTCCCCCAGGTTACAGGCCGATCTGATCTCTGCCCTCAGACAGAGGGGGTCAGTGCAAAGATGCCTGCAGGCCTCCTGTGTAACCCAGGCAGGCCCTGCACCCTCCCTCCATCTCTGCCACCACCCACAGTGGCCCAGTGACCACAGAGACAAAGTGGACTTTAATTTGTTTATTGGCCCTTCTCGGGGAAGGCGTGGGTTGGGGTGTGAGACTCCTTAGAGCATCTGGGGGCCCATTCCGTCCTGTGGGTCCTGCGGCGGCCTCAGCGGTACTTCTCCGTCAGGACGCCGGACACGATGGACAGGAACTTGTCCCAGGCGGCGTGCGCGTCGGCCGTGAAGTCGGCGGGGAAGTGCGAGGCCAACGTGACCAGCAGGCAGTGGGACAGGAACTGGGGAGGGAGGGAGAGCAGTCAGCGCTGTTGGCCCGGACGAAGCTCTGCCTCCGGGACCTCGCCCCGCCCCGAAACCGCGCCCACAGAGACATCGCCCCGCCCCGAGACCCGCCCACAGAGACCTCCTCCCGCCCCCGGGACCCCGACCCCCGAAAACGCGCCCCCGGGGCCCCGCGCTCACCTTGAAGTTGACTGGGTCCACGCGCAGCACGTAGGCGTGCAGCTCGCTGAGCTTGGACAGCGCGCTCGCCACGTTGTCAATGCTCTTGACCGCGTCGCCCACGGCGGCCACCACCTTGGAGCCGTGCGCGCGCAGCTGCGCGGAGCCCGCGTGCAGGTCGAAGTGCGGGAAGTAGGTCTTGGCCTGGGGGTAGCAGGAGAAGAGCCTGCGGGCGGGCGGGCGAGTTAGTGACCGCTCTGGGCGACTCTTGCGGTAGCCGCTGCTCAGTACGGCCCGGCCACCTCATCCTGACCGCCCGTCTCCAGGTCATTCCTTCCTATCCCCCCTGCCTCCCTCCCTCCACGTGATTGTGGGGACCTGGGTGCTGGGCCCCGAGAGACACAGGTGACCCTCAAACCGCCCCCATCACCTCCTCCTCCTGCCTCTGACCACCGAGACGCTCCTCACCGGCTCATGCTCACTGACCCTCCTCACTGACCATCTCACTGACCCCACCTCACTGACCATCTTCAGTGATCCCCTCCTCACTGACTACCTCACTGACCCCTCCTCAATGACCCCTCCTCACTCACCCTCCTCACTGACCTACACGGTCTCCTCCAGGCTCCATGCCAGCCCACATGGTGCTCACCTCTCCAGGGTCTCGGTGCCAATGACATCCGCCTGTGTGGAAATCTTGCTCCACATGGACACAATGATGGTCCTCTCAGCTCTGGTCAGAGACATGGTGGCGGTTGAGTGGGAGCTGGGCGTGCTGAGAACTGGCGTCCTGGTGCTCAGTCCCCAGGGTCCGCTTATATACGTGGAGCCAGGGTGGGGGCTATGCTGTGGTCATCGTTGGGGGAGGGGAGGGGGCTGTGGGTGTAGATCTCTTATCAGATCCAGTAACCATGGGCGGTCAGGGCCTGGTGGGCTTGGTGGGGGTCCTCACCGATAGCCCTTGGTCCGGGCTATCGCTCCGGCCACCCTTGCTGGGCCTAACCAGACTCTAGGGGAGATAGGGGCCCATTCAGCCCAGGAGGTCATCCTGCATTTGCAGCCCAGCGCTGCACTTTCTTGTCCATTTCAGAATCCCAGAATGGGAGAAGCCAGAGGAGTGCCCATACACCGTCCGGTTCCCGGCTGGCCCGTGCCCCTGCTGGCCCCATTACTGCTGGGCTGGGCTGTGGCTGGACCCACATGACACCTCCCCCCTGCCCAATACACACACTGGTTCTAGGATCCCTGGGTTTCCTCCAAGAAAACAATGCATGGTCTTGCCTGGTGGGAACCGAGGAGGGAGGTACTGACTGGTTTCTGAAAACCTGGGGAAGTGGCAAGTAAACAGAAGAGAATCCTTCTAATATCGTGTGATTTTAGGTTCTGCAGTGTTGCTCACCAAGTCATAATTTAAACAAAGTGAGGCAGATATGCCTTTCAATTTTATTTCATCCTACAATTGATTTTTTTAGTATGCTGCCCTGTGAATTTTGACACATGTATAGATTTGTGTAACCTCAACCACAATCAGGACACACAGAGCTCTATAACCCCCAAAACTCCCACTGGCTGCCCTTTTGCAGCCTCATCTTCCTCTATCCCCTAAACTGACACTGCTGTACTTCTCTCTTTTTTAACAATGTCCTGTAAATGGAAATATACAGCTTGTCAACATACAGCATGTAATCTTTCAGGACTGGCTTCCTTCTTAGTGTAATATTCTCGAGATACATGCATGTTATTGCCTGTATCAATAGTTGGTTTCCTTTTACTGCAGGATAGTACTCCGCGGTAGTAATGTTCATTCATTCTCCCACTCAAACATGTGGGTTTTTCCAAGTTTGGGGATATTCCGTCTAGTCAAGGCTATGGTTTTTCCAGTAGTCATGTATGGATGTGAGAGTTGGACTGTGAAGAAGGCTGAGTGCCGAAGAATTGATGCTTTTGAACTGTGGTGTTGGAGAAGACTCTTGAGAGTCCCTTGGACTGCAAGGAGATCTAACCAGTCCATTCTGAAGGAGATCAACCCTGGGATTTCTTTGGAAGGAATGATGCTAAAGCTGAAACTCCAGTACTTTGGCCACCTCATGAGAAGAGTTGACTCATTGGAAAAGACGCTGATGCTGGGAGGGATTGGGGGCAGGAGGAAAAGGGGACGACAGAGGATGAGATGGCTGGATGGCATCACTGACATGATGAATGCGAGTCTGAGTGAACTCCGGGAGTTGGTGATGGACAGGGAGGCCTGGCGTGCTTTGATTCATGGGGTCGTATATGACAGAGCAACTGAACTGAACTGGGGATATTACAAGTAAAGCTGCTGTGAACATTCTTGTGTAGGTCTTTATGTAAACATGTATTTTTATTTCTCTGGGATAATACCATATCTAGGAGTAGGATTGTGCTAAGTGTATGTTTAACTTAGTAGGAAACTGCTTATCTGTTTTCCAGAATGGCTTTACCATTTTGCATTCCACCCAGCAATGAAGAGAAGTCCTAGGTGCTATGTGTCTTTGTCAGCACTTCCACACGTTGGTTGTTCTGATGTTGTGGCACGCTGGCTTCAGTCTGCATTTCCTTGACAGCCAGTGATGTGGAGTGTCTTCTCACATTCTTGTTTGCCATCCAGGTTTTCTCTTTGCTGAAATATCTCTCCTGGTATTTTGACCATTTTAAAATTGGGTTGTTTGTCTTCTTACTGTTGAATTTTGAGAGTTTGTATGTATTCTAGATGCAATCATTTGTCAGATATGCACTTTGCAAATATTTCCTTCTAGTTTGTAGCTTGTCATTTCGTCCTCTTAATAGTATCATCTGCAGAGCCAAAGTTTTATTTTTTGATGAAGTCTAATTTATCAAGTTTTTCTTTTAGGATTCATGTCTTTAGAGTCATGCCTGAGAATTGTTTGCCTAATCCCAAGTCACAAAGCCTTTATCTAAGTGTTTTCATCTAAGACTTTTTTCTAAGTGTTTCAGAGTTTATGTTTTACACTTAGGTCTGTGATCTATTTTGAGATCATTTTTGTTTGAGGTATGAGGCTTAGGTCCTGGGTTGTTTGTATTTTCTCTTTACCTGCTGCTACTGCTAAGTCACTTCAGTCGTGTCCGACTCCGTGCGACCCCATAGACGGCAGCCCACCAGGCTCCCCCGTCCCTGGGATTCTCTAGGCAAGAACACTGGAGTGGGTTGCCATTTCCTTCCCCAATGCATGAAAGTGAAAAGTGAAAGTGAAGTCGCTCAGTCGTGTCCGACTCTTAGCGACCCCATGGACTGCAGCCCACCAGGCTCCTCCATCTTGTTTGCCATCCAGGTTTTCTCTTTGCTGAAATATCTCTCCTGGTATTTTGACCATTTTAAAATTGGGTTGTTTGTCTTCTTACTGTTGAATTTTGAGAGTTTGTATGTATTCTAGATGCAATCATTTGTCAGATATGCACTTTGCAAATATTTCCTTCTAGTTTGTAGCTTGTCATTTCGTCCTCTTAATAATATCATCTGCAGAGCCAAAGTTTTATTTTTTGATGAAGTCTAATTTATCAAGTTTTTCTTTTAGGATTCATGTCTTTAGAATCATGCCTGAGAATTGTTTGCCTAATCCCAAGTCACAAAGCCTTTATCTAAGTGTTTTCATCTAAGACTTTTTTCTAAGTGTTTCAGAGTTTATGTTTTACACTTAGGTCTGTGATCTATTTTGAGATCATTTTTGTTTGAGGTATGAGGCTTAGGTCCTGGGTTGTTTGTATTTTCTCTTTACCTGCTGCTACTGCTAAGTCACTTCAGTCGTGTCCGACTCCGTGCGACCCCATAGACGGCAGCCCACCAGGCTCCCCCGTCCCTGGGATTCTCTAGGCAAGAACACTGGAGTGGGTTGCCATTTCCTTCCCCAATGCATGAAAGTGAAAAGTGAAAGTGAAGTCGCTCAGTCGTGACCGACTCTTAGCGACCCCATGGACTGCAGCCCACCAGGCTCCTCCATCCATGGGATTTTTCAGGCAAGAGTACTGGAGTGGGGTGCCATTGTCATTCTTCTTCTCTTTACCTATGTGTGTCCAATTTATCCAGTACCTTTTGTTGAAAACACTAGACTTCTCCTATTGAACTGCCTTCTCTAACTTATTTGTAAATGATTAATTGGACATATTTCTGCACTCTCTACTCTTTCTTTTATTCCACTGACCTATGTGTCTATCCTTCACCAAAATCACACAGGTGTTATTACTATAGCTTTATGTCATGTCTTAAACTTAGATCATCTCCCAAGAATGAGAGAAAACATTTGCAAATCATATATTGGATCAGGGACTGACCCAAAATATAAAAAAATCTTACAAGGCAAGAAGCGACAGCTAACTGAAAACTGGGCAAAGTACTTTAATAGACATTCCTCTAAAGATATCATGAAATGTCCAATAAACACGTGAAAAGGTGCTCAGCATCATTACTCATCAGGGAAATGCAAATCAAAACCAAAAAAGATAGCACATCATACTCATTAAGATGGCTGTAATCAAAAACCCCAGCCTGAACTCTAATCCTAACCTTGCCTATAGCTTATAGAATGGCTCTATTTAAAAGACAAAATGACAAGTGTTGGTAAGGAGATGGAGAAATTAGAATCTTTAGACTGCTGATGGGAATGTAAAATGGTGCAGCCACTATGGAAGACAGCCTGGCAGTTCCTCAAAAGGTTAAACAGAGTTCCTATATGACTCAGCAATTCCATTCCACAGTACACACCCAATAAAATACATCCATTTGAAAACTTGTACTGTGTTCATAGCACCACTATTCAGAACAGCCAAAAAGTGCAAACAACCCAAATGTCCTTCAAGTGATGAATAGGTGAATCAAATATGGTATATAATCTAGACAATGGAGTAGTATCCAGTCGTAAAAAGGAAGAAAGTACTGATACCTGAGTGAATCTTGAAAAAATTCATATTGTATGATTCCATTTACATAAAGGTCAAGAACTGGCAAGTCCTTAGAGACAGATAGTAGATTAGGGAACTTGCCTAAGTGGTTAACTTGTCCAGTGGTTCAGAATGCTCCTGCCAATGCAAGGGACATGGGTTCAATCCCTGGCCTGGGAAGATTCCACATGCTGAGGGGCAGCTAAGCCTGTGCACCACAGCTACTGAGCCTAATGCTCTAGAGCCTGAGAGCTGCGACTACTGAGGCCCACCTGCCTAGAGCCTGTGCTCCACAGGAAGCCACCACACGAGAGACCCATGCACCACAACTAGAGAGTAGCCCCTGCTTGCTGCAACTAGAGAAAGCCTGTGTGCAGCAGTGAAGACTCAGCACAGCCAAAAATAAATTGATAAAACTTAAAAAAGATAAAAGTAGATTAGGTTGTCTGGAGCCAGGGTAGTTGGGGGTGTGTGACTGTTAATGGGGCTGGGGGTTCTTTCGAGGTAATGAAAAGTTTCTAAAATTGTGGTGATGGCCACATAACTCTCTGAATATACAAAACCCCACCGAATTGGACACTTCATTTTTTTTCTTTTTTTTGGTCTGCCCTGCATGGTATTTGGGATCTTAGTTCCTTGATCAGGTATCACATCTGTGCTTGCTGCAGTGCAAGTGCAGAGTCTGAACCACTGGACCACCAGGGAAGTCCCAAATTGCACACTTAAAATGGCAGGATGTATGGTATGTGAATTTTGTCTCAATTAAGGTGTTAAAAGATTGGGTGATGTCATTCCTCCATCATTATTCTTCTTTTCCAAAACGATTTTGGTGACTCTGGTTCCTTTGCCTTTCCATGTGAATTTTTGTTTGTTGTTCAATTGCTCAGTCGTGTCTGACTCTTTGTGAACCCGTGGACTGCAGCACACCAGCCTTCCATGTCCTTCATTATCTTCTGGAGCTTACTCAAACTCATGTCCATCGAGTCGGTGATGCCATCCAACCACCTCATCCTCTGTCGAACCCTTCTCCTCCTGACCTCAATCTTTCCCAGCATCAGGGTCTTTTCCAATGAATCGGCTGTTTACATCAAGTAGTGAAAGTATTGGAGTTTCTGCTAGCATCAGTCCTTCCAATGAATATGCAGGGTTGATTTCCTTTAGGATTGACTGGTTTGACTGGTTTGCAGTCCAAGGGATTCTCAAAAGTCTTCTCCAGCGCCACAGTTGAAAGCATGAATCCTTCAGCACTCAGTCTTCTTCGCGGTCCAACTCTCACATCCATACATGACCACTGGAAAAACCATAGCTTTGACTATATGGACCTTTGTTGGCTAAGTGATGTCTCTGCTTTTTTGAATTTCAGAGTTAGTCAAAGAATTACTTGCACAAAAGCCTAGGAGTTTTTCAGAATGGAGGTAAACGTTTCCTGCATGGAGAGTTCTGATCACAGATATTTTGCTAAACTATTCTTAGAGAAAATTGTGAGGCTCAGACAAGCCCTCTGATTGGAAAACATGTGCACAAGAATAAACAAGTGTTGAGCACCTTCTGTGCTTGGAGTGTTACTGTGCTATGAGGCTTGCTTCTTCAACGCCTGAGACTGGGCTGATGAGACTGTGGAGGTCTGAGGGCGGGTGCTGCCTCCCGTGGTGCCTCCCCGCTGCTGAGCAGAGAGGGCGGGGATCTCCCGGGGCTGTCAGTGCCTGTCTGTGGCCTGGAGGCTGAGTCTGTCTTCCTGGAAGCCCTTCCAGGTCTCCCCTTATGTTTCACAGCTGTGCCCTCTTCTCATGTGACAGGGTCCCCCACTCTCAGGGTGTGCCTACCCTCTGCTGGCCTTGCGCTCGTGGTCACCTCTCCTGGCCGTGCTCTGCCTCTGGGCCCAGGTGTTCACAGGGTGTGCGACTTTGCCTCTCTGAGCTTACCCTAGAACCAATGAGCCCAGCCCTCCCTGCTCACCCCTGGTTCAGGAGACTCCAGGACGCTGCCCGCATCTAGGCCTGCAGTCAGGGTGTGCGAGTCTGATCCTGAGGCTTCAGGTCCCCAGAAAGAAGAGAAGGAAGGGAGACAGACAGGGACAGATGGACAGACTGGCAGAGAAAACAGACTGAGCCAGGGAGACAGAGGGGGCTGAGGAACACGTGTAAGTTCAGGCAGAAGGAGGGAGTCTGGAGATCCTGGGTAAGGGTGGAGCTGACCTGCTGGACCAGGTAGGGGAGGCACAGTGGGGCCTCAGTGAGCGATGTGCCCTGGACAAGGTCCCCTGCTACAGTGTCTGGAGTCTTGGCCAGGAGTCAGTGTCGGGGGTGAGGAGTGTGGACTCCCGGCCCCCCGCCATGGGGCTGGTCCTCACTCCCCTCTTGGCAGCCCCTCCCCCATCCTTGGCTTTCACAGAACAGAGAGTTACAGGAAGCCACTTTGATTCTGAAACTTCCAAGGCCTACAAAGCATTGGTGTGGGCAGGCATCCTTTTTTTTTTTTAAACTTTTTTTCATTGTAAAATACAGCACAAGATTACGTCACAGCGTAATGAAATATTATAAGTCATATACTGAGCATCGCAGTCCTCCCCAAAGGTGACCCCAACCTACTTTCTTGCTTTACAGTGAGCTTTTACTACACACTTATGTGTCCTTGGACTTCCCTGTGGCTCAGATGGTAAAGAATCTGCCTGCGACGCAGGAGACCTGGGTTCTATCCCTGGGTTGGGAAGATCCCCTGGAGAAGGAAATGGCTACCCACTCCAGTATTCTTTCCCGGAGAATTCCACGGACATAGGACCTTGGTGGGCTACAGACCATGGGGTCGCAAAGAGTCGGACACGACTGAGCAACTCACACTACTACTACTGTGTGTCCTTAGGCGCTTTAGTTGGTGTTGCCTGCCTTTAGCTTTCAGGTCCATGAAACAGTGTAGTGGGTCATCTCCTGTCACCCACATTTGTGACATGCCCGAGGTGCTGTGGGCATCGATTGTCGTCGCCGTGTTGTGTTTCCTGGTAGGGACATATCACAATTTACCCAGGGTAACAGGGATGGACATTTGGGCTGTTTAGTTCTTGGCTGTTGTGAGTGACGCTGCAGTGAACATTCTGTTGGGTATATCCCCAGGATGGAGGCTGCTGGGTCCAGGGCATAGAGTTCTCGTCTTCAGCAGTTAATGGCAGATGTTTTCTGGAGCAGTTGTACCGCCTGGCACTCGCCTAGTCATGTGCGAGTTCCTCTTGCTCCACACCCTTCTAAAAGCTTGTCACGTCAGTCCAGTTGGAGGCGGGATCTCACGGTTCAGCTTTTCTGCTGGGTGTATGCTAGCTTCTCACGTGGTGTTAATTTGCACTTTCCTGACACTGCTGAGCTAGGTCCCTGTTCACAGAGTTGCTGTCCTTTGCATTGCATTTGCATTTCCTTTTTATGTTGAAGTTTCCAAGTCATGGCCATTTTTCTACTGTGTTGCCAGTCTTACTGATTTATAGGAAATTTAAAGAGATTCTAGGTAGGGACTTCCCTGGTGGTCCCATGGTTAGGAACTCACCGGCAAATGCAGGGACTATGGTCTGACCCCTGATCTGGAACGATCCCACACGCGCAGGCGCAGCTGAACCTGAACGGCACAGTGCAACTACTGAGCCAGCACGCCCAGAGGCCGTGCTTGGCAACAAGAGAAGCCAAGGTGAGAAGCCTGCGTGTTGCAACCAGAGAGTAGCCCCCGCTCGCCACAACTAGAGAAAGTCGGCGTGCAGCAACGGAGACCCAGCGCAGCCACAAATAAATAATTTTTAAAAGTACTAATGGACAGGGAGGCCTGGAGTGTTGCGGTTCACGGGGTTGCAAAGAGTCGGACATGACTGAGCTACTGAACTGTACTGAATAGTTACAAAAGTATTCTGGATGTAAGTTCTTTGCCAGTTTCATATATTGTATCTCCCCCAGGTCTGTACTTTGCCTGTATGCTCTTACTGCTGTTTTTGGTTGAGCAGAAATTTATAATTTTAATGCAGTCAAATTAAGTGATTTTTAAAAATTCAGTTTAAAAGTTACCTTTCTATACGTAACAGCCAAAAGGTGGAAGCAACATAAATGTCCATCCATGGATGAATGGATCAGCAAATGATGGTATTTCCATACAGTGAGATATTTACTAAACAAACATGAAAATGAAGCTAAGAAAGATTTAGGGCAGGAGAAAAGGACAATAGAGGACGAGATGATTAGATGGCATCACCGACTCATTGGACATGAGTTTGAGTGAACTCTGGGAGATGGTGAAGGACAGGAAAGCCTGGCATGCTGCAGTCCATGGGGTTGCAAAGAGTCGTATGCAACCGAGTGACTGAAAATAATGTAAAGATGAAGCACTGACAGAACATGGATGAACCTTGAGAATATTACGCTAAGTGAAGGAGCTAGACATGAAAAGCCATATACTGTGTGACTCCCCTTATATGAAGGGTCCAGAACAGGCAAACCCAGAGACAGAAAGTGGATGAATGTGTGCCAAGGGCTGGGGGCGGGGATGGGGAGGATGGGATGATGCAAATATTCTGTAACTAGTGTGACCCTGGTTGCACTCATTATGAGTATATGAAATGCTACGGAATTAACTTCACTTTCAAATGGTTAATTTTGTGTTATGCAAATTTTCCCTCAAATTTTTAAGAAGTGGAATAAGTATTATGCTGAAGGCTGAGGTGAAGTGAACCTTCTGCATTACTTTTCTAAGAACTTTGCTGTTTGGTCCTTCGAGCTGGCCACAGTCCAGCTTGGATTGCTTTTGTGTGGAGTGAGGCGAGGTCTGCGGACCGGCTCTGACTGGTGTGAACCGCGTGTTCTCTAAGTCCTGGGCATGGTGTGGACTGGGTACTCTCATGTCGGGTGTTTGCCCCTCACAGCTCTGTGAGAGAAGTTTTATTTTTCAAGATGACATGTTTTAAGATAAGGAAACACAGGCTCGGGAAGGTTACACATTCACAATTTCTGTGGAGGCAGAGCCCCAGTGGGCAGAGGAGACAGGTTTGCTGTGTGTGAGGCCTTCTTTCTCTGGGCCTTGTTCTCCCACCTGAAACAAGAGGGGCCGGGCCTGTGCAGGGCCTCAGGGCCCTGAGACCTGATGGCCTCTGGGCTGAATTCCAAGTGCCAGGCTTGTTCTGAGCTTGTGTACTGGGGCTGAGCTCAGAGGGGCGGTGGTCTCAGCAGAAGATTGGGCCAGGGGTCTGCAAATGCTTCCTCCCCGCCTCCCCCAACCGAGAGCAACCCCTGGCTGACCCTGGGCAGGATAAGCTCCCCTGTGAGCCCTGGTTTCACTGTTTTAACCTCGAGCAGGTCCCCCACCTCACTCTCAGGACGGACGAGCTGCTGCCGTGTGACCTCGGCACACAGCAGTGTGAGTTCAAGATTATTGTTGCTCTTGTTGTAGGTGAAGGATTTTCCTGGGCAGATACCCTGCGGTGGGGATGGTGGAGATATCACGTCGGTCTGAGATACGGTTCGTGAGCCCCGCCTGGCGCTCGACCATCGATGGTGGCTCTATCGGGGCCAGACCGAGTGGCAGGACCGATAAGGCCTAGCCGTCCAAGGAGCCTCCTGGCCCTGCCCTGGGTTAGGATCCGGTGCTTTCACTGCTGTGGCTCAGGTTCAGTCCCTGGTCAGGAAACTGAGATCCCACAAGCTACAAGGCATGGCTTCCCCTCAGAAAAGACAAAGAAAATGAGGACTTGGAGATGTGGGGTGCTGGCAGGGAAGCGTCTGAGGGCACATCCTGCAGTGAGCAGAGGCTGAGCCTGGGCACAACGCTGCCCGGGAGGCTGATAGTTCCCACTGCGCTTCCTGTCGGGGAACCAGAGTCCAAAGTGGGGCCACCTACCCTCAGTCCCTCTGCTGCCGGCAGCTGGCTGGATGGCCCAGGGAGTGACCCTGACAGCCCAGGGAGGCAGACGGACATGGACGCTGAGGTGCCATTGGGGAGGGTGCTGTGGAATTCAGGCCTCCACTCCTTTCAGTCCAGCCCGAGACAGTCCTGCATCTGAGCCTCGGGAAGGGATGTGTCCTGGTGAGCTCCCTTCACCATTCATGGATACCAGTGCTTGTTACAGTGAAAAGTCATGAGCCACACAGCCAGAAAATACACAATGAATGCTCTGGGGAAGGTTCCTAGCATGAAGCGGGACCTGAGAGGGTAATATAGGAATGGTGGTTTCTCCACTTTGGGGCCTTCCCCCAGCCCAAGCACAGCCAATTCTGGGGTCATAGCCCCATCCAGTGGGGCAACAGCATGTCCAGGGGAGTCAGAGGAAGGAGACCTGAGCCAGAGTCCTGGCTTTCACGTCTGGGTGCTCACAGATTCCCAGCGTCCGGCAGAGAGGCCCCATCCATACAGCTCTCCCAGCCTCACCTCTTGCTCCTGTGTCCTTGTTTCCATTCTGAGGACATTCATGGGAACTGGGGGAGAACTCAGAAACCTTTTGATGATACATAAAATCAGTATATTCTAGGGACTTCGCTGGTGGCCCAGTGGTTAAGAATCTGCCTTGCAATGTGGGGGACATGGGTTTGATCCTGCTGTGGAGTAACTTAGCCTGTGTGCTGCACCTCCAGAAGTCCAGGAACTGCAATGAAGATCCTGCATGCTGCAACTAAGACTGGACACAGTCAAATAAATAAATACAATATTTTAAAAAATCAATATATTCTAGACTGGAAAAAGGGCTTGCAGAATCTGTAACAGATTAGCTGTGGTGGTGATTTAGTCACTAAATCGTGTCTGACTCTTGCAACCCCATGGACTGTAGCCTGTCAGGGTCCTCTGTCCATGGGATTCTCCAGGCAAGAATATTGAAGTGGGTAGCCATTTCCTTTTCCAGAGGATCTTCCTGACCCAGGGATTGAACCTGGTTTCCTGCACTGCAGACAGATTATTTACCCACTGAGCTACGAGGGAAGACCCATTTGTGTTATTACCCGTATTCTACATAGAACATGAGGCCCTGTATGGAAGAAATGTCTCTTTCCTTATCCGTAATATCTATAGCATTTTTTAGGCCATGGATATAAAAGTATTTCACCAAAGAAAGATCCCATAAACAAAGGATAAACAGGGGCTTCCCTAGTGGTCCAGTGTTAAGAATCCACGCAATGGAGGGGACACCGGTTTGATCCCTGGTCCCAGATGATGCACAGCAACTAAGCCCGTGTACTGCACCGACTGCACCTGCACTCCAGAGTCCTTGAGCCACAACTACTGAGGCCCATGTGTCCTAGAGGCCGTGCTCCGCAACAAGAGAAGCCACCGCAATGAGAAGCCCACACGCCGCAACTAGAGAAAAGCCCGCACACAACAATAAAGACCCAACAGTAGCCAAAAATATAAATAAGAAAGGTTTTAAAAAGGACAGACAACACAAAAGGAAACATAAAAGCACTTCTTAGGCTCTGGCAAATAAGCAATACAGGTAATTCTGTTCCTCAGTAATACAAAAATGCAACATGAGACATTATTTTCCTTTTTTGACATTTTTTGGGGGGATAAAAAAAGTCAATGCTATGCAGTCCTGGGCAGGGCAATATGTTTGTGGGGAACATCTGAGATATTTCAGAGATATGTACCTATTACCCTGGGAGATTCAACCCATGAATATGTTCTGCAAAATACACATTTGTGTTACCCTCAGTGAAAGAGGTTACTCTGGCAATGAAAATGCCAAAGTTCCATTCCTGGAACTTCCTTGGTAGTCCACTGGTTAGGAATCTGCCGTGCAATGCAAGGGACTTGGGTTCAATTCCTGGTCAGGGAACTGAGATTCCACATGTCTTGGAGCAACAAAGCCTGCATGCAGCAACTGCTGAGCTCACCTGCCAGGACTGGAGAGAGTCCGTGCACCACAAGGGGAGATCTTGCCTAATGCGGTGAAGGTTCTGCGTGCAGCAACTAGGACCCAACACACACAACTAGATAAATAAAAGAAAATGCTCCTTCTTTAGCCCATTACTTTCCCATCCATCTGATATGCTTGAAAAGATTTGAAAACAGTCGCAGGAGACTGTCCACCACAGTCACCTCCTGGGACCACAGGGTGGGGTGGGTGGAGTGCCTTTTTTACTTTTTAAAAGCAGCTGCTTTGTGAGATAGAATTCACATATCATACATTCCAACCATTCAAAGTGTGCAGTTTAGTGGGTTTTAGTATGTTCAGAGAGTCATGCAGCTACAATTTAGAACATTTTCTTCACCCCAAAGGAACTCCCATCCCCTCAGCTCCCACCGGTGGTGTCTAAAGATTCCGATTTCACCATCTGCTCACTATTTTTTTCAAGTATAGCCATCCTAGTGGGTGTGATACGGCGTCTCTTTTTAGTCTTGATTTGTTGCTGTTCAGTCGCCCAGTTGTGTCGGATTCTGGGACTCCACGGACTGCAGCATGGCAGGCCTCCCTGTCCCTCACCAGTTTTGATTTGCATTTCTCTAACTAGTGATGTTTGAGCATCTTTTCACATGTTTCCAGGTTCCTTGTCTATATTCTTCGGAGAACTATCTATTCACGTCTTTTGCCCACTTTTTAGGGGGTCACTTGTGTTTTTCCTGTTGAGTTGTGTTTTTAAAAAATATATTCTGGATACAATTCCCTCATCAAATATATTACTTGCAAACATTTTCCCCCACTCCATGGATACTTTAATAACTTTTACAACAAAGAAAGGCACATTTAGAGACATCCCTAGAGCCAGAAGGCTAAGCCAGCCAGCTTCCTATTTGCATTGCCACCGGCTCCCCTGGCCAAAAGCGTGCCGCCGCAGGCATGCGCGTAAGCCCAGCGCTCAGAGCCCAGAACCGGCGTTGAGCCTGCGCACACGGCAGGGGCGCCTGCGCAGAGGTCGCCGATCTGCTTACAGGGTGCTTCCGAAAGTTTGCCTCATACTGTCGCGAAGTCTCGCGAGCTTGTCGCGAAGTCTCGCGAGCGTGGGGTGCAGGACGGGGCCGTGGGCTCGGTGGGTCTGGCTTCGCTCGACCCCCCCCCCGCCTCCAGCTGGTCCTCCTCAGGGCCCTGGGTCCCAGGTCCTCAGCTCCTCCCCGGGCCGCTCCTCCTCAGAGCCCCATCCGCCCCTCGCCCCCGACCCGTCCGCCTCAGAGCCGCCCCCTCCCGGTCCACGGCCCGTCCTCTGGGCGCTGGGTCCCCGGTCTCGGCCCCTCCCCAGCCCGACATCCTCGGGGGCCCCCACCCAGGCCCCGGGCCGACCCCTCCCCGGGCTCCCGGCAGGATGGGGGACAACACCAGCCCCATCAGCGTGATTCTGGTGAGCTCGGGGAGCCGGGGCAATAAGCTGCTCTTCAGGTACCCTTTCCAGAGGAGCCAGGAGCATTCGGCGTCCCAGACGAGTAAGTGGGCGCCGGGCGCCGCCTCCCTCGCTGTGAGCGGGGAAGCCGGTTACCATGTTGTGTCGGTACTGGCGGTGCCTTCTCATCACAGAGTGCTGGGGAAGTATAGAAAAGTAAAAAGGAGCAGGAAAAGAATCCCTCATAGTTTAAACATGTCAAGTCACTGTTGCTAACGTTTCATCGGTTTCTCTATCCTTTTACCTCGGATAAAGGCACAATGTGAATGTATTTAGCTAGGATGAAGTTACGAAATGCAGGGACATCGAAATTTTCTTTGGCCACTTCCCCTCAGTTCTGCTACTCCTCCCCCGTTAACCACTTACCATATTGAAAAGCGTTCCTTTTGAACATAGACACCAAATATGTATCCACAAAAAAATAGTTTATTACTTTGGGTTTCTTCCCCCTCCCACACATAGGATGTTCTCAGTCGCTGTTTTTTTCCATTGAACCGTCTGTCTTGAAGCCTTTTCCTGCCTAGCAGACAGATCAACTCCCTCGGTGCAGCGCACAGCTGCCTGGTAGGAAGATACTCTTTCCCTGCGGATGGACATTTAGGTTACTTGCGGTTTTTCACTATTGTGGATGTTCAATTTATAATTAATCTAATTTTTAAAAATTATTTTAAAATTTGTTAACATGGAAAAAGTTTTAAAGTCCCAGAGGGGTTTAGATTATGAAAAAATGGTTCTTTCCTCTCATTGAGCCCCAGCCACCCACATCCCTTGTAGGGTCAGATGCTGTTACCATTTTCCTGTGCATCTTTCTAGAATCTTAGGTGTAAATGCAAGCATATACGTACATTATTTTCTAAGCACAAGTGAGCACACTGTTCACACTCTTCTGCCCTGTTTTCATTTTCACTCTACATCTTTGACATAGATTCAAAACTATGGTCAGAATCGTAGAACTTACTATGGTTTGTTCATCCAGTCCTCTGTTGATGGACATTTGAGTTGTTTCCAGTCTTTTGCTAGCAGTGTGAATGTCTTTTATGTATGTTTTTTTATTCTGCAGAATATATGATCAATTCCTAGAAATGAAATGTTTGGATCCAAGGGTTAATAGTGAGTCTTATATAAAAATTTATTTATTTGGAGGAAAATTGCTTTACATTGTTGTGTTGAGCCATGTGTTTTTAATAGATCAGATTTTTCTATGTTTGTTCATGAGATAGGTGAAAACTTTTATCCGACAGTACTTTTAATGGGCTTTTGCCTTCTGACTGAGGGTGAGCATGTTTTCCTGTTTTTATAGTCATTTGGATTTCCTTTTTAGTTAAGAACCTATTCATAACCTTTGCTTAATTTCCTTTTGGATTGCTTATTTTTTTGTTGTTGGTGTGAAGAAGCTTTTAATATATTTAGGAAAAAATAGGCCTTTGTGACAAAGCTGTACATACTTAGCCAGTTTGCCTTTTGATTTTTATGGAGTCAAGTGTTCAGTCTTTTTTGTGGTTTCTGAGTTTTGTTCTGCATAGAAAGGCCTTCTGCTCTCCAAGATTATAAACAAAAGGAGTGTCTGTGTTTTCCTGTGGAAAATTCATTGTCTTTTAAAAAGATATTCTGTATAATTGCTTTATAATGTTGTGTTAGTTTCTTCAGTAAAACAAAGTGGATAAGCTTTATGTGTATATAGTATCCCCTCTTTCTTGGACCTCCACCTCTCTACCAGCCCTCTCCCCCATCTAGATCATCACAGAGCACTGAGCTGAGCTCCTTATGCTGTATAGCAGCTTGCCACTAGCTAGCTGTCAGTATATATTTGTCAATCCTACTCTCCCAATTTGAGAAAAGGCCGAGGAACCAGAGATCAAATTGCCAACATCCGCTTGATCATCGAAAAAGCAAGAGTTTCAGAAAAACATCTATTTCTGCTTTATTGACTATGCCAAAGCCTTTGAGTGTGTGGATCACAATAAACTGTGGAAAATTCTGAAAGAGATGGGTATACCAGACCACCTGACCTGCCTCTTGAGAAACCTGTATGCAGGTCAGGAAGCCACAGTTAGAACTGGATATGGAACAACAGACTAATTCCAAATAAGAAAAGGAGTACTTCAAGGCTGTATATTGTCACCCTCCTTATTTAACTTATATGCAGAGTACATCATGAGAAACGCTGGGCTGGAGGAAGCACCAACTGGAATCAAGATTGCTGGGAGAAATATCAATAACCTCAGATATGCAGATGGTACCACCCTTATGGCAGAAAGTGAAGAACTAAAGAGCCTCTTGATGAAAGTGAAAGAGGAGAGTGAAAAAGTTGGCTTAAAGCTCAACATTCAGAAAACGAAGATCATGGCATCTGGTCCCATCAATTCATGGCAAATAGATGGGGAAACAGTGGAAACAGTGGCTGACTTTATTTTTCTGGGCTCGAAAATCACTGCAGATGGTGATTGCAGCCATGAAATTAAAAGACACTCCTTGGAAGGAAAGTTATGACCAACCTAGACAGCATATTCAAAAACAGAGACATTACTTTGCCAACAAAGGTCCATCTAATCAAGGCTAATCAAGGTTTTTCCAGTGGTCGTGTATGGATATGCGAGTTGGACTATAAAGAAAGCTGAGCGCCGAAGAATTGATGCTTTTGAACTGTGGTGTTGGAGAAGACTCTTGAGAGTGCCTTGGACTGCAAGGAAATCCAACCTAAAGTCCATCCTAAAGGAGATCAGTCCTGGGTGTTCATTGGAAGGACTGATGTTGGAGCTAAAACTGTGTATAAGAGACAGTCACACACGCAGAGCTTGGAGGAAGGCGGGCAGGTGGCCAGCCCTGCTCGGGCCCACCTGTGACACAGGAGGGGCCAAAACGCGCTTAGTGCGTGTGCAGCACAATATGCCTTCCTATGCGCCTCACAGACAAGAGTCTGTTCCCAGGCGCCACTCTAANGAGCTGAAACTCCAAAACCTTGGCCACCTGATGCAGAGAGCTGACTCATCTGAAAAGACCCTGATGCTGGGAAATATTGAGGGCAGGAGGAGAAGGGGACGACAGAGGATGAGATGGTTGGATGGTATCACCGACTCAATGGACATGGGTTTGAGTGGACCCCGGGAGTTGGTGATGGACAGGGAGGCCTGGCGGGCTGCAGTTCATGGGGTCACAAGGAGTCGGACATGACTGAGCAGCTGAACTGAACTCTCCCCATTTGTCTCACCCTCCCCTTTCCCCACTGTGACCACATGTCTATTCTCTACGTCTGTGTCTCTATTCTTGCCCTGCAGATAGGTTCATCTGCACCATTTTTCTTGTTTCCACATATGTGTTAATATATGATATTTGTTTTTGTTTTTTGGGTTTTTGTCTTAATATATGATATTTGTTTTCTGTGTCCGTGCATCCATTTCTGTTTTGTAAATAAATTTATTTGTATTATTTCTTAGATTCTACGTATAAGTGATAATCATATAATATTTTTCTCTCTCTGACTTTCTTTACTTAGTGTGATAATCTCTAGGTCCATTCATGTTGCTGCAAAATGGCATTCCATTGTAGGACTTCCTGGTGGCTCGGTGGTAAAGAATCTTCCTGCCAATGCAGGAGACATGGGTTTGATCCCTGGTCCAGGAAGATCCCCTGGAAAAGAAAATGGCAACTCACTCCAGTATTCTTGCCTGGAGAACCCCGTGGATCCTGGTATGCTATAGTCCATGGGGTCACAAAGAGTCAGACTTGACTTAGTGACTGAACAACAACAACAAAGTTCCATTGTATATATGTACCATATTCCCTTTATCCGTTCATCTGTTGATGGGCACTTAGGTTGCTTCCGTTTCCTGGCAGTTGTAAATAATGCTGCTATGAACACTGCAGTGCATTTATCTTTTTGAATTAGAGTTTTTGTCTTTTCTGGGTATATGCCCAGGAGTGGGATTGCTGAATCAAATGGTAACTCTGCATTTAACTTTTTAAGGAACCTCCATGCTGTTCTCCATAGTGACCGCACCAGTTTATATTCCTACCAACGATGTAGGAAGATTCTCTTTTCTCTGCATCCTCTCTAACATTTATTCTTTGTAGACTTTTGGATGATGGCCATTCTGACTGGTGTAGTTGTAGTTTTGATTTGGATTTCTCTAATAATTAGAGAAATGGGCTTCCCTGATGGCTCAGTTGGTAAAGAATCTGCCTGCAATGTAGGAGACCCAGGTTCGATCCCCTGGCTGGGAAGATCCCCTGGAGAAGGAAATGGCAATCCACTCCACTAATCTTGCCTGGGAAATCCCATGAACAGAGGAGCCTGGCGGGCTACCATCCATGGGTTTGCAAGAGTCGGACACAACTTAGTGACTGAACCACCAATCTAATAATTAGAGATGTTGAACATCTTTTCATGTGCCTGTTGGTCATCTGTATGTCTCCTTTGGAGAAATGTCTGTTTAGGTCTTCTGCCCATTTTTGATTGTATTACTGTTTTTTTTTTTTTAAATATTGAGTTGTATGAGCTGTTTGTATACTTTGGAAACAAAGCCTTGTTGGTCACATCATTTGTATCACTAAATATTTTCTCCCAGTTTGAAGGTTGTCTTTTCATTTTGTTTGTGGTTTCCTTTGCTATGCAAAAGCTTGAGTTTGATTAGGTTCCATTTACTTTTATTTCTTTTGGGAGCCCGATCTAAGAAAATATTGCTACAGTTTATGTCAGAAGGCTTTCCCCATCTTCTCTTCTGGGATTTTTATGGTGTTGTGTCTTATATTTAATTCCTTCAGCCATTCTGGCTTTGCTTTCATGTATGGTGTGAGGAAGTGTTCTAATTTCATTCATTTCCATGTGGCTGTCCCACTTTCGCAAGGTCACTTGCTGAGGAGCCCACCTGCATTGTATGTTCGTGCCGCCTTTATTGAGCATCAGTTGGCCATAGGTGTGTGGGTTTGTCTCTGGGCTCTGCTCTGCTCCAGTGGTCCAGGCGGCTGTTTCTCTGCCAGTGCCACACTGTTCTGATTACTGTAGCTTTCTAGTGCTTTCTGAAGTCTGGGAGGATTATTATTCCAGCTCTGTTCTTTCTTCTCAGGATTGGTTGGCAACTCTGAGTCTCTTGTGAGTCCATATAAATTTTAGGATTGTTTGTTCTAGTTCTGTGAAAAATGTCATGGGTAATTTGATAGGGACTGCATTAATCTGTGTAGATTGCTTTGGGTAGTATGTCCATTTTTACAGTATTAATTCTTCTAATCCTAGAGCAGAAACCGTCACTTTTAATGGCTCCACAACCTTCCCATATGTGGATGGGTCCTGTTTTCTTAGCTTTTCTCCCCTTTTGCCTTCACTCAGGTAAGCCTCGTAGCAGATACGCTGTCAACAGCGCCGGAGAGCATGCTGAAGACCAGGATGGGGACCCCAGGTATGGGCTCTGCAGCCGCTCCATGGGCACCGGCCCCCTGTTGACCCAGACACTTTCTCCCCTCAGGAGTCCCGTTCCTCTTCTCCACTTGGTGGGTGTTTCAGGCAGACTGACATGGGGTTGTGGTGCCCGTCTCTGGCTTTCTTTGTGATTCGGTTCCATGATCCTGCTTTGGGCTGTGTGGTTGGTGGGACAGCCTGGAGACTAGATGGGGCCATGTGCCTACAGGATGTTTATCTCCCATGAGAGGGGCACGGAGAAGGGGACCCTGGTGCTGTCCTTGGACCCTCGTCCTCAAGCTCGTGTCCAGAGGTTGAATGTGGGTGCTTGGGTGCATTACAGCATGTCCGGGTGGTATGGCGGGCTGAGAGCCAGTGTTGCTGTGACCTGGGCTAAGGGCCCAGAGGAAAGCAGGTCCCATTCCTTCTGGGCATGCTCTCCCCTTCTCTCTGGAAGTGCTCTCAGGGTAGCAACCTTGAGAAGTGGCCACTTCTGCCTTCTTACATTCATTTTAAAGCTTGAGAAATAGTGGTACAGTCCTAGATGAAGGAGACAAAATTGTGACCTGCCAGTCCTGCATGAGATTATGTCCGTGGGAAGGCATCTGCGGGCCCCAGCCTGCGCCCTGGCCCAGTGAGGCGTTCGCGCCGTCTCCCTCGGTTCTCTCACGTGGCACCTGCCATCGCCTCGTGTGCTTTCTCTTCTTTTCTGTGAGGATGTCGGGGCCTCTGGCATGACCGCCGACTGGCTCTGAAGGGGTGGGTTTTGGAAGCAGGAGGAGGAGGCAGGGATGTGGGGGCTGCTGGGCATCGTGTGGGTCGTTCTGCTTGACCTCGAGGCCTGTGGATGTCTTGTCCTTTAGAGTGGCGCCTGGGAACAGACTCTTGTCTGTGAGGCGCATAGGAAGGCATATTGTGCTGCACACGCACTAAGCGCGTTTTGGCCCCTCCTGTGTCACAGGTGGGCCCGAGCAGGGCTGGCCACCTGCCCGCCTTCCTCCAAGCTCTGCGTGTGTGAGGCTCAGGCCACTGAAGACTCAGAAAGAGCTCTTGGAACAGTCTGGGAGAAGGGCTGGCAAGACCTGTTTGCTGCAGTGACTTTTCAGAGGCTTACAGTAAAATGTGAGGGTGTTTTCTGGGGAATTCATTCTGCATTTAGCATAATGAAGACAGGAAACCAGGGGACAGGAGTAAGACATTGTGGGTCAGTCAGGATGCCAGACAGGCTTGCTCCCTAGGGAGAGCTGGTCTCTGCCGACGCTCATTGAACGTAAGAATGCCTTTGTTGGTGATTTTAGCACATTGTTAGCAGTAGCAGCAGCAGCACCTGCTGACCGCGCTCCACGCCCCCACACCATCAGAGGTGCAAGTTAATCCCCCAGGGCCCGGCTGTATTTTGTCTTACGACCTGCCAAGCTCCTTCTCTGCCCCTGGCACCCAGGGGACCCCCACCCAGCTCAGATGTCTCCCCAGAGCAACGCAGTGATGTGCCTCACACTCACTCCCTGTTTTCCTTGTTGTCGTTCTCAGAGGGGCTTTTTCTTTTGGAACCAGCAGTGTGTTCCTGCTTGTTGGCTTGCCAGATTGAAGCTGTGTTAACGGACCTGACGGTCCCCTCTGAGTGTGGTGGTGGCTGGCCTCACAGGAGTGCGGGTGCAGGGCTGTGCTGCCCAGGGTTGTCCTGACTGGCTAGCCATTTAAGTTGAGATGAACTAAAATCAAATAAAAGTAGAAACTGAGTTCCTCAGTTGCATTGGCCACATTTCAGGTTCTCAGTGGCCGCCTGTGATGACAAGTAGGGAGAGAAGATGGATATTGTTTGTTTTCTCTTAAGGCCTGAAGGTCAAGTTTATAAAAGATGCTGTCTTCCTGTTAGGGAGTTCAGCTGTGCAGTGGCCACAGGGTCTCAGGAATTGAGGCTGAGATACTTGGTGGCGTTGTGCGGTTCTCCTAGCCTTTTGCCTGTGGGGCCTTGTCTGAGCTCCTTGACATGTTTGGGCAGAAAGACTGAGCGCCGCGCAGGCATCCAGCGCGTGCGTGCACTGCTGCACTCTGATCGGGCCCTCCGCCTCGTTCTTGCTCCTGGAAACTGATCCTCCTTGCCCAGCCTGAGTCCACTCATGAGGATTTGAGCCTTCCTGGGAGGACCGTGTGGTAAGTCTTCCATGTTGGGAGAGTCTGTTCTTCTGATCTTTCTTGGGTGGCAGGTGGTGTAGTCTTGACCTCAGTGGTTAGTGTAAGTGGTGGTACTTCTGCCAGACCTTAGCACTGTGTTAATCGTGATCTTGTAGCTCTTGATGAGTTTCAGAATCAGTGTGGTCTTGATGGCCCTGGTCCCATCCCAGTGAGTGAGTCCTCCAGCCGGCGGGTGACTGGCCGCAGGGTGGCCAAGGCTTCTCCACCCTCTTGTCTCAGTTCCCGCTGCCTTCTCCTTGCTTATTTTGGACTCCTGGTTTCCCTCGGTGCTGGGGGCGGACTGCTGGGTGCACAGACTCACTGCCTCACGAGTGCCCAGGCTTCCCGCAGCCCCTGCCCCTTCTCCGCCTGGACTTGTCTAGTGCTCTGAACCTGAGCGCCCAGACAGGGTTGGCTGGCACCAGGGACCTCTGGGACTCAATGCTCTCAAATGCCCCCTCCTCCCAGCAGGCGCTGTGCCCCTGGGAGGGTGTTCGGCAAGTAGGGTTTCTTGTCTCCCCCACCTGCCCCTCCCAAGAGAGACCCTTGGTCATCACCCCTCCATCTCTCAGAGGGGTCTGTGAGGTCTGTCCCAAGGGCTGAGTGTCCCCTGTGGCACTCGGGCTTGGATGCTGCCCTGTGCCCATCACACACTAAAATGTCCCTGTGGGCTTTATATGACACTTCTCTAGGAGGCAGGAGTGCAGGGGCCCCTCCTGCCCCTGACAGGGCACCCACCGGGTTTGGAAGTACGCAGTGCACCTGGGCGCCCCAAGAACGAGGAGGGCAGAGTTGGACGCCCTTTCAAGCTGTCCCGCTGTCTGTTTTTGGACTGGCCGGAGAACACGCCCTGTTCCCAGGTGTCTCAGAGTGGACGGTCTTGGTTTGACTTCTAGCTGCACTGGTTCATCTTTCTAAATGTGTTTTCTTTTTTAATCTCGAAGTTATTGCAGAAATGTTAGTTTTTATAACAATTATTTTAGTGTATTAAAATATATCATTATTTACCACGCCTTTCATCATCAAAACAAGGGAAAAGGATTTTTGTAAATTTTGGAAACATCAAACAAATATTGAGAGACTTCCCTGATGGTCCAGTGGTAAGAACATCACCAGGGCCCAGGTTCAATCCTTGGTTGGGGAATTAAGATCCTGCAGGCCACATGTTGTGGCCTGAAAAAAATAGACACTTTTTGTTTCAATTTGCTGTTTATGACTGTTATGTCGCCTGACCCCACATCTCATGACATAGCTGTCTTTGTGCATGTTATGTGGACAGATGCTGTATAAATCCTGCTGCTGCTGCTAAGTTGCTTCAGTCGTGTCTGACCTGTGCGACCCCATAGACGGCAGCCCACCAGGCTTCCCCGTCACTGGGATTCTCCAGGCAAGAACATTGGAGTGGGTTGCCATTTCCTTCTCCAATGCATAAAAGTGAAAGTGAAGTCGCTCAGTCATGTCTGACTCTTAGGGACCCCATGGGCTGCAGCTTACCAGGCTCCTCCGCCCATGGGATTTTCCAGGCAAGAGTACTGGAGTGGGGTGCCATTGCCTTCTCCTGTATAAAGCCATTCAGGTGTTTTTCTCATTATAAACCTGTAGTGTTAAGCTCTGGTGAGTGGATTTCTGTATGGGCCAGACTTGCCCACACAAGCAGGGCAGCCAGACAGCAGAGGGGTTCCCCCCAAGTGCCTGCCGGGGGTTGGGGGTGGCTTTTACTTGAAGCAGCACCTGACTGAGGTTGGTCCCCTCTGCAGACCTTTGCTCTCTGGGCCCAAGTGGGGAGAGTGTTTTTCAGGTAGTCTTGGGGTTTGGAGGCTTATAGATGTGAGTGAGACCACTGCTGCTTGCCTCTGAGTCTCAGGGCCCGTCCCATGGCCCGGCGGACTCAGGTTCCTGGATGGGAGGCTCAGGCCCGTCTGTGGCTCTTCATGGCAAAGCAGAGGTTTTGGAGGAGATTTTTCATATCACAGTAAAAAGTGAAGTCTCTGGGCGGTGGGTGGTGTTCTCCTATCTGTCCTCGTGGTGCCCTGAGTCATGGGGTGGCAGAGTAGCGGTGGGTTTGCTGAGATAGGGCAGGAGGTGCTGGCACTGGGCCAGCTGCTGGGGCAGCAGTGTCAGGGAGGCTCCACCACCCCGTGTCCTCTCTGGTCTCCAGGCCCCGGCACGGCTTCCCGGGCAGAGCGAGCCATCGAGAGGTTTCGAAGAAAGACCTAGAGTCTCCCGTGTCTGGTTGACTCAGCAGAGGGCCGTGTTCCTGGGAACGAGGCCCCACAGCGGGAGCCGAGGCCAGGCTGCAGGCCCCGTGTTTCCAGAACATCTCTGATGGTGTCCGTGCGGGAAGGGCCAACCGCAGCCCTGACTGCGAGAGGCACGGCGGCCCTCGCTGACAGACCCTCTGTGTCTGATTCATTTGGGGGCCCCAGGTGACTGAGCATGGCTAGAGGGCCATGTCAGTCCTGGAGGAAGACTGGACGCCAGTGTGACCCCGCCCTGGGCCCCAGCAGTTTCCGAGGGACTCCCGCGGCTGCTGGTCTCGTTTATGCTCGACTGGTGTTGGGCGTGCACAGGCAGCCGCTACCGTGGGGCCCCTTCCTGGACCCTTGAGTCCCACGGTGTCTGATTGCTTTGTAGCCGAGTGGAAGTAGCAGCGCGCACAGTGTGCGGCCCTCCTTCCTCCGGGAGCAAGGGTTCTCGGGGCAGGTGCCCCCCAGAGCATGGCCCCTGAGAGAGGCCCGGGGTGCTGCCGCCAGCCCCACTGCTCGGGAAGCCTGTGTCCTCAGTGGCCCCTGTGGAGCCCTCCCCGCACAGCCTGTCCTCCCACCTGGATGCTGGAGAGGCTTTTCCCCGGTGGGGGGTTGAGCACAGGGCTTGCTGCCCTCTGGCTCCACGTTCGACCTGGGGCATCTGTGTCTGCAGAGTGGAGGCCCCGGGCCCGGGCTTGGAGACGAGGCTGCCCTGCACTCTCCTCCCTGTGGTGACACCCCCACCCCAATGCCCCGGGCAGGAGGGAAGGGGCCATGTTGCCGGGCCCACAGCCAGCTCACCAGCCCTTCCTCCTCCGTGGCCTCTGTCTCTGTCTGTCCCTCCATCCTCGCAGTCAGTGGATCTGCGCATTTCGTGTGTCTGAAATGTCTTCCTGAATAAAAGCTGGAGGGTGACATGTTCAGGGTGCAGGAGGCCCGGGAGCTGCCCTGAGATGAGCGTGGTTCACAGGCTCCAATATGTGCATCCCCTTGGGCCTCAGTCAGCGCCGAGGGGCTGGCGTGTGGGGGCTTGGGGGCCGCCCCGCACCCTGGGCCTGTTAAGGGAGCCCCCGCCCCTGGCCTCCGAGCCTTAACAAGGTTCCTCAGGGCCTTGCCGGTGCCTGCAGCCTTCCTGAAGGCAGACGCCTCTCTCCTCCTGCCTGGGCAGGGGCCAGGGTGGCAGCACATGCCCTGCGGGACCGCTGGCGCCTTCACCTTGTAACTCTGCCCTGAATCTGGGGGTTGCTTCTGAAGCGCAGCTGTTGGGTGGAAGCTTCCCTGTCCCGGTCGGCGGCGTGCCCCCACCCAGGGCAGTGGGCCTGCTGCTGTGGCTCTCAGTTAACTCTTCTCACTCCGCTGTCTTTTTAAATTTTAAGGTTTTCAGATGTCATTCTGGCAACAATTTTGGCAACCAAGTCTGAAATGTGTGGCCAGAAGTTTGAACTGAAGATTGACAACGTGCGGTTTGTTGGGCACCCGACGCTGCTGCAGCACACGCTGGGCCAGGTACGGGCTCCCGGGCAGGCGCGGGCCCCTGGCTTCGTGGCCTTTGGGGCTGTAGAGGGCAGAGCCGTCAGGTGCTTGCCCACCTGCACCTCCTCGTAGGCCTTGAGTCCCTGCCCAGAGCTTTTGCTATTTGCATCTGAAGTCTCTCTGGACCGTGACCTTCCCCCTTCCCCTTTGTGTGTACCATGTCTGTTTTGGGGGGATGCCAAGAGAGGGAGGTCAGCAGTGTGTCAGACCCTTGAGCTTTATATAAAGAGTGCAAGCATTTCTTCTTGCTCATTCAGTGATGTCCTAGCCGATAGTATTATCAGTTTAGCTCTCACTGTCGTGCTGAGCCCGCTCTGTGTGTTCTCCGTGGAGCCTGGATGCACTGTTACCCAAGGGGATTTGCACACTGGAACTGCCAGTCAGTCCTCTGCATGCAGGCAGAAGTGACACCAGTGTCCCTGGGATTCTCAAGTGTTTTGATGTGACACACACATGATCCAGAAATCCTGTGAGGGCCTGGGGTGTGGTCCTCAGGTGTTCTCATCTGGAGGAGAGCTTCTGAGACAGCAGGAGCTGCCAGGGCAGGGGACACGGTGGGGACATGGCCCCTGGGGAACCCGCCCTGCCCACACTGGCTCCACCCCACTGGTGGCCTGTGGGTGGGGTGGGGGCCTTTGGCAGCCCCTCGCCACCCTGCCCGCAGAACTGGAGGCAGAGGGCTGGAGACAGGCCTGACGGGTGGCCCGGGGATCCCTTTGCTCCTGCTGGCGACGCTTGTCGGCAGCTGGTGCTTGGGCCCTGGGCAGGCTGGTGCCCCAGTGGCCCATGCCGTCTCCTCCGGGCAGCCAGCTCACTCGAGGTGACAGGGCAGTCTTGTCTGTTTGGGTCACAGCACTTTTCTGCCCCTTTCTCCACCGTGACCGTCTGTCCGTGCATCGTGCACTTGCCTGTGCAGACTCTGGGTGCCTCTCAGAGGCTTTGGGCTTGGTTCTCCTCTGGTTCAAAGTACTCTGGAGCATCATCCTGCCTGCGGTGGGATTGCTGCAAGTGCTTGTCCTGGCAGGTGGTGGCTGTCACTCACAGAACTGTGCCCCTTTCACAGGTCTCCAAAACTGACCCGTCCCCGAAGAGGGAGGCTCCCACCATGATTCTTTTCAATGTGGTGTTTGCACTGAGGGTGAGTCTAAATGACTGAAGAGCAGATCAAGGAGGAGGGGGGGTTGGGGGAAGGGTGGGAGTAAGATGTGTATAAGAGACAGGACTCATTCCCGGTTACTGCGTCCTTCACTCAACTCAGCCCACTGGGCACCGCACTGGTCCCTCCTGGGTGCTGGGAGAGTCTAACTTCATCCTTCCCCTCTTTTTAAAGTAAAATGTACATAAGGCGTATCATCGTAACCATTTTACAGGACATTTTGGTGGCATCTGGCAACAGTGTTGGTGTAACCATCACTGCCTCCCTATTTTCATTGTCCCAAAAGGACAATGAAGGACATCAGTTACTCCCAGTGCTCTCTCCTCTCCCAGCCCTGGGAACTACCAATCTGCTTTCTCTCTCTGTGGGTTTACCTGTTCTGTATGCTTCATGTGAAAGAGATCCTACAGTCTGTGAGCTTTGATGTCTAACTTCTGTCACTTAATGTAATGGTTTTGAGATTCATCCAGTTTTTCATAATCTTTTTTTTAAAAATTGAAGTGTGGTTGATATATAACGTTTCAGGTATACAGCAAAGTGATTGACGTATCTATATATTTTTCAGGTTTTTTCCATTACAGATTATTATAAGATATAGAATATAGTTCCCTGTGCTGTACAGTAGGTCCTTGAGGGTTTTTTAAATAATCTTTTAATTGAATCATGCATGTTGTAATGTGTATCCCTTTCTATGGCTCAATCATATTCCACTGAATGGAGATCATACTTTGTTTTATCTACTGGTGAACTTTTGGGTTGTTTCCACCTTTTGGCTGTAAGAAAAATGCCGTTAAGGACATTTATGTACAAGTTTTGGGTGAACACATGTTTTCATTTCCCTTGGGCACATACCTAGAAATGGACTTGCTGGGTCATGTGGTGACTCAGTGTTTAACCTTTTGAGAAGCTGCCAGACTGTCTTCCACAGCAGCTGTACCATTTTACACCCCCACCAGCCATATAGGAGGGTTCCAATTTCTCTACATTCTCAGCAACATTTGTTATGTTCAGTTGTTTTATAATTAAGCCTAATTACTTCTTAAGGTAGTTCCTAGGACTGTCTGAAGTTTTGTTTTCACTAGTTAGAGGAAATTTCTTCTTGGTAAAGCCGTCAAAGGGCTTCCCAGGTGGCTTAGTGGTAAAGAACCGCCTGCCAGTGCAAGAGATGCTGGTTCGATCCCTGGTTCAGAAAGATCCCCTAGAGGAGGAAATGGCAGCCTACTCCGGCATTCTTGCCGGGAGAATCCTCTAGGCAGGGGAGCCTGGTGGGCTACGGTCCATGGGGTCACAAAGAGTTGGACAACTGAGCACAGCACAAAGCTGTCAGAATACAAGGGATCTCAGTAAGCATGAGAAGCACTCGTGGGTAAGGACTGGCTGGTGTTGCGAAGGAACTTTGAGATCTAGGAGACGTGTGTTCAGTTAAATATGGCACTCCTCCACCAGCAGATTTCACTGGAGAGTCCAGTCGTTCTTTCTGGTCGGCACACGTGAGCTGCAGGTGGCTTTCATACAGAAGCGTCAGAGAGAGAATGAGACTTGGTGACAAGGAGCAGGCAGTGTGCCCCGTTCCCTGTGTGGTGGCAGGAGTGATTCCAGCAGGAGCGGACCTGCCACCTCAGCTGCCTTCTGAGTCTCACAAGGCTTTTTAGATCTCACTGAAGAGTTCAGAATCAAAATAATGCTGGAGAAAAGCTTTCTTCATTCTGAAGGGGGCTGTCTTCTCAAAACTGCCGCCTTGCTGATCAGTGGAGAGCTGCCAGTTAGACACAGTGGTCTCTACTGGTGACTGTGGGGCTGGAGGTGCCCAGAGGGGAAGCGTTGCTTTCTGCTTCGTACACTTGGGTGGCGTGTGCTCGTTCAGTGTCTTTTTATTGTTTATGTCATTATGTACTGCAGACATCCACAGAAAGGACTCAGTGATGTTGAAGACAGACCGAAACCATGACCAGTGCTGTCCACTGTCAACTCTGATAGCCCCTGAAGGGCGGGGGTGTGAGGAGCCGCTGCGGCCCCACCCTGGATGTTGCAGGCAGGCCCTCGTCTCTGGGAGCAGCGGCATGTGATAGCCGAGCGTGTGACTCCCCTGGGCGCGGCAGTCAGGGGAAAAGGCAGATTTTAAAGTGTATGGGGATTTTTATAATAAGTAAGCTGGAAATAATCCTGCTATCCAGTGGCCGGAGAACAATTAGACAGGGTGGTAGTTTATACACTAGTGTGTTCTGTGGCCACCGCAGGTGAGAACGGGGGTGAGGCCAGACGCTGAAGTGAGCGGGTGGGTCCCTCCCAGGTTAAAGCCGCAGGAAACGGCAGCGTAGGACTTAAGAGCACAGAGGCTGTGATGTGAGCAATGGGAGGAATTGAATGCAAGGTAAAGAGTGGACGGGTTTTATTTCCTCTTTTCTGTAGTCATATAAAAACGTACACTCTTTTTGCTTTGAAGTTTTCAGCACACCCTGGGCCTGAGACAGTAGACTGATGACCCTTGTGCCCCTGTCTCAGGTCCCAAGGCTGCTGCCTCTGCCCCTGGCTCCTCTGCCCGACCCCATTGCCCGGCTGAGGACGACAGGTCTCAGAGCGCCTGTCTGCTCACCCCTACATACTTCAGGAAGCGTCTCTGAGAGGGGACAGCTGTTGTACACCATACCTGACAGAACTGACTTACGTAGGTAGCAGCTAGTGTCTGGTTCATGGAAATGTGTCCCAATCATCACAGCATTTTTTTCCCATTGGCCTGTCTATACTGGAATGAAAACCAGAAACCAGCCCACAGAAGCGTGGGGGGTTGTGTGCCCAGGCCTCTCACGCTCCCCTCCTTTCCATCTAGAACTCTCTCCTCTTTTATCCTGTGGACAGGTCCACGGTCAGACCCATCTCTGTGCAGACAATCCCTGTGTCTCCTGCAAACTGGACGTCTGCTCTGAGGGCCTGACTGTTTGGTGGGGGTTTAATGGGTGAGACAGTCTCACTGGCAGTGCCCTGCGTGTCATGCTGCTTCGCAGCATGTCTGCAGGGAGGGCATGTTTCTCAGAGCTCCAGCGGCGCTGGCACATCCTTGGTGGTCACCTTCTCGGTGTACCCCACATAGCCTGGGCTCTCCAGGCACCTGGAGCCGGGCCAAGCCTTGCAGCCAGTCAGGACACCTAGGCACACTCGTCCATGTGGGCCTCGCCCAGGAGTGTGAGTGAGCGGCCCTGGGCACCCGATTTGCGGCACTGTCCTGCCCCGCCCCAGCCAGTAGGTGTGTGCTGGGGGGTCAGGGAGTGACCATGTGCCCAGGTCACTCTTTTCCTTCTGCTTTGCTGGGAGGATTTTTACACAGATTTTTCTAAAATCTAAGGCAGAACATTTTGATTTGAGGCACTTGTGTACACACTTAACCCAGACCCTCAATCCCATGACCTTCCGGGGACCCTTGAGGGGCCCTCCTGGATGTGGGGAGGGCTGCGGTCTGCAGGGGGGCCCGGCATGGACCTAGCCCTCAGCCCCTCGCCGCACAGGTGTGCTTCCAGGGGTGAGTTCTGCTTGTGAATGTGGATCTGCTAGGAGCTAGAGTGTCTCCAGCTCCAGGTGATGAAGGTGTTTACTTTGTCTAGGTCAGGGTTTGGCCCAGGAGCCTGGCTGTGGACCTTTGCCGAGGGCCGTGCCTGCAGATAAACAGGAGGGGAGGCCAAGCGGTGGCTCTAATCGGGGCCGCCACTCTCCTCTCCTCCCACCTCCACCCGGGATGACTCAGCCTCCCTGTCAGCTCCTGGGGTGCTGAGTCACGCGGGCGGTTATCAGCTCTGCGGGCATCTTCACAGACCTCACAGCTGCCTGCCCCACCCTTGGCCTGGGCGGGTGCACAGGCCTGGCCTGGCTGTGGCCCCTGATAGGTACCAGGGTTAGCAGAGGGGTGCAGAGGGGCGTGCGGGGCCTGCTGGGCTGTCAGCCAGCTCTTGGGAAGAGCGCTTCCTCTGAGGACAGGGGTCGTCACTGAGTAGTGGCCCATGCTTGTGTCTCACATTGTGTCCCTGTTGTTGCCTGTGTGCTTGTGTGACTGAGCTCTCACCAGCTGCTCCCTGGAGACTGTAGACACCGCGGGGGCTCTGCTCCGTAGGCTTACTCTGAGCACTTGACCCATGGGCTGATGTGAGAGGGAGGAGCCCTTGTTCTTCCTCAGACGGAAGCCTGTGACCTTGGGTCCCCCCGCACATGGTGGCGGGGTCTGGGCCTTCCGTTATGTCAACTGGGCTGTTCCTGCCAGGCCTGGAGTGCATTCCCGAACATCCCCCGTGTCCCTGGACATGCTGGCCTAGGGCCCTGAGTACGAGACCCTCTCTCACTTATTAGAAGTGCCTGCGTGCCTGTCCCTTCCCACTGGGGACCCCAGAGGGCCGTCTGTGCTGCAGTATGGGCAGCAGCTCCATGCCCACCAGGGAACATGAGCAGACCGGCATTGCTGGGAGAGGCCCTCGAGGGGACCCGGGACGAGACACCCAGAGGGGGCTCTTCCGCAGTCTGAGTGATGCTGCGTGTCCTCCCGGGGTGCCCTGCAGGCCCACGCGGACCCGTCTGTGATCAGCTGTCTGCACACCCTCTCCCGCCGCATCGCCACCGTGCTGCAGCACGAGGAACGCCGCTGCCAGTACCTCACGCGGGAGGCCAAGCTGATCCTGGCGCTGCAGGACGAGGTGTCCGCCACGGCTGATGGTGAGCGCGCCGGCAGCTTCTCCCGGATACAGAGGCTGGTGGGATCTGTGCTGGACTGAGCTTGCCCTGGGCATGCAACAAGACCCTCAAAGGTCCCAGCGAGACCCAGGGTCCCAAACTGATACTCTGGGAGTGGCTCCCCAGCCCAAAATGTTCTCCTCCCCCAGACCCCACATGATGGCTCTTCCTGCAGGTCAGGTACCACCCTGGTCCTGCTGGGCAGTCTCCCTGGGGTGGGGGGCATGCGGAAGGGCAGCGTCAAGCTGGAAGGAGGCCTCTTCTTTGCTTTCAGGAGAATTGAAGGGGAGCCCAATTGAGCGGTCAGCTGACCAGTTATTAAAAGTAATATCTGCTGATAGATCCACTCGAGGCCTTGGTGCACTGTCAGCATTTCAGACCTGAGAGACGCCCCCTCTGTCACAGGCCTTGTGCCTCTGTCTTCTCAGGCCAGCATCTCCATAGCAGAAGAGAAAACCAGGACTACATTTGCCAGTGGGCTAATTTTAGCTATAAGTAAAAGTACATGTGAATGTGCCACTTGGAAAAATTGGTTTTTGATGTTTGACAGTTGTCAAAATGTGTAATACATTTATTTTCCCCAGTTATGTACTATTAATAATAACAATCCGGAAGTTTTATCTTTTAAAAACATTCTTAAGAGTTTGTGACTTTTTCACCAGAATTTTTTAAAGTTCAGTGTAAGTACATCTATTTTCTGTTAGATGTTACGTGAAGCCTGTACCTGCAGAGTCAGGTGAGGCCAGTGGACAGGGGAAATCCAGAGGACGCTGGCGCGGACTAGCGGGCGACATCCTGATGTTTGGTGTACAGTCACTTAAAGTTCTTCTTAGCCTAAACTCGCCATCTGGCCTGTGTGAGCTCTGTGCTGTGCAGGCTCTGAATCCCCTGTGTTACAACTCTTGCAGCAAACGACGGGCCTCAGTCCCCATTCCACCACATCCTGCCCAAGTGCAAGCTGGCCAGGGACCTCAAGGACGCTTATGACAGGTAAGACGAGCGGCCTTCTGCTCAGGGCCTGTCTCTTATACACATCTTTCCCCTCAGTGTACAGTCACTTAAAGTTCTTCTTAGCCTAAACTCGCCATCTGGCCTGTGTGAGCTCTGTGCTGTGCAGGCTCTGAATCCCCTGTGTTACAACTCTTGCAGCAAACGACGGGCCTCAGTCCCCATTCCACCACATCCTGCCCAAGTGCAAGCTGGCCAGGGACCTCAAGGACGCTTATGACAGGTAAGACGAGCGGCCTTCTGCTCAGGGCCTCCACAAGGCGGGTGCCACTTCCCCGCTCTGCCTGAGATGGGAGGGAGGGCGGGAAGGCGCCTGGCTGGGACGGCACCCCAGACTTTGCTCTGACTAGAAAATGGACCTGAAGAAGGCTGTGTGTGGGGCCTAGAACGCAGGGTGACGCTGACTGAGCACAGCACCTACTGTGTTGCAGGCCCGCCTTCTTCAGGCGAGGTCACTGTGGCCGCCGTGCACAAGAGGAGACTGAGGCTCAGGGTCTAGGGCTGGCCCTGCCCCCACTAGCTCTAGTCTTGGGGGTTTGGGACACTGAGTGTGTGGGCAGCAGGCGGTGGAGACATGGCGGGAACCCCAGCTCAGCACTAGCTCTTAGTGTGGACACGCAGGGCACTCCTCTGCTTTCTGAAGCGTGTCCACGGGGCTTTGACCACTGCTCCCTGGTCCTGGGTCTGCGGGACCCCAGTCCTGGGTGAGTGCCGCTGGCTGGCAGCTATTCTGCACCTGGCCAGCGGGCTCACCAGAGACCTTTCGGGGCTGAGGGGACCAGCATATTGCTGGACAGAGGGCGTGAGGGGCACTGCCCCCTCACCTCTCCTTGCCGCCAGCTTCCCTGCCCCACGTCCTCCCTGCCCCGGCCTCCTCCATCCGGGAGACCGTGTTCCCCGCTGGAGGTGGGCTTGACCTGACAGCTGTGGCCAGAGCCCCCTTGGAGATAGTGTCCACATCCTTTCCTTTTTCTATGTAAGTTTTATTTTTCCCCATGAATTCTCTCTTTTTTTTTGGCTGCATGGTGGGGCTTGTGATAGCTTAATTCCCCAACCAGGGATTGAATCCTGGCCTTCTGCAGTGGAAGCATGGAGTCCTAACCACTGGGCTGCCAGAGATTTCCCCCCTCCTTTTTTTTAATGTTAATGTTTTTTTCTGATTTCACAAATATTATGTATTTATTATAGATACAGGAAAGTATAAAGAAAATAAAACCATCTGTAATCCCATGCCCAGTGATAATCACTGTGATGTTTTGGTAATTGTCCTTTTGTTATTTAGCTTAAGCCTTTGAAGAGGTCCCCTGTCGGTCAGGTCTGAAAGTCAGAGCACTGGGCTTCTTTCCCCTTAGACCTCGCCAGGTCCCGTCCGGTGGCAGGATGCGTCAGGTGGCTGCGTGCTGTGTGCCCCTCCGAGGGCACGAAGCACAGGAGGGTGAGCCCACCGCATACTGCGTGTGCGGTTGCCCTGTACCTCCATGTGCAACTTAGATATCTGTCTGTTGGTAAATGAGGACTGAGTTCTCTGCTGCCCAGCTGCCTGCCGCCTCCCTGGGGCTTCATGGGCTCCAGCTTTTGCTGCTGAAGGACATCCGGCTTAGCCACACGTGTTTTTTTGTGGGTGCCTGTGCATCCCTGAGAGAAATTCCTAAGTGGAACTGCCGGCTGAGTAGTCAGGTGTGTGTGTCACGGAGGTGCTGCCCTCTGTGGCTGCGTCTGCCCACCTGTCAGCAGCACCTGACTTTGCCACACAGAGTCTTGGGAGCTTTCGGGTTCTGCCGACCACGGTGGGTGGTGGATGGTGTCTCAGGTCAGCCGATATGAACCAAGTGTGCACGTCTTCACCTGGGCCCACCCCTGTTCCCTTCTCTGTGAACGCTCTGCTCTGGCCCTGTTTCCTCCTGGGGGCGCAGGTGCCTTTAGATGGGAGGGAGAGCTGTCCTCAGGGATGCACAGCGCGGCTGCTGTTGCCGTGTCTGTATTTCAACGACCTCTGGGTGTCAGAGGACATCAGAACAGCGTCCCTTGAAACAGGCCAGTGTGCGCTTACAGTAAAAAGCAGTCCAGAGCCAGACAGTATGTTTCTGAGCAAACAGTGAGCTGTGAATTCTTAGGCTTGAACTGTGTTGAGATGCTAACCCTCGAGAGTTGACTGCTGCTTTCGTGGTCTGCTGGAGCCACTGAGCCCGGAGCTGGGGCAGCCCAGTGCCCTCTAGTGGCAGCAGTTCCAAGGACAGGAGTCAGCACTCAGCAAGAGCAGCTCCCGGGTCCCCCATTCAGCCCTTTTCCTCCTTCCTGAACCCAGATGACCCCCTCCCTGTATCCAGGCCCCACTCTTGTGTCCTGGGTCCCGCCCAGTGCTTCTCCCGTAGGAATCCCAGGCCATCTGTGCCCTCCCCTGTCCCCACCTGCTGACAGCAGCAGCTCTGACCCAGCGGGAAGGCTGTGAGGGTCTGGCCTGACCCACCCTGCTCCTTCAGGCGGGCTACATCGAGGGGCAGGAAGGCAGGTGGTAGGGAGCACACAGCCCTTTCTCGGTGGAGGCTCGCCGGCAGGCCCCGGGAAGGGCTTTCTCAGATCAGAAGCAAGAGGCCTGAAGCTGAGGTCTGGTTGAAGTTCAAGGCTGGGCCGGGACCTTGCACAGGGGCGTTCTGGACTGAGTGCTTTGACTGCAGTCCTGTGTGTGGTGTGGCTTAGAGGCCCCATGCGCCGGGACCTCTGCGTCTGTGAGCCGCTGCTGCCGCATGACTCCATGGAGCCCACCGCTGCTTGCCCAACACCTGTGTCTCCCCTTGTAGGTTGGTTACTTCAGCGACAGCATCCCCCGAGGTTGGGGATATCCCCTGGCTGTCTGTGTTCAGCATGTGGATCCCGTGGTGGGGCTTGAAGAAGTGTTTGCCAAGCAGTGCCTGGCCTGTGGTGGTGCTGGGGATGCTGGGGACTCTGCCTTGCTCATGGCTGCCTGTCCAGAGCAGGGCCAGGCCCACAGACTCGCCCACGAATATCCTGGGAGTTTCAGTCCTTTCCACAAAGTGCACCTGTGTTGGAAATTTCAGTGCTGGCTGTTAGGAGCCCACCTAGTCCTCTTGGATCATTGCAGTGTTGTCCCTGTGTGTTGTGTTTGGGACCAGAGGGTGCAGGACTGGCTTCAGAGGTCTCTGGCCTGGGGCAGGGAGAAGTGTGAGCCCACAGGGGACGTTAGGTTAGGGACTGAAATTTGGATGCTGAGATGTGAGGTGGGGGATGAGCTTGCATCCTGTGCTGTCTGGGATGTGAAAGATAAGAGCTTGTTGAAAGGCCAGTGTGATTGCCTTGGGCCTCGGGCTCTGGGGGCGCATCTATCTCGGGTCGCAGGCGGGGCGGGGTCTCAGAGCTGCAGTCCACTGTGTGGTGTGGCCTTATCCGTGTGAGGGGCCGGATAAGCCTCACACGGGCACAGTGTTTTCCTCAGTGTCCCCACAAAACCGTTAGCTGCCCTGAGGATACAAGTGCAAGCTGCTTAGGACCCTTTTCGGGCCCAGCCTCTACTCTGCTGGTGCTCAGTTGCTCAGTCCTGTCCAGCTCTTTGTGACCCCATCGACTGGGACCCCATGATGCTGCACAGGCCTTGACGGCTTGTCTGCCTGGTACCAGATTTGGCACCTCTGCTGATCCCCGTGAGGCCCCAGGCTACACCTACCCCTGCCCGCTCCTCTGCATCCCTTTTCTTACCACTCTCCAGCTTCTTGTGTTCACATAGTTTGCTTACAATTCCCTTTGTCTTTCCTGGATCGGCTGAGTGGGAGCCTCCAAATACAGGCTGTAGATTGTGCACCAAGAGCCTAAACCAGTGCCTGGGGCCTCCTCCTGGGCCCAGTGGCTCAGCAGCTTGCACATGGCATCGCTGGGCTCCTGGAGGAGCCCCCTTGGCTACGTTTGAAAAGAGGAATCTCGGTGTTTCCAGCAGCTGCCTTGAGCCATGCCCTAGAGGGGAGTTCAGAGAGAGAGAGACCTTGGTTCTGAGTCCTCTGCCTTTCTGAGCAGGCGTGAAGTGAGCTACATATAAGCCACAGCTTGTGGCCCCCCTGCAGCTGGGGGCCTGAGACCCTCTCTCACCCCTCAAGGGGGACGGCTGGGGACAGGGAAGCCGGGGGGTAGGGCCCGGCCTTCCAGGTGCCCCGGTGGCAGCACAGGAGAGGGAGGGATGCTGGGGCCGGCAGGAGTCCTGGGGGCAGCTGAGGTCACAGGCATGCTCCGTGTGCTTCCCGTGGTTCCTCTCCCTGGTGCCCATTCCCTGCTGGAGACAATAAGGACTGATTTTTACATTTGAAACTGCTGCCTGTGGATTCCGCACAGCTCTCTGGTCAGGGCTGTGGGGAGGGACTGTAAGAACAGCCTGTGGATGCGGGGTGGGGGTTGCGGGCCGCCTCTAGCATCCAGATCCCTGAGTCTGTGCCCGAGAGCCCCAAGGCCTGAGTGCCAGCAGCGCGGGCTGGAGCGTGGCAGGAAGGGGGCCACACAGGGGGCACAGGCCCCACACCCTTCTCTGCGCTAGCGGTCCTCCTTCTGTGCCTGGCACCTGGGCCAGGTCAGGGCCTCAGCTTCGTTCCTGAGAGATGGCAGCCCAGAGGGTCTCATCCTTGGGCCTCCTCCTCCCTCCAGGCGGGGAGTGCTCTCTGTCCCTGCCTGTTGCTGGCCGTGCAGTGAGCACCGCACCTTGTGGATTCTGGTCTGGAAACAGCACTGACCGCGGACAGGAGGGCCTGCTGCTGTCCCGTGCACAGGACAGATGGCAGCTCGGAGCCGCCTGCGGGGCCAGGGCCAGGCTTGGGGCTCACCCCACTGAGAAGGTGGGCCTTGAGTTGAGATCTGTAGGCAGGGAGGAGTCCTGCGCCCCTGAGGGAGAGCGTGTGGCCAGGGCAAGTCCACGAGCTTGGAGGGCAGCAGGGCGCCCTGTCCCGCTGGACTCTCCGGCAGGAGGACACAGGGTTGGCAAGAGTGGGCAGGTCCCACAGGGCTCTGGCACTTTGGGGTCTTGGCTGGGACTGCTGAGGTGGGACCCCTGGGGGTCTCCGTAGGGAGGGCGGATGTGGGAGGCCAGAGTGGAGCAGGTGTGCACTTTGTCCCTGCGTGGAGCAGGCAGGATTGACAGGCGGTCTGAGGTGGGATGTGAGACAGAGAGTCAGAGTCGCTGTGTTTGGCCTGAGCAAGGTCGGGGAGATGAGGGGTGTCAAAAGCCCGAGCGGGGGCTGGCGTGGCTGCTGGCTGTGGAGTGCCTGCAGGGCTGCGCCATCGGCAGCAGCCTCGCGATGTCCGGGGGCCGGGCACTGCCGCCTTTGCCTCCTGCTCCCCCTTCCTCTCCCGCTGCTCCCCCTTCCTCTCCCGCTCATCTCTCCCTTTTGGTGATGGGCTCTGCCCTGCCCGGCCGCCCGTCGTGCAGAGGAAGCCTTGGGACGCCCGGGTGCATTGAGCCTCCAGGGCAGAGATTGGAGAGGCTTCCCTGATCCCTTGCCTCTGGTTGGACTGCAGATTCCAAAACTGGCCAGAAAGGCAACTTGTGTGTGTTCCTAATACATCATTTTCTTCTCTTAACCCTACTGAGATACGGGGTAGGGTGGGAAGCCTCATCTGGGAAGCCTCCCTGCAGTGTACTTGTGGGCCGGGTGGAGGCGCCCTCAGGTGGGTGTGCAAGGTGTGGTCGCATGTGCGAGGCTGAGGGCCCTCTGTCTGCAGCTTGTGCACATCTGGGGTGGTGCGGCTCCACGTCAACAGCTGGCTGGAGGTGAGCTTCTGCCTGCCCCACAAGATCCACTACGCAGCCAGCAGCCTCATCCCGCCAGAGGCCATCGAGCGCAGCCTGAAGGCCATCCGGTGAGTGCCAGCCCCACGCCCACTAGCCCTTCTCTCCTGTGTGTCTGCCTGAGGTGTACCAAGCACTTGGGTCCTTTTCTTGCCACAGAAACTGGCAGGTAGGGCTCTGCTCTTTGTAAACACATGTTTTTGTGTCCAGTTTTGTCCAGGAGTGACCACCACCCCCAGCTGACCCCCAGAGCCTCTCGGCACTGCCTTGCCGAGCAGGGCTTTGCGCTGCAGCCCCAGCCTGGGGCCTCGGTGGGGCTGTGGGCCGCGCCTCATGGCCAGCAGTGGGCCTGGCCTTCAGAGGGCTGTATCTTCATGGTGTTACTCCCGGGGTCTCTGCTTGAACCAGAACTTGTGGGCTCTGTCCATTTCAGATTTCCTCCTGCAAGGAGAGCACAGAGCCCAGTCTCCTGCCTTCCCCTTCCCCACCGAGTTCTCTGTCTCCTTAAATGTCTTTTAACCGGAAAAAGAGATCTGGGCACGGGACAGCAGATGTTCGATGACAGGAAGCAGAGCACCGTCTTCCGCCCTCAGCCAGGCCCCCACGCTGTCCACACCTGTCTTCCTGGGCTTCCTTCCCAGCCTGTGTCTGGGTGGCTCTGTTCATAGTCTGAGGTGGGGATTTCGTTTTTCCTGTGTGTTGTACGCTGTGCTTAGTTGCTCAGTTGTGCACTCTGTGACCCCACGGACTGTCGCCCGCCAGGCTCCCCTGTCCATGGGATTCTCCATGCAAGAATCCTGGAGTGGGTAGCCATGCCCTTCTCCCGTGGATCTTCCCAGCCCAGGGATCGAACCCAGGTCTCCCGCGTTGCAGATGGATTCTTTACCATCTGAGCCACCAGGGAAGCCCTATTTGGGACTGTTTCCTGGGGAAGGGTTGACTCATTTTTTTGTCAGCCAGTGTTTGCAGGCAGTCCCAGAGGTGGGAGGGAGCCGGGTCATCAGGGCTCCTGCAGTTCTTTCTGCTGCAGCAGTGATCCTCGCAGGTTTTTAAGGGCCTCAGGGTACAATCCTGTCTTCCAGTTCCTCCCGTGGCCTCTTCTCTCCAGGTGCCCACCCTGAGAGCCTGAAACTGCTTGTCCCACTGACTGTGTCTCTGCCCTGCAGCCCGTACCATGCCCTGCTGCTGCTCAGCGATGAGAAGTCCCTGCTGGGTGAGCTCCCGCTTGACTGCTCCCCGGCCCTGGTGCGCGTGATCAAGACCACGTCCGCCGTGAAGAACCTGCAGCAGCTGGCCCAGGATGCAGACCTGGCCTTGCTGCAGGTACCTCTGGGGGCCTGGGGAGATACCCTCAGTGGGCAGGATGGGCAGTGTGGGGGTGGGGCTGGACGTGTCATAGGAGGCACCTCAAGCTGCCTCCCTAGGGCTGTAGTCCAGCCGACGGCCGCTGCACAGTGATGGATCTGGAGGCAGACCGGCCTCTGGGCCGGGGGCCTGAGTTCTTCCTGAGTGTCTGAATCGTGGCGGGGGCGCTGAGCTGTGGCAGAGAGGAGTGAGGCCTTCATGATGCTGGGTGAGTGGACTTAGCCCCTGTGGGAGCCCTGTAGAGCAGGACCACACCCCATGGCACGCGGTCCTGTGTTCTGTACGAGGTGCCATCTCCCTGCCGAGTCACATGCTTGGGGGCTGCCCTTTCTGAACAGATGGCGGCCCCTTCTCTTTGGCCGCAGATCTGGCGGAACAGTGGGCAGGGCTGAAGGTGAGGAAAAGCACAGGAAAAGGTTGGAGGCTGGGTCAGGGGGGCCTCAAGCGACAGCCTGAGGGGGACCCTGGGTCTGGAGTGGGGCAGCATGTGGCCACCAGGGGGCAGTGGAGCCCAGGCCAGGGGCCACAGCTCCTCCGGAGGCCGGGACAGAACTCTCTCAGGGCCGCATGAGGCACCTCCAGGGGGCCCGCGGCCTTTGCTCCTCAGCATATTCGTTGTTGTTCAGTCACTAAGTTATGACCAACTCTTTGTAACCCCGTGGATGGCAGCATGCCTCTGTCCTCCACTGTCTCCTGGAGTTTGCTCAAATTCGTGGCCATCAAGTCAATGATGCCATCCAACCATCTCATCCTCTGTCGTCCCCTTCTCCTTTTGCCTTCAATTTTTCCCAGCATCAGCGTCTTTTCCAGTGAGTTGGCTCTTTGCATCAGTTGGCCAAAGTATTGGAGCTTCAGCATCAGTCCTTCCCATGAACATTCAGGGTTGATTTCCTTTAGGATTGACTGGTTTGATCTCCTTGCAGTCCAAGGGACTCTCAAGAGTCTTCTCCAGCACCACAGTTCGAAAGCATCAATTCTTTGGTGCTCAGCTTTTATGGCCCAGTTCTCACATCTGCATATGACTACTGGAAAAACCATAACTTTGACTGTATGGACCTTTGTTGGCAAAGTGATGCCTCTTTTTTAATACGCTGTCTGGGTTTGTCATAGTTTTACTTTCAAGGAACAAACGTCTTTTAATTTACGGCTGCAGTCATCGTCCAGAGTGATTTTCTAGCCTGGGAAAATAAAATCTGTACCTTTCCCCACATTTTCCCCATCTGTTTGCTATGCAGTGATAGGACTGGATGCCATGATCTTATTTTTTTTAATGTTGAGTTTTAAGCCAGCTTTTTCCACTTTGGGCTTCCCTGATGGCTCAGAGGTTAAAGCATCTGCCTGGAATGCGGGAGACCCGGGTTCGATCCCTGGGTTGAGAAGATCCCTTGGAGAAGGAAATGGCAACCCACTCCAGTACTCTTGCCTGGAGAATCCCATGGAGGGAGGAGCCTGGTAGGCGATAGTCCATGGGGTCGCAAAAAGTCGGACACGACTGAGCGACTTTACTTACTTACTTTTCCACTTTGCTCTTTCACCCTCATCAAGAGGCTCTTTAGTTCCTCTTGGCTTTCTGCCATTAGGGTGGTATTATCTGCATATCTCAGGTTATTGATTTTCTCCCATAATCTCGATTCCAGCTTGTCCTTCATCCAGCCTGGCATTTCGCATGATGTACTCTAGACATAAATAAATAAGCAGGGTGACAATATACAGCCTTGACCTACTCCTTTCCCAGTTTTGAACCAGTCCCTTGTTCCATGTCTGACTCTTAACTGTTGCTTCTTGACCTACAAACAGGTTTCTCAGGAGACAGATAAGGTGGTCTGGTATTCCCATCTCTTTAAGAATTTTCCATGGAGATGGGCACGTTAGCACAGTAGGGGAGCTTGTTCACCAGGCCCAACTCTTAGGCCATTTTTCCCCCAAAGCAGCCCTTTGGGATTCTGTTGTCTAGATTCCTTCCCCCATCTTTACCCCATGACCTTTGTCCACCCCACGTGCGAGTGTTTATTGACCTGTGCCTGGTGTCTCACGTGGGGTCCTGGACTGCCTTGCTAGCACCCAGGAGACACAAGCCTTGCAGGCGCTGGCCGTGGCGTGTGCACCGGCGTGGCCTCCTGACCGGTGCTGCTGAGAGCAGGTGCCCGTGCGTGTGCAGCTCTGAGGGGCCTTCTCTGCCCCCGCGGCCGCCTGACGGGCCGGTGTGGACACGCCTCCCGCTGGCTGCAGTTGCCCTGCACAGAGCTCTGACGATATCGCCTCTGTCTCTCCCTGGCCGTGGCCTTGCCGTGGGGCCCCTTGCCATCTGCTTCCTCGCCCCTCTACACTGAACCCGGTGTGGATCGGGGTTTGCCGCTGGTGTGGTCACGCAGGGCCTGGCCCCGCGGGTGGCCTGTGCCGGCTGCTGGCTCTGCTGCTTCCTTCGGCAGGCGGCCCAGCGGAGGCCCCGTGGGGGAGGCTGGCGAGCCCAGCCGGAGCCCCCTGCGCAGACATCAGGGAATGTCGGCCTCAGCTGTGAGTGTCGTTAGGTGGTTCGAAGGTTTTTGTTTAATGAAACTAATAGATTCTTTTTTATAAAAGTTCAAATATCGCACAAATTATAGACACAGAGTAAGTGCCCACAGTCCCATATCACAGCAGTAACCACAGTAGATTCCTCCAACTCTTTTATATAAATGTTAATACATAATCTTTTTTTTTCCCCTGAGGAAAACATTTGTTGTTATTATTTTTTTTAATTTTATTTTTACTTTATTTTACCATACATAATCTTTGAATAACAAAATTAGGATTATACTTACATTACTTGTAATGAATGAACAATACCCTCGTAGACCTCTGCGTCTTAATGTGAGTGGGACCTTCCTTATGTGGGACTTTGCAGATGGAATTAACACTCTTGATGTGAGGCGATAATCCTGGATGATCTGGGTGGGCCCTCATGAGAGGGAGGCAGGTGGAGAGGCTTTGACTACAGAAGAGAAGGCAGGAGGTGACCTGCAGAAGAGGTGACCGCGGAGGCCAAGATGGGAGGCGTGGTATCACCTCAACTCATGCCAGGAACAGCAGCTTGTATCTTGGAGGCAAAGATCAGTGTCCCTGCCAACAGCCTGACTCCAGCCCAGTGCTCCCAATTTCAGCCTGGAGCGGGCGCTCTGGCTGCAGGGAGAGGGGAGGTGGACCCACTGGGTGAGGTTGGTGGCAGAGACGGAGGAAAGTGAGCCTGTTTCCTTTAGAGCCATTGTCACTGGGACTTGGGGCGAGAGGGAGGGTCAGCAGTGGGACTGAAGCGTCCTTGTGTTTGAGTTGGGGCCGCTGGAGGCCCTGTTTGCTGAGACGAGGTGGGGGTGTTTTGGTGCTGTGCCTGCAGGCACTTGGCTGTGGTGGTCGGGGTGAGCACCGCTCGGTGCCGTGGTCTCACCCTGGCCCTCCCTCCTGGCGCTGTGGTCTGTCTGTGGGCCATCCTGATGTCTTGAGAGCTCAAGGCAGCAGGACAGAGGGAGGTTCTCCAGGGACGAGTGAGGGGTGGGGGTGGGTGCAGCAACCCCTCATCCACTGTCCTGGTGCTCGATGCCGGTGGGCTAGAGGCCAGCCTTTGCCAGGATGAGCAGCCAAGACCCTTGGGCAGCTGAGTCGACCGCATCCTGGTTGCCCCAGGCGTCCGTGCCAGGGCCAGCCAGGACAGCTCAGGGACCGATGGCGGAAGGGTCAGCCTCCCAGCACTGTCCCTGTCCCCTGCCTGCAGGTTTTCCAGCTTGCGGCCCACCTGGTGTACTGGGGCAAGGCCATCATCATCTACCCGCTGTGTGAAAACAACGTCTACATGCTGTCTCCCAACGCCAGCGTGTGTCTGTGAGTCCCTCTGGCTGACAAGGCGCTAGGTGGTGCTCCCAGCTCCGCCAGGCCCGTGTCCCAGTTCTGGCCTGGTCCCGCCCCTCCAGCGCCACCCAGGCCTGTGCTGCTCTGCACTTGCAGCCTCTGGGAAAGGTCTGTGCCTGCCCACACCTGCGGGCCAGTGGGCCCTGCACAGGGCGCCTGCTGGGAGGTCAGGAGCCTTGGTCCCGACACAGAGGCTCACGGGCTGCCGCGTGGGGAAGGCATCTGGGCTCTGTCCTCGCTGCACCCTCCCGGCCCCCTCACCGCGCTGTGTCCCCTCCTGCCCAGCGCGGGCTTGAGGGGAGGACACAGATGCCTGACCGAGGGGAGACCTCTCGAGCTCAGGGATCCTCACCCCCACCCCCAGGTATTCCCCGCTCGCTGAGCAGTTCTCACGCCAGTTTCCATCTCACGACCTGCCGTCTGTCCTTGCCAAGTTCTCCTTGCCTGTCTCCTTGTCAGAATTCAGGAACCCCCTGGCCCCCCCTGTGCAGGAGGTGAGTCTTGGGAGCTGGGGGAGCCCAGGGACCTGGCTTCGGTCCCCAGTTGATCCCAGGCCCACCGTGTTGCTGCGCCCACAGCCTGGGTTGGGGGCAGTGCTTGCTGTGTAGGTGACACCTACCCTGCCAGAGGCCAGCTGCCTGGCTAGGCTGCCTGCCGACACCTGGGCAATGCCAGTCCCTCCACACATGGAGCCCCGTCTTCTCCTGGCAGGCAGTTCTCAGGGTTAGGGCAGAGCTAAGAGGTCAACTGGCAGGAGATCGTGACCACTCCTGGGACAACAGAGCCACCTGGTGCCCCTTCTGGACCTGGGGGTCCTAGAATTGGGAATACAGAGGGTTTTGTTTTACTGAGCCTGGGCCCTGCCCTCCCACTCCCTCTCCTGCCTGCCAGGGTCCCGGTGGCCACGGGGTCTGTGGGTGTAAGTCTGAGCTCACAGACCCCCAGAATTTTCACGTTTGGGGCCTGCACAGGACGGGCCTGGGTCTGGGTCAGGGTCAGGGTGGCGAGGAGCTGGCAGGAGTGTGAGCGTGGTGTGGTGGCCACCAGGGAGGGGGCGAGGCATGGGGAACAAGCTGGTGAGTTGTGTTTACAGAAGGACTGAGTGCAACCTGGGTCCCAGAGCCAGGCCTCGCTCCTCCCCTACTCCAGCCTGAGCCCTGGGCCCCCGGGGGAGAGCCAGGTGCTGGTGTTCTCAAGGCTTGTTTTCAAAGTGAAGTGTTTGCCCTAACAAGTGCCAGGGCTGGTAGGCAAAGCCAGTCCTTAAAAGCAGCCCTTTCCTCCTCAAGTTGTGAACGCAGAGAAGGGACTGTGTCAAGTCACCATCTGGTCCTCCCAGGGGTGGGGTGTGGTCTGCTCCAACCCCAGGCTGGAGGTTGGTCTGTTGGTCCCTTCACTTAGATGCCGAGCGTGACTGTTGTAGATGCCGTTGTTCGTGGCACCCTTGGTTTCCTGGAACAGTGCCAGGTTGTGCCAGCTGAATAGAAGACACACCTGTGTGTGCACCCGCCTCCTCCCCAGCGCAGACTTCCCGGTGGCCCGGACGGCCGGTGGAGGTTCTTGGCCTGAGGGGAGCTGGTGCTGATTCTGCTGGGTCCCGGGTGAGGCCGCCTGCCTCCCTAACTCCTGCTTTAGGCCCCAAATGTGTGCAGGTGCTGACGAGGTCTCCTGAAGTAGTTTACAGTTCTCCTCTGTTTTCCTTGCTGTGACTGGGTCACATATGCTCACGGTACACCCGTGTGTCCATGCCTGCCTGCCCCTCCCAGCAGGGAGCCCCAGTGACAGGAAGGTGGCATGTGGGTCTGGGGACATGGACGCCCCCACACGGGGTCCCTGTCCCTGGCAGGCTTTCTGGTTGACCCCGGGGAGGACTTTCTGCTCTCAGGGTGCTGGCCACGGGCAGGGTCCCCAAAGAGCCCACGGGCTGGGAGAGGCGGCACAGGAGGGCCGCCATGTCACAGGTCCTGTCAGCTCTGGGCAGAAGGATGTGTGGGCAGCTGGGGACGTGGTAGAGTGAGGGCCTCTGTGGCCCCGCCGGGTGCCCCCTCTGACCTCCGGTGCCCCCTGCCTGCAGACGCAGCTCATCCAGATGGTGGTGTGGATGCTGCAGCGCCGGCTCCTGGTACAGCTGCACACCTACGTCTGCCTGATGGCCTCACCCAGCGAGGACGAGCCCCGTACCCGCGAGGATGACACGCCCCTGGCCACCAGAGTGGGCGGCCGCAGCCTCAGCACGCCCAATGCCCTCAGCTTTGGCTCCCCAAGTAGGGCTTCTTGCCCCCGGGCATCTGTCTGGTGGGGGGTGAGCACCTGGGCGCCCTTGGGAGAGGCGGGTGGCTGGGAGGTCCAACTTGGGCACCTGCGAGTGAGCGGGGCACCGTCATAGGGCCTCACTTGGGCCCCTGCTCACACTGCCCTCTGGGCAGCTGTGTCCCCGCAGGGACGCCACTTGCCCCGCTGGGCAGCTCTGCCTGGGGGACGGGAGGTCCTCCCCTGCTTCCCTGAGGACGGGGCTCTGCCTTGCTGAGTCGGAGCAGCCTGGCCCAGCCTGGGGTTGGAGCAGACCACACCGCATCCCAGGACTGTTGAAACCTGCAGCCCCACGGCCTCTGTGGAGATGGTGACTGGTCCCTTCTCTGCAGAGCCATTTGGCCACAGTGTCCCCCTAAGGCAGCAGCCCTGAGTTCAGGGCTTGGGAACCCCAACCTGCCCAGGGCCCCGTTAGTGCGAGGGGCTGGATGACCTTGGGGTTTGGGGCAGCTCCCCAGGGGCGTGGTGGTGAGCTCTCAGGTGGGAGTAGGTGGGAGTGGGTGACCACGGGGCCGGGGCCACCGCTCCCTGACTGCTGCCGGTTCTCAGCCAGTAGTGACGACATGACCCTCACCAGCCCCAGCATGGACAACTCCAGCGCTGAGCTGCTCCCCAGCGGGGACTCGCCACTGAACAGGAGGATGACGGAGAGCCTGCTGGCCAGCCTGTCTGAGCATGAGCGGGCTGCCATCCTCAGTGTGCCTGCGGCCCAGAACCCCGAGGACCTCCGCATGTTTGCCAGGTATGGCGGGGCCCCATGTAGAGAGAGACGGGCAGTGGACCTCAGCACAGACCTCAGGACTGGCGCCTGCATGTGGGGCATCTCCTAGACCTCCTTCCGGTGCTGCTCGTCGTCATCCTCATAGGGCTGGGGAGGGATCCGGGGTGGGGCCACATGGTGTTCCAGGAGCATCAGGTCGTCAGGCCAAGCCTCCAGGCCAGACTCCCCCAAGCTGCAGTGGCACGGAGGGCAGAAGCTACGGCTGCCCGTCTGCCCCCCTCCTCCACCGAGGGGCTGTGGTGGGAGCGGGTCCCGCAGGCTGTCTGAGCCCCCGCCATAGCTGTCCTCATGCCCTCCCGCCCCC